>AP028280.1:12145000-12492337 GCA_030269945.2 Trilocha varians
GCGTTCGGCCTCAAGATTATTTTGAGGCCGAAATATATAGATGCGTAAAATATATGCGATGAGGTGCAGCCTCAAACTTGAGGTCGCAATGTGTGGATGCGAGATGATATAATAAGTGGACTGTATTTAGGCGTGGTGCGAAGAAATAATGCGAAGAAAAATATAGCCCGAACAATGTCTTTGTGCGTTGCAACTGGCGAAGCTATACGTGCCGTCAGGTCCCTGATGCGTGGCGTCTTGGCAAGTAAATTGAGGTGACTTACCTTATATCGCAGCTCAACACGGGCACACACACACTGAATTACGACACTGTCCAAGTTATATTGTTCGTAAAGGTTATTGAGTTCACATAAACAGCCGGCCGCGGCCAGGGATCTTGAGAAAAATGCGATACGCGCGCGCGCTTCAATAGCGAAAAGTGAACTGCGCGAGCGATGTATTGAATGCGGGATGCGGTCGCGATAGATGCGCGTGAGTCGTCTCAGACTGTCCGAGTCCAACTCCGGCGGCTGCGATATGCGATGCCAGCGCCGTGCGACGCGAGATACTGCGATGACAGTTCGTCGCCTCCCTCTATCTTACCAAGACTAAGCAAGCGAGAACGAGACGGCAAGCTACGCTAAAAACCGCGTAACCACTCTCATTAGTAGAGCAAAAACTTTCTCTCTAGTTCGGCGGATCTAATTGATACGTACGTAGTTTCTATAAACTTTACTAGTTCTTCTTAATTGCTAAAACGCGGATTTCGGATTCTGTAATTCACTTACAGTTTGCTTTCAAGCATTTATTTTATAGAAATGATTATAATCGTAATTATTGATCATTTAAAAGACGCAACCGGATAAAACGGTAACTGAAAATTTTGAGGCAACCTGCGCATTGACGAAGAGTTTAAAACCTTTTGGATATAATATTTTTAAGAACCCTAGGAAAGTGTGGTGGATTATGCCTGATCCGCTGAGTGGGCAGTAATGGGCTGAATACATACATTTAATAAATATGCTTGATGTAATGGATATCAATTACTTAAATATGAATAAACTTCGTCGTATGAATAAAATAGTCGTGGTGGCCGAGTGGTTGAAGTGCTTGCCTTCCGTACTGGAGGTCGCGGGTTAAAATCCGGCCGGCTTGTACCTCTAAATCTTAATATGAAAAAGATTTATGTGCAATTTTTCACAACACCACTGGCTAAAAACGGTGAAGAAAAACATCGTGAGGAAACCTGCATGTCGGAAAAGGGTTCTAAAAATCCTTTGAGATATGTGAAGTCCCCAATCCGCACTGGGCAAGCGTGGTGGACTATGTCTAATCCCTCTTCGGAAGACACCTGAGCTCAGCAGTGCACAGTAATGGGTTGTTACAGTACAGAATAAACTTCAGCAATTTATTTTCATGCATAATTAACGGGTTCTTACTTCAATATT
The DNA here is from genome assembly GCA_030269945.2 of Trilocha varians. NCBI lineage: Eukaryota > Metazoa > Arthropoda > Insecta > Lepidoptera > Bombycidae > Trilocha > Trilocha varians. The sequence goes on from AP028280.1 coordinate 12,146,428, forward strand.
AAATTAATTAATTGATTGAGTGGTCTTGATATTTCAAAGTTGTGCAAACGTCATGATCACGAGAAGACTGCATACTAGATAGATTTACGAACAAACAAATCTGTCTACCTTCCTTGACGTTCGCTTTTGGGCAGTACCACTAGACTCAATAATGTTGGAATATCGAGACCACTCAATTAATTAATTATTGTGGTAAGAAAGTAAAGAATTAATGGGTAATTAAGAATGAAAGTAATGTAGAAAACCGAGTGTTTGAATAAGTGTACATCAATTTACTTACCCAACTCGCTATGATTACAATATCCCCAGAAATACACAGAATTTCAAGAAACGCTTCTCTCAGTCATTTCTGACAGATTTGAAACAAGAAAATGTCTCCCTTTCCCGGGACGTATTTCACCTGAAAGATAAGTTCCCCCGGGACGGATTGGCGACGATTCCAGACCGGGACAGATGCCACAAAATAATATCGTTACAGAGAGACAAATCGTTGACTAAATCACAATTGCATGCTTCGACGCAGTGTGAAGCAAAGTTTTGAAAACATTTTGTTTTTTTTGGAACGAAGTTCCTTATCGCGCGTTGTGAAAGGGGGCTAGACGGAAAAAAATCTTACGAAAAGTTGTCACGACACTTTGTTGTTTTAGATGATTATCGCTAGATGGCGCTGTGATTAAAATCTTTTAAAACACGTTCCTTATCGCGCGTTACGTTAGAAAAAAAAGATATATTTTAATCGAAAGGAACTTCGTTCTATTCGGGTGTCCCATGACACCTCTCAAGTTTTTTATTATTAAAGTATGTACATTATACATACTAATGAATTTAAAGGTTAAAAGTAATGATTAGTAATTATTAATAGTAAAAGTGTTATAAGATAATATTTTTGAAGTGCTCCGTCGCGCGTCGGTTTGTTTCCGAATGACGATAAAACAAGTGGATGTCTTTTGGATGTGGTGTCTAATCCACTTTAATTATTGGAACGAAGTTCCTTATCGCGCGTTATCGAAAGGGGGCTAGACGGAAATTCTTATGAAAAAGTTGTCACGACACTTTTTTCTGTTTTAGATGATTATCGCTAGATGGCGCTATAATTAAAATCTTTTAAAGCAATTCCTTATTTTGTTTTATACTAGATGACCCGCGCAACTTCGTCTGCGTTACAAAGGGGTTCAAAAATTGTAGCCTATATAGGCACGCGCCGCCCGGCGCAAACAACTACGACCCTGCATTTTAAATTTGTAATATCTTCGGTAATACTGACTTAAATTACATGCTTTAAAAAGAATATTGATCTATAATAAATGCACAATTTATTTAAGGTACTTAATTGGATAAGGATTAATGCTGTATTGTTTAAAATCACTTCGTAAATAACCATTTTTTAGTAAAGAATAAAAATGGTTATGCTGGGTTATCCCTAAGAGATAGACATATACCATCGCGGACTTTTTTGTTGAACTTTTTAAGGTGAACAATACTGTAGTACATTATTTTGGTCTATCTCGTAGGGTTCAGCCAGCGTTTGCAATATAAGCGCAAAAAAACGTGCTTATTTACGACATCACATTAGAAACCTTTAAATTTATCAGTGTTTCTCTACTATATTATGCATTTATTATACATACAAACCTTCCTTAAGAATCACTCTATCTATTAAAAAAAACCGCATCAAAATCCGTTGCGTAGTTTTAAAGATCTAAGCATACATACAGACATACAGCGAAAGCGACTTTGTTTTATACTATGTATTGATGATTAATTATATGATATAACTAAAATAAAATAATTACTTTACTTAAATAAAAATTGATTACAATTTCCTCTCTAATTAATCGAAAGGAACTTCGTTCCATCCGGGTGTCCCTTGACACCTCTCAAGTTTTTTTTTGCAACTGAAAGTAGTCACTACTGTTGTAAAAATAGTTTTCCGGTATGATATAATTTTGTCTGGAATCTATTGTTATTTGGCAGTCAAAGATAGATTATATTTAGTTTGTCTTCTGTACTGTATTGATTCTGTGTCCGGATGAAGCGGCGTGCTACGTTTTTGCGCTCATAATTCAAGAGTGATTTGTCGAAGTAAAAGTTCAAGATTGCTCGCAAAGAATTCAAGTAAAAATATTACAACTCTTTTGTATTTTCACAATAGTTTTTTTTGGTATGAGAAGATAAATTATGAGTTACGAGTTATTATGAGTAAAATTATGAGTTTTCAAGGGCATTTAGGATTTGTTTGTAGATTACAACTTCCGTAGGTACTTTAAGTTTCATACCGTAAACCCGCCAGTCCGTCCATAGTAAACTCGCCAGTAAGTTTCCCTGGTGATTCCGACACCCGACTCCAAATTGTTCCACTCGCAGCTCTCCCTCAGACCGTTTGCCCAGCTTGGCGTTGAAGTCCCCCATGACAACGGTTAAGTGAGATTTGCAGCTATGCATGGATCTGGATATGTCCTCATACATAGCCTCCACCTCATCGTCGGAGTGTGCCGAGGTCGGAGCGTAGACCTGTATATTGCGCACCCCGTGCTGGATTCTGGCCTCAGCCGGGGTTCGGACGCTAAGTGTGAGTGGTTGGAGGTTTTAGTGCGGTTCAACTCCCCCATACCCCGCCGGGCGGGCGGGGGTCCGGTGATTTCCTCCAAATAAAAAAAAAACAAAAAAAAAGTATTGCGCATTGATAAAATATAACCATTAATTGTCACTCTCTTAGCTGAGTTATTATTTGTAAAATTTACTAATAATAATTTAAAAAACGATGAAATAGACTTATCACCACATAATAAGAAACACGCCACGTAAGTTGTTTTTTTTTAAATAGAGAACAAATACAAATTGGTTTTAATAAAAATAGAAACTAACAATTAAAAATGCTATTACTAAATATACCTACTATAAACACCTATAAAATGGCTCCTCCTCCTACGTAATTAAGTATTACATTACTTTATCCAACACATTTTTGCTGTGTCATTCTTCTAACATCACATATGATGTATTAACTACACTCCAAGCCAATGTAATATATAGAAACCCTCGTATTTGAGGGAAATCGTAAAAAACTGAGAAAGGAACTCCTTCATTCGTAAAAACTGCACAATCACGACATATTTATTGAGAGGCTTCGATTTTCTAACTGTAATACTATTGCTATCGTGATAGATAGATGCCATAGCAATTTTAGTAAATAGGTTCAGTTATAAAGGTTTCAATACTAGATTATAAATTATGGTATAACTTAGTAGAGAATTTAAATCTAAACCTATAGTTCAATGACTGTGTGTGTTTTATAAGAATTTCGCTAAATAAAAATAAATAAATGACTCCGAAATTAGTAAGCATTACTATTAGCAATTTACCTACGCATTTTTAAGGGTTCCGTAGTCGGGCGCGACGTGAAAGAGTGCTGAGTGTGTAACGCGTCGCGCCGTCCATCCAAACTCCGTGCTGGGTTCAGGCCTCAGCCGGGGTTCGGACGCTGAGTGTGAGCGGTTGGAGGTCATAGTGCGGATCAACTCCCACATACCCCCGCGGGCGGGGATCCGTTGATTCCCCCCAACTGAAAAAAAAGGGTTCGTAGTCTAAATACTCTGTTTTCTTTTCGTCCAAGCTTTTTATTGAAAACTATAAAATACTTCGAAATAATACATTTGTGAGTTAAATCCATCCATACATTTGAGAGAAAACTTATTCTAAATACACATAGGATCCAACTTACAGATGTGCCTGAGCAAGTTACAAATGATCCCCACACTAGGCAAAGCCTGTATCGTGAGGACCACGCTGAATGAAGTGTTACATAGTGGAAGCTGGGCACAGTTAATCACTAGCAGTTTATTGTTAAATGAATAGTTTATTGTTGTAATATGTACCTAAAATGTGTGTCTTCCGTTGTGTCCTAAGTGACCTAACACACACTTAACAGGTTTTTGTCCCATTACTAAATCGACAGATAAAAAAACCTTGAGAGGTGTCATGGGACACCCGAATAGAACGAAGTTTCTTTGATTTAAAGATATCTTATAATTATTTTTCCTAACGTAACGCGCGATAAGGAACGTGTATTAAAAGATTTTGATCACAGCGCCATCTAGCGATAATCGTCTAAAACAAAAAAAAAGTGTCGTGACAACTTTTCGTAAGATTTTTTTCCGTCTTTCGATACCGCGTGATAAAGAACTTCGTTCCAATAATCGTAAATGTGAATAGTAAAGGACTCCTCTTAAACTTCGATAAAAACTAAAAATTATTATTTATCTAAATAGCGTTTCCAATGTCAATTTCGTTCAGTACCAGCGCACAATAAGGAAACATTCGTTTCGAGTATCGGAAGTCGTGTTGGAACGTAACGTCATAATGATTGTGATGTGTGTAACCTTTTACTGTCACTGACGATGACTCTGGTGTTTTTATTCAGGTTTAGTATTAATATATATTTAGGTTTTAGATGGTATTTTATGAGATAATATCTTTGATCTTTGTGTTGTTGACAAATGACATAAAAAACGCTATGGATTGCAGCTTTGTCTTAGCAAGTCCTCTTTTAAAAGAGGCCAAGCTGCTTTTTGAAATATATTTAAGTGTTATCACAACTTAAGAAGAAAAGTTATCAGAGTGTAATAATCGCTTTAGTGATTAAGCTCTTTAAACAATAAATTTAAATAAATATATATCTTTAGAAGAAAAACGTACCTAGCTACCTTTGTCATAATGCCTTCTAATGTGCTGTGTGGATTACTTCACAATTTTTAATAGTTTGAGCTAGTCGTGTTTTACGAAAGGTTCGGCCACCATTACTTACAACTATACATCGTACTAATTTAATCTCACTGCCACTGTTTGTAAGTAAATTTAGCGACTGAACGGATTTACTTGCTATTATGATGCAGACTAAATAAAATACAAATACTAACCAACAAAAATTTAATTTAAATTTACATAATCTGTCGAAACGTTAAAAGCATCGAAAATTCACGTTGAATAATCGTATCAAAATAAATCCAGTGTTGCCAATAAAACTGATACATTATCGGTTTGTCCCCTGGGGTTGCCAGGGTGTGAGGGGTGCGAGGGACGTGACAAATGGTTCTGTCCTCGACCGACACCCGACATGTACTTGTAAAACCATTTTAAACGAATGTGGGGATTTTAGGGTACTGTAAAAATACGTATTCTCTATATTATTATATAATAATATATGCAATGAGGTAATTCAAATTTCTTTCATACTTTTACAGGCTTGACGCTGCCTGAAATTACTTTTTTTCATATCTTTTAGTGCAATACATGGAACTAAACTCACTTGACGTAAGCACCAGGAGGTATATACTAATAACACAATTTCAATATCTAAAAGATTTTTAGTGCATGCTACTCAAACGCTATTATTGCTATTTTTTCTAACATTCTAATTAAATTGTTATGACTTTTAAATCCCATCTCTGCTTCTGACACAAGTATTGACAATACTAGTTTAGGTGTGCGGGTACGCGAAACCTTTTTTTCCATTTATGTTCACCAACATATTAAAACATAAATATAGAAACATAGCAATGTTTTGTTTTTGTTTTAGTGATGTTAGTCATGTGGAAATACTGTAGGTTTCCCAAAAATAAATAAATAAACAAAAGCGTAATAAAAAATACAAAAAACGGTCATTAAACGCTTCTAATGTTTCAAAAGATTAAATCACGTTGTAATTACACGAAAAAAGCTGTAATGTTGTTGTTGTGAAAGCACAGCCGTGTCGTATATCAAAGCTGAATTACAGGGACGAGCTTTATGTAGCTTTCGGTGTAAAGATCGCCCCTGAGAGCTTCCACGAGATTAAAATGCGGATCCGATTATGTATTACACGCAATTGGTTTTTACTTGGATGCTGATGAAACAGAAATGCAAATAACGTACTTTTATGAGCAATTTATAGCTAAAAAACTAATAGGTTCTGTCGCAGCTTGAACGATTTTCGTAAGCTGGTCGACACAAAATTTGATAAGTTTGATTTTCAGGCTTTAAAAAGGGTTATGGGAGTGGAAAGTGGATAAAAACTTACCTCGATCGGCTTGATGACGTTGGAAATCTTTACACTTCACTCGACACTCTTTAAAACGGCTGAAGAACGCTTGTTTTCACTAGTTTGGATTGTTTTTTGTTTTAGTTTTAGATTTGATGCACGCGCGGCGATGGCGGTAAAAATCTGCTCGGTTTTCTTTGCGTACAGCGCCCTCTGACGCTTTAGTTTTTGTTTTTTCCTTGACGTGTGGCGCTCTCTGGCGCTTTTGTCGCGAGCCGTAGTTTCGAATATTGGCGCGACCGAGGATTTTAGGCGGGAAGGAGGCAAAGGAATTTAAAGCCCGAACAGGCTCTTTGACACGTTTGATATTTTTATTAAATGTAAAAATACTACGACTCTCATACTATTCTAGAATTAAAAACTGAAATGAAATGAAATGAAATGAAATTTTTATTTTTTACCATTACAGTTTACATTTGTGTTTTAAAACAGCGAGTCCCGTACTAAGCTGCGCTAGGATTAATTTTCATTGGAAAACGGCAGAGCTGCTTGTTTTACGGGGGTAACAAGTTTATTCTTGCAGGATAGTATTCTCACTATTCTCAAATAAGTCCTCCCGTAATTAAGTATTAGAATCAACATTCTTCTTCTGATGATGGATGCCGAAGGTAGCCACAGGAAACTTCAGAAGTAGACAAGATAGAGCCGTCGTGTTTCGGCTCGTTTTATTTATCTTAGCTAGATCACTTTACTTGCATTTTAAAAGCTTGTATTTAAAATACCTACTATTTATTTTTAAATTGGAACGAAGTTCCTTATCGCGCGTTATCGAAAGGGGCTAGACGGAAAAAAATCTTACGAAAAGTTGTCACGACACTTTTTTGTTTTAGATGATTATCGCTAGATGGCGCTGTGATCAAAATCTTTTGAAACATGTTCCTTATCGCGCGTTACGAAAGGAAATATTTTTTATAAGATATCTTTTAATCGAAAGGAACTTCGTTCTATTCAGGTGTCCCTTGACACCTCTCAAGTTTTTTTTCATAAATTGATGTTAATTTTTTTGTGCTGATTCAATTACTTCATTCTATCTTTTCTTTCATCATATTTGAAAGTACCTAAAAAACTAGATAGTTAAACTTGCGAATAATATATTATCATTCTTACTTACCACTTACCATCAAAAACTAGACTTGTGCCTCTTAAAAACTCACATACAAACCATAGTACGGTGCCGTAAATTCCGGAAAATACCGAACCTATTTCCTGGAACTGTAGTGACAATGAACGTTAAATTTTTTCCCGTTTTTCCGTCGTGTTCGACAACGCTGCCGGCGACTACGTTTTATAGCACAAAGGAGCTGAATTCGCCGCCTCGTTGATATGAGAACGGGATTATACCACATAGACTAACGCTCGAAGACTTAGGGCTGGCGAAGCGAAAAAATATACTATATATTTTTTAATGATATCTTAAATAAGAGTGTAATAAAACCCTTGAAACAATAAATTAAAGCAAAAAGGACATTGTAAATGTTATCGGAAATAGAAAATAAATGTGTTTGTGTCATCTGGAAATGTAGAGGTCCATGAGCGACAGTAACTACTTACGATCAGGTGGCCCGTTAGCTCGTCTGCCTCGAGGCAATAAAAGAAAAACTTCATACCTTCTATATCTTAATATATATAAATCTCGTGTCACAATGTTTGTCCTCAATGGACTCCTAAACCTAAGTGGTTTTACCGATTATAATAAAATCTGTACACCATGTGCAGTTCGATCCAACTTGAGAGATAGGATATCTTAGATCAAGGTCTGATGATGGAGCTGGAAGGTGGCCTCAGGAACTCCGTCAATAAGCAAGATAACCTCATCGTGTTTGGGCTCTAATGAAGCATTCTGATGAGTACTTTTAGAAAATTCCCCGAAACAATTCCTATACGACGCAGACGAAGTTGCGCAGGGCAGCTAGTTTATTTATATAAAGTTACACTAACAGATTAGCCTTCATGAACAATTACAGAAAGTGTTATTTCACGAAGAGTTGGTCAATAAAACTGTATTAGAGCCAGCCCTGCCTATCACAGTGAGCATCTCTGTATTCTCGTATTAACGCTCCGTGTCTCGGCATCAACGCTAATACCGTTTTAAGATCAAATCTCGACGCTCCATACATATTTCAGCTTATAAACTTTTCATAAACATACGCGGCTTTCCGGCTTATCTTTAACAACTTATTAAAGCGTAATTATGATTGTTTTATTCTAATTAGTTTAGTTTGTAGGAAGTAATGTACTGTACTGTAACAACCCATTACTGCCCACTACTGAGCTCAGGTCTCCTCCGAAGAGGGGTTAGGCATAGTCCACCACGCTTGCCCAGTGCGGATTGGGGACTACACATATCTTCAAAGGATTTTTAGAACCCTTTTCCGATACGCAGGTTTCCTCACGATGTTTTCCTTCACCGTTTTTAGTCAGTGGTGTTGTGAAAAATTGCACATAAATCTTTTTCATATTAAGATTTAGAGGTACAAGCCGGTCGGTTTTGAACCCGCGACCTCCCGTACGGAAGGCAAGCGCTTCAACCACTCGGCCACCACGACTATAGTTTAACTATAATAGGAAGTAATGTGAACATTTGTATTCTTAACAGATTTAATAAAGCAGGTTTTCATAGGCCTGTTTGTGTGTTCGTTAGTCGTTTATGATCCTTTTTTGTTGGAAAGTAGATATTTCAAAAATCCCATGATAAGTAAAACAGGGTTTGATGATGACAGAGAAATATATGGGTTTGGGATCATTTTTTGTTACTGTGCTATTTTTGAAAAATAGAAGTCGGACGTTTTCATTTTTTAACGGCAGAGACTATGGAAATAATTTACCATCAAATGGACCGTAGGAATGAATGAATTGTTTTTAATGACATGCAAACTATTTGTTTTTTATAGATCTTGGTTATACGGGATGTATTTTGTATTAAAGGCGATTTTCTCATAAAAAGGTCCTTCACGATTTCCTTTTTTTTCTTTTCTTAAATTCATTTGAAAACGACTCACGTAGATGTTATCAGCTATCGTCTGCCAGTTTAAAAATAGAACCAGCTTGCCTCAAACTCGAATCAGACAGTTTTATCTTACCCGCGGGAATGATTTCAGGCCAACCACTTCGACAGTTGAAAAAAATCCCCCAATTTGTGGTCTAAAAAACTTAAATCCTACTTTTGGACTATCCGTGGAACCTTTTTCGTTTCTTCTCCGCTGTTGCGCAGATGTTTGCAAAACTTTAATTCGGCTGTTTTTATCTTGAGCTCCTTAAAAGTTTCGTGTCGCGGTTTCGGCTGAAACGTCTCACGAATACGTTGGGACACGTTTTAGGTTTTTACGAAACATAGCCGATAGTTTTAGGGTGTTTTTGTGTGTGGATTTTGCGCTTAGGTTATTGAAGATAGTACATAACTTTTATATTAATAATTCGCCGAAGATACGTGAAGGTAAGAGTAAAAAAAATAACTAGAATGTTTTTGTCTTTGAGCAAATTCATTGTTAAAATTCTTTTTCTTTTTGGTAGTTGCACTCATAAGAATGACTATTCTGTCACTGATTACCAATTAATGGTTTTTCTATAAATTTATATTATTTGCACACTGTTTTCATGCCATTTTTGCTTAGTAGGTTTCTATTGTCCAACTAACATATGGGCAAAGTGGACCTGGTGTTGTCAGTGGCTTTTTTTATCAGTCATTACATTAATATACAATACGATACAATAGCCTTTATTATTCCTTAATACGATAATTACAAAATTTATTACAATACATTAAATTCAATATAATAAAATTTATAAATTCATATTTAAATTAGATTAAGTTACAATAATTCTTCTTCAAATCAAATTACAAATTAAATAACAAACTTCAAAAAAAATATACAATGATTGACTGAATTGAATTAAATAAAATTACATTTCAAAATTAAATTATTTTAAATTAAGGACCTCTCATCGAGTAAACAAGTGGATCAAGCAAATAGTAACATGGGATGGACCGCACAATAAAAGATCTAGAGGAAGACCACAAGAGAAATGGCTAGATGAGATTTTAAAAACAGCAGATATAAACTGGATGCAAAAAGCGAGGGATAGAAAATTATAGAGAAAAATGGAGGAGGCCTTTACTCGATGTGAGGTCCTTTACATTAACATAACATCTATCAAAAATTAATACCACCAATATCACACAAAAAATATCCCTAATCTTTTAAATCATAATACGGAGTTCTAAAACTATAATTGTGTACACATATCGACTCAAAGTTATAAGTGAACGCAGGAACTCGTAAACGTTCATACATTAGTGCTAACAGAGGTTAAATGGTTGTAACCTCGGTTCGTTACCGTCTAACCCTAATAACGACCACGGAACCAAACGGTCACATGTGTGTTTTTAAAAACAATGTATTTGTAACCTTACTTACTTACTTCATTATCGTAATCGTTTTTTTTTTGTAAATTTAATGTAAAATTGTATAATACTGTACAAATACTTAAAAAAAAAAGCTCATTATACAAAAAAAAAAGACATGCCCACTGAGTTTGTTGTCAGTTTTTCTCAGGACGGTGGCTATAATTATTATTTTTTTGTGTCCGAACTGGTGGTAGCTTTTAACTTTTGACGTCAACAAGAATGAGTACGTCATCAATGTTGAAAAATAAAGTATTTAATTTAATTTCATTTCACTAGCTAACCCAAACAACTTCAATGTTTCAATGGAAGGATTCAAACAGTATATTTGCGATGTAACTTATTCGTCAAGTAAAATTTTAACATTTAATAGTTTTTATTGACATGCAATCTCAATTCTCATCTAAAGTAAGGTTAGAGATACAGAGTATGATTTTCAATCAATATTACTATGTTGTTGTGTGTTCGTTTTCTCGGCAATATCAAAACCATTTCAGTAATGTTCGTTTAACTTATATATCATTTAAAAAATACACTTGTACACTGCGATGGTACCGCAGTTCGTAACATGCATTATCGTCACGCAATATTCTATGTTGGATTCATGCTTCAACCGAGGTTTGGACGCTGAGTGTAGTGGTAGGAAGTTTTAATGCCAATCGACATATACCTCACATGTAATTTTAAGCTAATAATTCTATTTCTATTTTTAAATTCAATGTGTTTTTGTATTTGTTATTGTATATTTTTTATTTAAATTTGAATTTGTGATGATAATTTTAATTTCCAATTTTTATATTTAATGTACAATTTTAATCTAATTGTCATAAAATGTTGTTATGCACGCTGATTGTACCTATAATTTGAGTGACATTTACTATGTTTTTGACTCATGATTATAATTAATTTAAGTAATATGTTTGATTTGATGTCTACTCTGTTGGTGCAACTTTTTCTAAAAATAAAATAAAATGTAATATACACTATATATATAATACTAGCTGACTGGTGCAACTTCGTCTGCGCCGAAAAAAAAATTAGGGGTGGACTACCCCTAACATTTAGGGGATGAAAAATAGATGTTGGCCGATTCTCATAGGTACCAGATAAGCACAAAAAATTTCATCAAAATCGGTCGAGCCGTTTCGGAGGAGTTCAAGTTCGAACACCGTGACACGACAATTTTATATATTAGATATATACCTGTAAGCTGGCTGAAAGGCTGGCGATTACCTCCTATTCAAATAAAAGTATGTGAACTATATTTTTATCCACAATGATCACTAATAGGCCCGATATACTGTCGTTTATCGCGACCTATTCCGTTCAGAGCCACGTGCCCTCACGCCCTCCGGAGGTAATCAACTTAGTACCTCCACGGTCCGGTTACGTGACGAAAATGAACCAAAATAGATAGATATTGTGTAGGGAGTCGTGGGAAGGTCGCTCGGTCGTTGGCTATTGTTGCTAAGCTATTACAAAATACGATTTTTCGGTAGTTCTATCTGTTTTGCACTATCTTGTACTGGCTGTAACTATGTAATTTCGGGTGGAATCTTGCAAGCTAAATTTGACAAACTTCCCGGTTTCCGATTGAGCTGACATTTTGCACGCAGATTTATATCGCGTGACAATGCAATAATATGACAAAATGGCGCTGATCTGATGATGGATTCGGAAGGTAAACAAGATAGGTCCGTCGTATTTGGGCTCGTTTTACTTGTACCTTAAAATAAATTTTCTTTAAAATAAATTATTACATCAGTATAATACATAGTTTCAGCAAAAAGATTCTGAATACATCCAATAACCAACTAATCTACCTTTCCCTAACCAAAAAGAGCCTTAAATAATACTTATCCGACATAAATATCTCGCGGTAAGTGCCAGGACATAAATAATACTTACCGCGTATCAGAGCGGTGCAGGAGACAGCTCGGTGTTGCCAACGTGCATTTTATAAGCATTACGTTATTAACCTTTATGGAACGTTTAGCACATTTAAATTTTCATTATGTTTAGAAATGTAAAAGTTTTATCTATGAGGCAAAAAAAACTTGAGTGGTGTCATGGGACACGCGAATAGAACGAAGTTCCTTTCGATTAAAAGATATCTTATAATTTTTGTTTTAAGTGTTTTAAAAGATTTTGATCACAACGCCATCTAGCGATAATCATCTAAAACAAAAATAAGAAACGTGTTTTAAAAGATTTTGATCATAGCGCCATTTAGCGACAATCATCTAAAACAAAAAAAGTGTCGTGACAACTTTTCGTGAGATTTTTTTCCGTCTAGCCCCCTTTCGATAACGCGCGATAAGGAACTTCGTTTCAAAAACTTATAAAATTTGGTAGTTACTGTAAATATGCAATTAGACTGTCTTTTCCTTTCCTATTTTAGGTAAAATATTGGAGTAAAAAATGCTCAACACATACTTATGAAGATTATGCTAACGTTGTAACGTATGTACAATTTTGCTATTGTTAACAGTCAGGCGCTTATAACTTATAGAAGATTCAGAAAATATAACATCACTATTGCCTTTCTATGCTGTGACTTGTCCTTCTTCAAACGAGGCTTGAAGAAAGTCCTTAAAAGTAAGCCGTAGGCAGCGGCCCCGCAGTATCCCCTGACAATGCAGAGGTTCATGACCAACGGTAGTCCCTTACGATCAGGCAATTCTAAACTTAATTTTAAAATTATTTCAACTAAACCCAATATTCAATGCCAAATATAACCTTAAAGTTATTAATACAACATTTACAATAATATTTAATCAACGGCTAATAACCTTAAAACTATAACAACCAAAGAAATTTCCATTCTTTCTAACCGTAAAAGTTAACATAACCTATATTCGTCTCAAATTAACCCCCAAGGCGTCTTAACCCAGCGCAGCATATTTGCTCTCACCACCCCCGGGTTAAGAATTGGTCACTAACACCTCGCTCGGACACTTTCGACCCACTTAACTGTAGTTAATGACTCTTTCCCGGCGTCGGACGGGTTAAAGAGACTCTAAAATGGCGGCAATTTTACGAATTCCAAATTTGACGAGGGCGGTTCTTAAATTTTATTTTGTAACTTGGATGGTTGCTTTAAAATAATTCTTAAACGTAATAAACTACTTAAACGTTTTAAATGACGTATGGACGTTACTTTTATCTAATGAAAACTTTAAATATTTTTCTATTTACTTTTTAATATGGTTGAGTTATGATACTTTTTGTTACATATGTTTTCTCTCATTTTTGTATGTATTTTCTACACAATTATAATTGGGGCCGGAACCGGGATCTCGCCCGGAATCTGGCCCCCTAAGAGTTTCAGATCCCTAACGCATGTGAGTGCGAGCGGGGACCCAAGAAGGCGTCGTGTCTCGCTCAGCACGGGCAACATCTTGGCGGGCTTCGGAAAGCCACAGTGCGTAACGCGTCGCGCCATCCCGCATAACCCCGTGCTGGGTTCTGGCCTGAGTGTGAGTTGGTTTCGGTTGGAGGTTTTAGTGAGGTTCAACTCCCACATACCCTAAGTTATTTCGTAAGTTTTCAAAATAAATACGTAAATATTTTAAAAGTCCATTTATCAGGATATATATATAGCTATATTATATCCCTTTGTGACGCAGACGGAGTTGCATTTTACTTGCACAAACTAAAATCCATTTAGAATTTTAGAAACAATTCTTGATGAAACTAATCTAGAAGGAAAGCCGGGCGGACATAAACCGTCGGAGGCTGATACCTCTGCCGGTAATCCTCTTTGAAATCCTGCTCAGACGGAGCGCTCGAATCGGAAAAACTGAGGAAGATAATAAAACTAGGTTTTTTTTATTGCGAAATAGATAAACGAGCTTACGGCTTTTTCTAACTTGATTTCAGTGGTTTTTTGTTAGGGTAACTGGTATTTTTAAAGGAGAAAAAAAGGTGTTAGAATTACTCTTTTTAAAGTTTAACCCTTTCAGGACAATACGATGGCTGAGACTACATATGTAAATACTACACAATATTTAAGTTATTCTGTAAAGTAAGAGATATCACTAGAAAAAAATTGTAGGGTGTACAATTTTAATTTTTCTATTAATTTCATGGGAAACATTTTAACACAACGTTAGACATTCATTAAAAAAATATCGATTCAATAATAATTAATCAATAACGATTTTTGTAGAAGGGAAAAATATTTCCTGTGAGCGTCAAAGGGTTAAGAAATGGTAACTTATGGCTGCAAATAAATATTTAGTTTTAAAGAAAGTCGCTTCCCGCTGTCTTTCAGCCTGTCCTTATGTATGTTAATACTTTTAAAACTATGCAAGGGATTTTCATGCGATTTTTAATAGAAATAATTATTGAAGATGAAGGTTTCTACGTATAAAACATTCGTAACATAACAAAGAAACACAAACAGTTTTAGGAGTTTTTGAAATCGTTTTCTTTCCATACATCGCAAATTTGAATCGAACCCTCACATTGTGACGCAGAGTAAGTGGTAAGTAATAACACATAAACTTATTCAGACACTCGCGGTTTTCTATAATACTTTCATGCATTTTCAACGGGTTCTTACCACGATATTCAAGACATAGCACTTTTAACAGGGGTGGCTTCAGATTATCGAGTATGTGGAATCCAGTGCTAAACACAACAGTCACTAAGGGTTCATGCTCAGAGAGTCTTGTAGATATAGTGAGTGTGGTGTGTCGAGAAGTGAGTTCGAGTTCCAGTGGTACGACCCAAAAGCGAACGAGAAAGAGGGTAGACAGATTTGTTTGCTCGTAAATCGACCCGCAGTATCCAGTCTTCTCGTGATCATGACGTTTGCAAAAACAACGAAATATCGAGACAACTCAATTAATTAAATATCGTGATAAGAACCCGTTGAAAATGCATGAAAGTAATAATAAATAACACATATTTCACGTCTACTTATCTCGGCAGTATGTACTTATCGTCTAATGTTTATTACAAATAAGTACATCGCATTGTCTCCTGATTTATATAAGTTTTTATGTGTTGGAAGAGATCACACTAACGATACCACCGTTCTTTGTGTTGTGTGTAACTTTTGTCTCTGATATGCGAAAGTCTGTTGTGAAAATCTTGTGAAACATATTACTGGGTAGAAAAACGTTTAAATAGACTTTTTTTTTATTGCCATGTAGGCAGCCGAGCCAACGGCCCACCTGATAGGAAGTGGTTACTGTCGCTCATGAACCTCTGCAATGTCAGGGGACACTGAGGGGTCGCTACCTACGACCTAACTTTAAGGAGAGGGTCCTCAAGCCTCGTTTGAAGAAGGGCAAGTCATAGCGCTCAGCGTATCCAGGGACTCATTGAATCCAGGTCTTTAGGTGTCATGGACAATTCAAATAAGAGTGTGAGTGTAACTAGCTGACCTGTGCACAGTGTTTGCGATATTAGCGCAGAAAAATGAGTTTTTTTCACATCAAAAACTCTTTAATAAGAAGTGTTTCTCTACTATGACTACTCTACTTCTAATATATATTATAAAGGCGAAAGTTTGTAAGTATGGATGTATGGATGTATGAATGTATGGATGTATGTTTTTTACTCTTTCACGTAAAAACTACTGAATGGATTTGAATGAAACTTTACCACAATATAGCTTATACATCAGAATAACACATAGGCTACAATTTTTGAACCCCTTTGTAACGCAGACGAAGTTGCGCGGGTCACCTAGTTCTATATAAAACAGTAGAAAAACTTAACTACATAAACTTTTCAACCACATACATACATTGTAATTAATTAATTTCTTCTACTAATCTTGATTCTCTAATCTACACCTATGTCATTATGTTTTTCTTCGTCATTTGAGTAAAGATTAATACGACCTCGTCCAGTCAGCAGAAAAACCTCAAATTACCTACTTACTGGTTTTTATAGTCAGATCTTAGATTAGATTCGGATTTGAGTGTTAGATTTTATTATCTTGCATATTTCTTTTGTAGAACTTTATAAGCTTGAAATGATTTATTTTTTGACGTGACAACGTCTTATAAATTGGTTTGCCGGGTGACACTTCAAGAAACTGCGTTACGCTCCGCTCACGTTTTGCGCTTACAATGAGAGCGAGTGAGAGGCACGCGTGCCTTTCACTTTTTATGTCTGTCTCTCTCGCTCTTAGGCGGGCTAACCATGCCCGAGTCGTTGTCACGTAAAACTTTCGCCCGTATACCGACTTTACAGGCAAAAAATTTTTTGGAGTTAGGTATTTGTATTTATAAAGTTGTTAATTCTTGTTGGTAATTTGGCATTATTATAATTGACTGTCTTAAGAATCTATTTCCATTTTAAGAGGAGGTTATCAAGAAGTTTTTTTAAAGTTTGCTTTGGCTTAACCTAGCACGTGTTTTCGTAGATATGTTTTGTTTTCAGCATGAACTGATTTCTACGACTTTTTCACTTGAAATTCGTTACTTCTAATATAGTGTTAAAAAAATGGAGTTCTAATTTGTAATAATATTGTCTTTATCCACAAGTCAAAAACAAATTATACGTCAAAAGTTAATGCTATCAATCATAAAATTATCCTTTAATTTATTTTAGAATAATTTCTTAAATCTCCCCGAGAACCTCGTAAAGTTATTGAATCTCGAAATTAGCATTAACCTAAATGAATAATTAACGAAATAATAATTAATTTATCCGTGTAATCTCGGGTCGGTAAACATTTTCACTTCGTTTCTCCTTCAAATTACAAAACGTAATTTAATTATTTCGTTTAGTTTTACGAAAATCTTGAAAAAGAAAAGCGCGGGAATCGACGCCATTTTAATGATAAAATTGGTCCGCCATCTTATTATTTCTAGTGATTTGAAAGGAGTGTTCAGTGTTACCACTTACCACATGTAAGACATAGATATTTGTTAATTGATAATATTGTTATTTACTATTTTAGGGACGATGAAAATGTCGAAGTGATCGTCCCGAGGAAATGAAATGATGCGTGGGTTTATAGATTTATTTACAATATGTACAAATAAAAGAGCTCTATACAATGATGAGTAATATTTACAATTGACAGTTCATGTCTGTCATTGACAAGAACTTTTTAACTGATGAAAAGAAAACCAAAAGAGGCGGAGTTTGGTAGCTGCCACACTATGTATACTTTGAGATGCTAATTGTTCTAAAAGTAAATACTTACCTAGCTGTCATTAAAATGTATCAATGGTGATCCTTCGTGTATAATTTTGAACCATCTAAAATTGAAATATAGTACAATAGGATTCTACCAGCAAATTTAGCGCTAAAAGCCCTACGTTGACGGATTTATTTGTTTTTTTTTTGAAGATTACTCATTTCACACAATTATAAGCTAAGTATAGGTAAGTTTAACAATTTAAAGACCTGAAACCGTAAATTATAATCCAGTATCTTCCTTTTCGTATTGGATACAAATTCCAACCTCCTGAATATATTCAACGATATAATGTAAATGAAGCTATCTAATGACGTAATGAATTAGCCGGGAACGAACCCACGGTCCTCGGTGCTTAGATCTGCGTTAATTACCACAGAAAGGTTCCTCAGCAGTCGGTGTTGCCATAAATCACGGGAGCTACTCGGAATTGCATTAATCGCGAGAATCCTGGCAACATTATCTTCAGTATTTGGTATTTTATGGTGTTTCGGAAAAACGTAATCCTCTGATTTGTAAATGTTGGAAACTAGTGATTAGTTTACGTATTTCATAAACTAATTTTCAAGGTTATAGGTATTTAAAAATGTACCGTATATTTTATTTATTTATTAAAAAAAAAAGACCCCGCAGTGTCCCCTGACATTGAAGAGGTTCATGAGCGACGGTAACCACTTCCTATCAGGTGGGCCGTTGGCTCGTCTGCCTACATGGCAATAAAAAAAAATAAGTAAAAATTTATAATTTTAGTTAGTTTATCAGTCTGCAAAGATAAAATTAAGATTTTTACTCTAACCATACAGTTTGAAATCTATTAGATATTTATAAAAGAATGACAGTCAAAATGCCAATCATAGTTGCTAACAACAAAATCACAACTAAAAATATCCAATACTACAAAAAAAGTTTAGGTATTTTATTTGATAATGATACACAATACAACAAAATATTATCTCAAATATTTTTGCAGCCAGTCTCTCTTTGACAGAGCAAAACAAAAAAAGAAAACGAGATAAAAATAACAAGAGAATATTATTTGGTTAAACAAGTCATCAATCATCTTAATAAACAGAAAAAGTTGTCAGAGCTTTGAATAAAACAAAGAAAAAGCTCCACCATTATAATATATTAATGTTGTACTAAAGCTCGCTGGAATGACAGCTTCGCCCGAAGCTTTTGAGTAAACGGCTTTTTAGGCTAATACAATACGCTTTAAGCACTAAAAAATGGGGCGCAATTATATTTTGGAAAGTCGTTCGGATGTTTTCTACTTGCTTTAACTTTGTATATTATGTGTTTTGCTATTCATTATAGCATTTTATATTTCATGCAAGCAAACCTTGTACAGGAATAGGGTACATTGAAACTTCCATTATAAACAAATTGGATTTATAATAACATAAAAACTTAAAGATCAAAAACATTATATTGAATGTGTTCGATTAGTGAAAATTTTCTAAAAATCAAATAATGGCGCGAAAAAGATGGCGCGCTGATTCTCTATGCTCGGAGCAGGGTGCCTTCTCCCGCGCGCCGCGTCCCGGTGTTGCCGTGCTAGTGGTGTTGCTAGTGCTGAACGGCGTGAACAATGCTCGTGTCCTTCTTAATCGATTTAAGTTGTTATTTAACTAACACATCCAGCTACTTTGAGTTTCATCATTTCTTTTCAAAATTACACCCGTGTTCCAACCCATGAGGACTTTTGTATTTTTAATACTTACGATAAGTATTCTTTTTAGACCCAAGATTAACTTGTGGGATCAAAATTCTAAAACTTGTGATACATTTTAAATTTTGATGAAAGACTAAATGAAATACATAAAAACGAAGCAAAACACTCTTTGAAAAATAACCTAGCTTTAAAACTGTCAACTCATTTTTTTATTTTTCAGGAGACACACATTTTAGACAACACTGAATTTTAAACTGGCCAACAAAAGCATAAGAATATGGGCCCGTATCGCAGCTGTGCATTACGAGGCAAAATATAAAAATTTAATAAAACTTTGGCAGCGTTCAAAATGTTCTTTCAATAATATCACAACAGAAGTTGCCAACATTTGCTTCCTTTATTAAATCGAGTACCACGAAAGATTAATGCTTCATACACATTTTGAATAATTCAAGAGAGTGAGACAGAGCTATTCATATTGTTCGGGAGCGAAAGGGATGAATAATGCTTATGCTGAAGGTTTAGTCCTAATCTATTGTGACTTGGGCGAGATCACGCGGGCTTTGGCAGAATTCGATTTGTTGATTCTACATTTACGTACTTTTGTTGTGGATACTATTGCTAATACAAAATGGTAATGTTTTATGGATGAAGTTGACCGCAACGTCGTCTGCGTCACATGACGATTCGAAGTTTTCAGGTTTTGTTATAATACTCTTTCGATGCAAACATGCAACAATTTTTATAGTAGAATTCTTTTATATCACACAAATAACGAAGCTACCCAATATTTGTTTTCAAAATCGGTTATGTAGATCCAACGATCAGAAAGACAACGTCAAAAACATCACGACATAAAAACCTATCAGAAGACTTGTTTAGAATTACACTTCTTGTTATGTTATTTTGCAATTTGAAGAGCCTGTTTCAAAAGACTGTATTGTGAGGAGATTCCTCTCTCTTGAGCCTTGACCACTGATGACTTGGATCGTAGACCTCGTGTTCAGTGATTTTTTCATATTGTGTTTTTAAATATGTATTTTTTTTTAAATATAATATAAAAACTAGTGAATAAATTAATGTGTAAAG
This sequence comes from Trilocha varians, assembly GCA_030269945.2. Taxonomy (NCBI): domain Eukaryota; kingdom Metazoa; phylum Arthropoda; class Insecta; order Lepidoptera; family Bombycidae; genus Trilocha; species Trilocha varians. Next base: position 12,166,835 of record AP028280.1, read on the forward strand.
AAAAATGTTATTTAAACTACATCAAACAAAGTTATTTACACAGAACCCAAGAGACGATTTGATATTTACAAATATCATTCGTATTGTTTGCTCGCGAGTATTGTAGCACTTAATTTATATTTCACCTGTTACATCCCCATTCGTTTGGGGTAAATAAATAATGAGCTTGTTACTGAAACCACCCTTTTAACCCCGAAGGCAGGGGGAGTCAATCAACCGTTTTTCTATACATTCTTACTTGGGATTTTATGATTGGTTAGATGTGATGTAACTTATAATTTGTTTGTTGGAATTTGAGGCTAGATGTTTTTGTTTGAGTAGAAGTTTGATGTAATAGTTGTTGATAGGTATAATAATTTATTTTAGAGTACACAGAGTAATGTTTTTTTGAGTAGAAGTGTGATGGAGTTGTTTATAGGTTTGATGGTGTATTAATTTTAGGGTATAGTAATAAAGAGTAATTTAAATTCTTCTTATGTAGAAAAATAGTGAGTAAAGTGAAAAGTAGCGGTTTTATCATTGGTAAGATGTGACGTAACTTATAATTTGATTGGATTTTTCACTTTTTAATTGTATTTAATTTTTATTTTTTGGTATTTCTTTTTTATTGTATGGTCTTTGACCGCTAATTTAAAATAGGCATGCAGTCGGCACCTATAATTGTGTTAGCATTAAGTCTATACTAGAAGTCTCTTAATATACCTGTATTGTTATGTTCGGGTGTATAAAATGTTGGTGCCCTTTATCATAATAATATTATAAAGGCGAAAGTTTGTATGTATAGATGTATGTTTGTTACTCTTTCACGTAAAAACTACTGAATGGATTTGAATGAAACTTTACCACAATATAGCTTATACATCAAAATAACACATAGGCTACAATTTTTGAATCCCTTTGTAACGCAGACGAAGTTGCGCGGGTCACCTAGTATATAAATAAATAAAGTTTTAAATACTTTTCCCTATAAAATACTTAAATAAACACCCCTCTTGTTAATAATGTGCTATTATTTTCCTATTAGCGACCGGGAACCGTGGCCGGCATACAAAGCAGTTATTAAAAACGGCTGAATTTGTACACAATGAGTTTTTACAAACAAAGCCTTAGTTCCACAGTGTTTTAAGTAAAATCTGTAATCACTAGAGCCGCTTACTCGAGTTTGTTTAACGTTTTCTTTTAAATCTAAAGCCGTGTTGTATTTGGATGGATAAAAACAGAATTTACAATGGCTCTAATCTTTTCTCTTGTAAATAGCAATGATAATTCGTAAAGTTTTCAATGCATATTTTGTGTTTGTACCCTCTGAACTTTATATTCGGTAGACCGATTCAGATGGGGGCGGCGCGACGGGAAACTGTGCCGAGGGCGTAACGCGTCGCGCCGTCCCTGATAACCCCGTGCTGGGTTCTGGTCTCAGCCGGAGTTCGGACGCTGGTGAGCGGTTTGAGGTTTTAATGCGGTTCAACTCCCACATAATCCGGTGATTTCCTCCAACACAAAAAAAGACCGATTCGGATTCTTCTTCTATATGTAATGATGGTTATCGTAGTGACCCAATTTTTTTAAACATTTACCTAGTACTTTGGAAGCTATTTTTAAAAACGTAACTTTCTGTTTGTGTTTGCGCATTTTTTATTTTTAGATAAACCGATTTTGTTGAATTTTTGTTACAAAGCAGAAACTACGAACGTAACTTCGTAATAATTTGATAAAGATCTGAATACTTTTTGTGCTATTAGAAAATTAAGTCGTTCTTTGTAAAAAAAATATTGGTTGCCTGTAAAGTCGGTATACGGGTGAAAGTTTTACGTGACAACGACTCGGGCATGGTTAGCCCGCCTAAGAGCGAGAGAGACAGACACAAAAAGTGACGCGGCACGCGTGCCTCTCACTCGCTCTCATTGTGAGCGCATAACGTGAGCGGAGCGTAACGCAGTTTCTTGAAGTGTCACCCGGCAAACCAATTTATAAGACGTTGTCACGTCAAAAAACTTGGTTTGACAGTAGATTTATAAGCACAAACAAATGTTTTAATAACAATGCATCACCCCGTCCTCCAGTGAGATCATTACTCTTCACGTCACACCTGACGTTAAGCTTTCCTCGTACTTATAATTACACAAGTATCTCACTTTAATTAATTAGCGCCAATTATGAAGATCATTTAAACACTGTTTCATGTTATGAAGAAGCAGAAATATATGAAGTTTTTAAATAATGTTTTAGCTTTCAACAATATTGAAAATGTAATGATTTCAACTGTTACTTTTATCAATGTTTTTGGGTAATCGTTGGTATATTAGAAGGATTTTTTATTGCTTTTGTGCAGACCAGCTAACGGGTCACCTCATTGTAAGCGGTTACCATTACTCATGGACCTCTGCATTGTGAGGTCACTGCGAGGCCGCTACCTTTAAGGACTATCTACAACCGCTCACACTCAGCGTTCGTACCCCGGCTTAGGTCAAACTCCAGTACGGGGTTATGTAGGACGGTACGACGCGTTACACACTAAGTTATTCTTTTTCGACTCAAAATATCAGGTCGCTGACTCTTCAAAAGCCCTTAGACCAAAAATCGGGAGAATTTCAACTTAAATAATTGTTTGTTTACTCGACACTTACCACCTATTCTTTTGAATCCTAACAAATTTGATTTGGGTCAAAAAGAAACATTTTGTTTGTTCAAATTCAATAAGTAACATTTCAAACGCAAGCTCTGATGTTGACTGTTTATTAAAAGCTCAAAGCTCAGCCCGACGGGAAATAAATTGAAACAGGAAATTAACTTGAAGCTTCGGAAATTTCAATCATTTTCGGACGACAGATGGCGCCCGTGATGTTACAAGTATTTACTAAATATACACATAAATAAACAAAGTAGATAAGGAGAAAATTAGTACCTTTAATCTGTAATATAAATCTTAATATACATTTTGGACTATCCTCATTTCAACAAATTTGTTGTAAAATACGATCATTTACAAGGTACCTTAAACCTTAATCGAATGCTTTTATTATTATGAATTTACTAGCTTTTGCCCGCGACTTCGTTCGCGTGGACTTCAGGTTCGTCCCGCATTATCAAAAATTGTAGCCTATGTGTTATTCTGATGTATAAGCTATATTGTGGTAATTTTCATTCAAATCCATTCAGTAGTTTTTCCGTGAAAGAGTAACAAACATCCATACATCCATACTTACAAACTTTCGCCTTTATAATATTATTATGATAGTTCACGGTATGTGATAGGTGGCGACCCAACAGTGTCCTCTGATATTGTAGAAGTCAACTGACAATAACCATTCACCATCAAGTCATAGGAATAGGACCACTTATGGATCAATAATAAATAAGACGATTGTATTTAAAACCATAGATATTTCATTAGAAAAAATAACTAACAACCTGTTATCAAAATAAGGAAAGTAACATCAAAACCAATTCACAAAGAAACAAAATAAGTTATTATTAAATACTAGTATTAATCGATTTTCCTCAGATCTCATTTTGAAATCTCCCGAAATCAAGTCATGTATTACATAAAACATGAAACACGTAATGAATGTAATTATCTCCGAGCCCCGAGCTACAGATGAGTTAACAATCAGTTAATTAAGTTCCGTTAAAATTAACTGCTTTTTACGCATCAACGATTCCACGCTTTTAATGATAACCTCGTTATTATAAACTTTGTGTAAAGACCAGTCAAAAGGAAATAGTTATTTTGATTATGTTCTCGTAAACGATGTAATAAACTTGAATTCGTTTAAAATTTTGTTTTCATATTTATTTTATTAAACACGAGCTGATTAGTGTGTCTTTGTTGTCTATATAATTTATTTAAAGGTAAAAAGTCTTCGTCACTGACGTTTTTCCGATTCATATATGACGGGGTGATAACAAGGGAAACCAACCTATTCACCGTGCGGGTAGTTGGTAGTGGAGACGTGCTATAAATACAGGCGCTGGCCGCTGTTATTATTCATTCGTATCTGAATTGTCGAGGCGAACGGACATCTTGATGTTAAAGTAATAAACTGTTAAAACTCGTTATTTTGAAGTTTTTATTCAAAATTATTGATCATCAAGTGTTCAAGTGGATATTGTGACGTCAATCCTGACAAAACAAAACGAAGATCGACTAATTACAACGTCATTACACCTCAACACACTATTTACGCCGTCATATATGTATTACTTACCTACTTACAAGAAACAAAGTGACGGACAAAAAATGAATAACATGTTTTTTAATATGTGTGTCATGTATAAATTCCTCAATATTTAGTAAAAGTGGTTTTTATTATACACTGACACTTTTATTTTATTCGTTTTAATACATATCTAATTATCTCTGCAATTATAATCCACATATATACCTTCGTTACTCAAATACAAAATACAAAATTCTCTCGTATTTACAACAAAGCATTTAATTACATAAACACAACTATTGTCTGTGTTAGTTAATGTATTAAAGTACTTAGAACAGCTTGGAATTAACGAGCTTTAAGAAGGAATTCTTAGATTCAAAACACGTCTAGATAATGTCTGCAGATGTCAGTAATACAATGCTATAGATACAGAATAATTATTGCAGAAGGCAAAATTACGTAAAAACTTCAGTACTGAAATCCATCTCAAACATTTAATAGGGAAAAAAGTTACATCGATTTCAAAAACTTGTTTTTTTTATTGCGGGCTAGATAAACGAGCCTACGATTCACCTGATGGTAAGCGGTCAACGTCGCTCATGAACCTCTGCAATGCCAGGGCTATCAGGGGCCGTTATCTATAACCTACCTGTACAGGACTTGTTGACTTGACAGGTTCCAAGTCGTATCCCGAGTCGGAATTTCCGACAGGAGATTCACTCCACGGCTTCGGGAAGATTACACCCTGTATCAGTTGCATGTATGTTTAAGCGTCACAAGTGCCTTATAAAATCATGAAGACCGTAAATTAAATAAATTAGGAATTAAAGGCCAAAACCAATTGCCAACGTTGGTAAAACTCGTTCCTGCATTTTTATTGCTCTATAGACAGTGAGATTATAGCCATCTGGTGGTAAGTGGTAACCGTAGCTCATATACTCTTGTAATGTCTTGGAAAATCGCAGGTTACGACAAAAATATTTTAAAATGTTTCCATGAAATTCTCATTTGTAGGAGAGACTTATGTATTTTATCAAGCATGGTTTGTACGTAGATTATCTTCTGTATAAATGTGTACATCATTGTACGGTAAGTAATGCACCCGCTGTGCGAATATTAATTCACTTCAGAGCAGCACTCGCGTAATTACTTGCATCCGAGCTTATTGTCTCGAAACTAATGGAGTTCAAGAAATGGTTTAATTACTTACGAAGTTTACTTACTTTAGTCTAATTAAGTAAGTTTCACAACACCACTGGCTAAAAACTGTGAAGGAAAACATCGTGAGGAAACCTGCACATCGGAAAAGGATTCTAAATATCCTTCGAAGATACGTGGAGTCCCGAATCTGGATTGGGCAAGCTTGGTAGACTATGCTTAACCCCTCTTCGGAGGAGACCTGAGCCCAGCAGTAGGCCTGATCGTAAGCAGTGCACTATGCCTGATCTCTCAACTAAGCAGGCATGAATTAAGCCGCTTTGCATATCAGTCAAAATATATTTTGAGTCATGCGGCTTGAGATATAAGTTATACTCTAATTAAAACTCCAAAACATTTATATTGCCGCGTTTTGAGGACGTTTTCAGACAACTGGTAGGCCAACTGTCAAACGGTGTTTCACATAGTTTCAGCCAATGCATACAAAACCCCCGTTTACATGTTGGTCGGCCGTCACCGTCATTTGTTTTTACGTGTGTTGAACCAATTTGGTTACGTGGATTTAATTAAAAGTAATGTATCTCACACTTCAATAACTAAGTTTAACTGAAACTTGTCGACAAAGCGTTTTGTTAACCTAACAGTTAGTTTTGTGAAAGCCCCGAGCTTCGTGTTGTAGTTCCACAAATAGTTGTTAGTTCCGCACTCACCTAGTTCGGCTAGGAGTTGAAATAATTGGGTTTGTGTCGTTTAAAACTAGTGTTCGTTTTATGAGGACGTTTAATGCAGACGTTGGGGCATTTTGCAGTTTGCTGTTAGTTTAGTCATTTAAGTTGTTTGTGAAAATTAGACTTTTTTCGTTTTATTTTTCAAGACCTGCTCCCACTTCGGGACAGTGACGAATTATTGGTTCAACTTTCCTCTTAAATCAAGCTATGTATTAAAAGAACAGCATCAAAATCCGTTGTGCGAGATAAAATGTTAGGTTAGATATGAACGGCAAGTAACTTTGTTGTATAATTTACGTTATGATAGCCATGAAGGTCTATCTATGTAATTATTTTTATTAAGATTTTGTTGTTTTATAAGATGAATTGGGTTTGTTCTGCTTAAAACAGGTGTCGGTTTTATGAAGCCGTTTATTGCAAACTGAGATGTTGGTGCATTTCCCAATTTAGTGTTTGAGTCACTTTATTGTTTCTTTTAATGAGACTAAACCCGTTTTATTTTTTTAAACTGAGTTTTTAACACTTTATTTTAACTTACCTTTTTAAATGTCACTGAATTTAAATTTAGTGAGTTTTAAAATTGTGAGGATCCCATGAAGCAATATAGAACAAAGAATTAGTTTGCAAAGATATAGAATAGAATAGAATAGAATAGAATAGAAACTCTTTATTAAGATATAGTGTATCTCTGGAGATTATTTTGCCTTGATATATTACTGGTGCATCGTAGGTAAGATTAATGAGATCGTCTGCAAGATTGACGAGTATTAAGTACCTCAGGGGAGAACTCGGATAGCAGTTTCTTGGTAGCTCGGGTTACCACGGAACGGCTTGAAATGGATCATTGTTCATTCTTTACGACTGACTAGTTTTGTCTACTTGTTCAATAATTGTGTTGTTTTATAAGGTTTCTTAAATTAGGTTTCAAAGAATGAAATAAATTTGATAATATTATAATCGTTTGAATATACTTTCAATACTTTGCTGTGTTTTGCGTTCGGAGTAAACGGGTGAAATGACATCTCCAAGGGAAGTGTTACCGCTGCGATCTTCCACGGTTCGCTTCAGAAGATCATTTTTGCCCCGTACCATTCCGATTTGGAATGGACTCCCGTCCGCGGTGTTCCCGGAGCGCTATGACATGTCCCTCTTTAAACGAGGCTTAAGAAAAGTCCTGTGTCGGTAGGCGATAGATAGCAGCCCCTCATTGCCCTGGCATTGCAGAAGTTCATGAGCGACGGTGACCGCTTACCTCACGTAATTAAAAAAAAAAACCAATAGGATAAGGGAAGGAAAAAAAGGAAATTAGGGAATTTTGTTGAAAGGGACCACAATAGATTTTCCTTGAATATAATGATTAAAAATTCTCAGGCTTTTCAAAATTCCATCCTGTATACATAATATATCCTACTAACGTTTCTAATTTCTTTATGTATTCAATAATCTAGAAATACCCGTATAGTAGGAACTGGTATTAAAGCTAATTTACAGATAAAACTGAAAAACACACCAAAATATTCCACACACTTTAATTTCACAATACAAAAGCAACAAAAAGTAAACGAGCTCCACGAAAAAAAATCTAAATTCTCCCGAAAGCGTATTGTGAATTTTGTAGTTATTTTTCGTAGTTTTCCCGCGACTCGGCAATCGCTTTCCGCAATACAGTGTGAACAATACCGGCGCTCAGGTGAGCCGAAACAATGTTCCCAGTAGAGCACCGCTCGAGGGAATAGACTGTGGCGTAAACCATGAGCGGAGCGGGCTGGACTGAATAGTTTTGTCATTAGCGATTTTTGTATTCCACAGTTGGTAGCTGAGTTTAGCTCATGAACCTCTGCAATACCAGGGTATTAAGACTTCTTGTTTTAGTGTCGATATTTATTGTAAAATTGCAGAGTACATGAGCGACGGTGACTGCTTACCATCAGATGGGACGAAGGCTCGATTATCTATCTTGCAAAAAAAAATAGTAGATCACACAAATAGGTCTTCGTCAAAAAGCATTGGTGCTTGTAAGACTTGAAATATCACATCAGAAACCTCGCAAATTATCAGGATTTCTCTCTATCTATTAAGAAAAGCTGCATCAAAATTATTTGCGTAGTTTTAAAAACTTAAGCATACATACAGCGTAAGCTGCTTTGTATTATACAAAATTACTATGGTAAGATAATGATACCAAAATAAAATTCATTTTACCACCTATTTTTCTACGTTTGTACCACGCGAAACTGCTCCGTATCATTTCGTGGAGGCTCTTCAGTTTTTGTTTGTGCAATATTTATCTGCGATGGTTCCAGCCGGTTCACAAACCCGGTTAAACATGCCGGTTATCGCGTGGAAACCTCCCGTTTTATTGCCTTGCCTTTGTGGGTACTATGCGGGATCTGGTTTTTATATTAAATTAGCGCGCAATGACGCGGATTTGAAATTGGAAAGTTTAAAGTCCGCCATTTTGTTTTTTGTGTGCAGTATTTTGATATTGGTTAAGCTGTTTGCTCTATCCTGCCCCTTGAATGCCCCTGACAATGGTAAACGTATTTTCATAGCTTGATAGATTAACCACTCAACTGGGAACGTCACTATTCGCTAGATGGCGTTTAGTAATAAAGATTTACAAAAGTATAAGGTTTAATTAAAAATCAAAATTAAAAATTATTGGAAAAAAATGTTTTTTAAAGGGGCTCAAACACGGTATTGATTCCGAACGAAGTCCCCAGTTTCGCCATCTGGCGAATAGTGACGTTCCCAGTTGAGTGGATAACATTAACTAAATGTATAGATTATCATTGCATTGTTTAAAAAACTAACTTATACATTCTTGAAAGACAAAAAATCCAAAAATAATTAATTCTTAAGTTAATAAACTCCATTAATAATTCCTCAATCCAATTTTCCGGTCATCTTTTTAAAGACAAACCCGTATTCTATCCGGGGAAAGTTAATTGGAAGACCCAAAGTTTGATTACAACTTTTTTTTTTGTAATACGAAAGGGCAAAGGGTTCTCGCCCAAACTTTTTACAAGTAAGCAAAGAGGTTGTTATCCAAGAAGGCTTTGTCGATATTAACGACAATGATGCTTTGATCGGAATATTTTAGGCGCGAAAAACGATTCTTTTTTTTTTAGATCAAAAGATTGTTTCTGTTTTGTTCGGTTTTAATTCAATGAGAGTGTTTCTTTTGAGGATCATGATTATATTGCGAAGCGTGTTTGTTGTTGTTGGCAACGTTTTAAGTGATTGAAAGAGTTGTTTGAATTTGGTTTATTTTTTGAGTTAAAACGAAGAATAGTATGATAAAGAAATAGACAAAATCTGTCTTTTTTGTTGTTTGTTCTGTACTGTAACCACTGCTGGATTTAGATCTCATCAATATATCAAGTTTTGTCCACCACGTGTCTCTAATTAGGATTGGTCTGTTCTACATTCCATTCAAATGGGTTCGGGGCAATAGAAAGAAAGAAAGAAAAAAATGTTTATTCATCGCGTTCTTTTTATAGCTATTTTCGATTAAAAATATTCATATTATTGTTTATCACACGTTCATCTATCTTTTCTTCTTCGATTACCCTCTTCTTATTCATCTGCTTCAAAATTCCACTTACCTCATCGCCCCTTATCACAATTCCAATACATAATATTTTTTATATTTAAAAATAAAACACAGAAAAAATATTACAAGAATACGGTAAATAACTGCTCTATAAAAGATTTACGAGTTAATTTTTAATTGTTTTTTAACCTCACTAAGTTTTAGTAAAATTATTCAAAGTCTTTGTTCTCCTGCTCATATCTTCTGATTGGATCAAACTCCAAAACTTTAGACATAGTTTCCTTAATACGCCTGATTCGATATTACGTCACATGAAAATTTAATATCCTGGCAACATAGTTCGTAACGTGATTAGAAACTTGGCAGCTTGTCACGGGCAGTGTTGCCATATCACAAAATTGTGTTAGCGAATTGGTTTTGCAGGTGACGTGTTGAAATACGCGATGAAATGAAAAATATATGAAGTGGAAAATTATTTTATAGCTTTTGAAATATGATTTTGAAGTTATTCTGAAAGCGGAAGCTGCTGTGTAGATGGTCTATTTTTGGAACGAAGTTCCTTATCGCGCGTTATCGAAAGGGCGCTAGACGGAAATTCTTATGAAAAAGTTGTCACGACACTTTTTTGTTTTAGATGTTTTTGATTATCGCTAGATGGCGCTGTGATTAAAATCTTTCAAAACAATTCCTTATTTTGTTTTATATGATTAATGCTAGATGGCGCTGTGTGATCAAAATATTGAGATAGACGTTTTAAACTAACTAATTATTATAACTTAAAAAAACAAAATTTTATTACAATTCTCTCACTAATTAATCGAAAGGAACTTCGTTTCATCCGGGTGTCCCTTGACACCTCTCAAGTTTTTTTTTAAATTCGCATCAGATACACCTGAATATCATCATCATCATCATCATCAGCTTATAGACGTCCACTGCTGGACGAAAAGTTCTGGCGTGGCGGCCACGAACCGATAAGCGCGGAGTGGATAGACCTCCCACAAGATGGACCGACGACCTGGTCAAGATCGCGGGAGTTCACTGGATGCAGATAATGCAGCATGGCCTATGTCCAGCAGTGGACACCGGTATATAATTCTCGATTATGCCAGCCATGAAGAACTTCAAATTGCACTATTTCATATCTTGTCATCATAATTACAATAGTAATTATTATTTTGTTATAGGTAATTTATATGACTGATGTTTTGTCTACGGATCAACAATTATAATAATTAAGGTAAGGTTTGTAATTGTAGTTTTTGAGGTTTGAGGAGGGTCCTTAAAGTTAGGTCGTAGGTAGCGAACCCTCAGTGTCCCCTGACGTTACAGAGGTTCATGAGCGACGGTAACCACTTCCTATCAGGTGGGCTGTTGGTGATGAATGAATGATGTAGATTTTCTTATTACCTATACTTATTTTGATTTTCAATTTCGTAAATGTAGAAAATTCGTGTGAACGTTTGTTTATTACTAGATAACAAGAAATTATACGCTACGAAATTTATTCCAATCTCTCTTGTATGAAGTTCCGCGTATCCAAGTAAAGACATAAATATTTCCTTATATGTCACGTATGTTGAGACACAATTTATCTCAAAAACAAGTTTTAATCATTCGGCAAAGTTTTTAGTCTCGAAAACATTGAAACAAGATGGAAAACTTACATCTAACCAAGTTATCTCAAACTTGAGACGTTCTTGTTTTTTCTAGTCTTTTTGACGTAATTCTTTTATCTTTAAAAGTTTTATTTGAAGAATATAACATCTTTTGAGATTACGTCGAGGTGCTCCGAGCTTTGACCTTACTAAACGAAGCTTATATAACTTAATAACATTTTGAAGAAATCCTTTAAAAAGAAGCCCTCTCGTTCGAACGGATAATAATGTTTTAAGAAATATTTCATATTTTGTTTTATTCAATTTAATGCCCAATGCCTCACACTTAAGACTCAAACTGCCTATGTTAACTCATTTGCCTACATGGCAATATAGGTAGACGAGTTATCGGGGCATCTGATCGTATGTGGTTACGGTCGCTCATGGACCTCTCATACAGCCTTTAAGGACTTTCTTTAAGCTTTGTTTGATGAAAGACAAATCATTGCAATATTGATCATGTTTATTTCTTTATTTATTCTTTGTACTAAAAAAAAACTTAAAATTATACAACTATATGTATAAAAACTAGGTACGTAGGTGAGCTTAACTCATAAATCATTTTTCTACCAGCAAAACTTCAAAAATAATTCTGTAGAAATAGGAAGAGGGGGAGAAGTGTACAACAAAGATATCAATAGAATAAAATTCTGGCGTTCAATCTAAAAATGTTGTTCTTCAAAATGAACGATGTGGTCAACCTACAGTGGCGTGCAGTTCATACAAGCAAATCTGCACTGCATACCCTTAACTTTAAGATTTGATTAAGAATTTACAATTACAAACGATTTAACACTGCAGATTTTATCAAAATATACTTCTTATTACTATTATTTGCGTATATTTAGCGAATAAAATAAATTGATTATAGGGCGTAAATATTTGGAAAATTACTCACATTTACATTTCTGCATACCCTGACTTAAATATGCATGTACGCCACTGTCAACCTATATCATAATTAATCTAATTAATCTGATTATTCAATTAACACAATGTCGACAACACGTTAATGAGTTTACGGCCCAAATATAATGATTAATACGAATTGATTAAATGAAATTCAATTAAAATCAACGTTTCGGCGGAGACCTCGTTAATTATTCCTTATCAAATATTTAACACGTCGACGTGATTGGAAATATTTCAATTAATTATGTAGCCTTTGTGGCAATTTAGACCTTAAACCTTAAATGGATGACAACTGAAAATGGAGAACATGTCTTTTTCGATGCGACATTTAAAAAAAACTTGAGATGTGTCATGGTACACCCGAATGAAACGAAGTTCCTTTCGATTAAAAGATATCTTATTTTTTTTTCCTAACGTAACGCGCGATAAGGAAGTTGTTTTAAAAGATTATGATCACAGCGCCATCTAGCGATAATCATCTAAAACAAAAAAAGTGTCGTGACAAATTTTCGTAAGATTTTTTCCGTCTAGCCCCTTTTCGATAACGCACGATAAGTAACTTCGTTCCAAAACTTAATTGAATTTTAAATTAAAGAGATAAATCGACCTATTTTTGTTTCCATAAAACAATCTAATGTACGTATCGTCAGTCTTGCAGTCTTACTCAAATTTTACTTTAAACTAAGTAGTACCAATTCTTTTAATTTATTTCATTTGCAAACTGGCGCATTATAATTGTCTGGGTAGACCATTCTAGTTCAAATTATGTTTATTTTCTTTTGTTTGATGATTCTTTTTATGAAGTCTCATTATACAGCATGGAAGCAGTAGTAAAATAAGATAATAATGGAGAGTTAGTACTTGATAAAAAAAAAAAAATTGGTTGCCTGTAAAGTCGGTATACGGGCGAAAGTTTTACGTGACAACGACTTTGAGTGGTAAAATAATTTTCATGTGAATATTCATTCGTATAGTAGGAAGAAGGATGAAATAATAGTAGTAGAAATAATAATAATAGAAGCGCAAGACATGAACCGGTGTGTATGCCTATCTCTCTCTCTCTCTCTCTCTCTCTCTCTCTCTCTCTCTCGCTCTGGGACGCGTGCATCTCACTCGCTCTCATTGTGAGCGCATAACGTGAGCGGAGCGTAACGCAGTTTCTTGAAGTGTCACCCGGCAAACCAATTTATAAGACGTTGTCACGTCAAAACAAGACCATATCAATGTAAGTATTCCTTCGTTGGCGACGCGTGGAGCGAAGTTGCTTACATAGTATAAAACGACGAGTCCTACGTATAGTGTAAGTAACAAAACGCAATTTTACTGATAAACCATTTAATACTGTATTACTTAATTTTTAAGATATTTATCCGTGGACAGCGTTGTGGCCTGCGACATTGTAATGCTTTAGTTTAATTTTATTTTTATACAAATAATATGTTGTAGCTTTTTGTTGTCCCTTAAATAAATAAATAAAAAAAAGTTCTACACTTTTCTAACACTTATACTAATTTTACTTTGCAATAAATAATTAATCGCGTTGATCTAAGAAATCAATTGTTGGATGATACTGTTAAACGAACGATACGATTGTAATGTTAAACAATAGTATTCACATTGTGATTTATTAATGTTCCCCTACAATTGAACCGAGGTGACAAACACAGGGAGTCGTCTATGGTACTCACGATACATGCTTGCCTAGTGTGAGTACCACTGTTAAACGACAGTAATGTCAATACCAACATGATTTTATGTATTAGAGTGTAAGTTTGTAATTTATTTCATGTTTGTTTAATATGTATGCATGACAGAAATAAAAAATGTTTGAATTTGAATTTAGTAAATAATTGGAATTTTAATATAAAAATTTTCAGGACGTAATGATTAGGCAATTTTAAGTCTATGCAATAAAATCTGTTTTCGTCATTTTGTTGTACCTACTCGTATACGTAGAACCCGTCGAAAAGGTCCCTTCAAAATGACTCCCGAAAAATGTATCCCATCTCGAAAATCAATTAACACATCGGTACAGTGTTAACCGGGGTAGCCTGCCCAACCGTGGGACTCGATTATCGGCGCCATTGTTACAGCACTCGCTTTCAATTGAACGAAACAATGAATGTTAATTACAGCTCTCTTTGTCTCTACTTAACGTATATTCAATGGGTTGTTAAGGTTAATGCTGAAACCGTGTTTCTAATTATAAGAATGGTTTTGGACTATTTTCAGGATATTTTATAGTAATTTGCAAAGGGTGGGCTCGTTTATCTAGAAAAGCTATTAACAAAAAACTATACATTGACTTAATAATTAAGATTCATTTATAACTTTATACACTGATTTGTAGTCGGAAACAATAAAAAAAAAACAAAAAAAATGAAAAAGGTATTTTTTTTTTAATGATTGTGTCTATTTAGATTAAATTTACCTTCAATTAGCGAAGGTAATTAGCCAAAGACGTTTGGTTCGGTCTTATCTAGTTCTTAACGATATCTGTTTAAGTTCATTTCAAATTGAAAGTAAAATATTTAATATTTTTTCGTTAAAAGTAAATATACCATCAGTTCCAACCAATACCTTCGTGAGAAAAAGTGGTGAAAAAGAACACTTTTATTATTGTAAAGTTTACTTAATCTCAAACAAAACTTCATTCCCATTTAGTGCAGTAATTTAGCTAGTAGTTTTGTAAAAATCCTTAAAATATCCACTATTTTACGCTGAAAAATACATTGGCTAAAAGTTCGCCGTTGGTTAGTTCTGTAAACAAATAAACTATGCGGTTGGATGCACCCTTTATTGACAATAAAAGTAGAAAAACTTTGAGAAAAACTGGTAAAGTTCAGCTTGAACAACAATCTACACAGTTCACGGATAGTAGAAGTTTGTTTTGTAAACATCAGAGCTTCCCATTTAAACTTTCAATAGCTTTAATAAAACGTAGTTTGAAAAGAGTTCTATACTAGGTCGTTGGTGGCGAATCTGTGACTCGCTAATGCTGGAATACATGAGATCGTCTACTTAGGTGAGTAAAAAAAAAATTATAGCAGAGTGGCTCGCCAACAGAACTTCCTATAAGCAAATTACAACTGGTAGGCCAACTATCAAAAGGTGTTTTACAAAAACACCATTTCCAATGCAAACTGAATCCCCGTTTATATGTTCAAACATTGCCTATAAATAGGTTTCATAAGAGAGTTATCAAAAAACGGCTATGCAGTAAAGCATATTATAAACTTAATGATTATATAAATGACTGCACAAAATGGGAATGAGGTGTTCGTCCCGGCCCATTTCAATTGATACATTTGTTAAAAACAAAAATATTGTAAAAAAATATTTATAAAAAGTGAAATAATAAAACATATTAAATTAATAAAAGACATGCTGAGTTTTTTGCGCCGGTTCTTCTCAGGACGGAGGCGTAATTTTAGCGAACTGCTGGTAGAACTTTTGATTTCATGTTTGACATTCAAAATGTATGTGTGTCCACATCTAATTTGAAGTAAATGATTTGACTTAAAGTTAGGTCGTAGGTAGCGACTCCTCAGTGTCCCCTGACATTGCAGAGGTTCATGAGCGACGGTAACCACTTCCTATCAGGTGGGCAGTTGGCACGTCTGCCTACATGGCAATAACAAAAAATACTGTCTTGTCTGCCTGTGTTAACATGAAGCATTGAATAGTTTTAGAACAATACACTTTTGTGTATTAGTTCACTACTTACGTTAAATTTTATCGTAGAAGTGCTATGTGTAACTTTTGATGACAAAAAATTCCAATATTTAGAAGAAAATTTAGACTAGTAATGAATGATAGTTATTTTTTATCAATTACTCTCAAATATATTATCCAAACATAAAAAAATATAAATAAAAAATACCATTTAAATTCGTTCAGAAACGTAACACAAAACATGAAATCACCTCAACAAAAAATCCTTCTAACCGTCAAACAACACTTTCACCTTATTCTAGAATATTTACCTGTACCTCAAGTACTTTAATTCTTTAATTAATTGACCACTCAACTATGACGTAATCGTTTGATCTTAACTTCGAGAATGTTTCCGAAGGGCTCTTCTCTCGGGAGTTATCGATAACGAACTCTTAACTCCTCACTACACAGTTTATGTATTACTTAATTGATACATAAATGTGGAGTGAGATGTTTAGTAGAATAGTGTTGGGAAAATGTTTATCGATGTTTTGTGGATTTAATTAATTAGAAGGGTTTTGTTTTGAAGTAATTTCTTTGTTTGAATTTGGGTTTTTTATTGCAGAAGTCTGTTCTTAATGACACTGATTTTTTTTGTTTCTTATCGAAAATTTTGTATGAATTCTTAATAATAAAAAGTCTTTTCAGACTTCAGTAATTCCGTACACCTGATCCTAAAATCTTTGCAAAAATAAGTGTCCAAAAAATGTACAATGATTTACTATGATCTAATTAAAATTAATTTACTTTAAATTTGAAATTACGACTATACTGCTCATTTAAAATTTAATGATTTAACTTTTAACGTCACATAAAAGCACTATTAAAATTAATGACCATTTTTCAGTAAAATATATTAATTAACGATTGATTGATAAACGATAAGGTTATCAAATTAACGAGTTTAACTGATTATGTTGTGTATAAATATACAATAATTAACATTATATTTCATTTAACAACAAAACTTATTCTAGAGCAGTCATGTATTTAAATTTTGACTCTACTTTCATTAAATTCATTTCAAAGTTTTTTTAACTTTTAAGAATACACTCATTTTGAATATTGAAATATGATCAAAAATACGCAGATACATAGTTTTAACAGAGGGAAGCAAAGTTTAGAAATTGATGATTTCAAAGAAACTTTTCCTAATTTGATGACGTCATGAAATAATCTAAGATGGCGCTACCCAGATGACATCACGCTTAATGTAAGTTCACTTTAATTTATAAATCAATTATTTATTTTAGTTAAAATTTAGTACTTTTATTCACCAACGAGGCGCTAAAATAATAATTAGTTAGGTCTTATTTGAACTTTTGTTTTATATTAACTCTTATTAGGAAATTATTTATGATAAAAACATCGTGTCAAATAGTAATGGAATAACTAAATAATACAAATTTCTTCATTTCGATATAATTGTTTAAAAAAATGCAATCTCTCTAACGATAATATACTGTTGCTTTTTAACATTCTCATTCTACTATACAATCACTCAGTACACTCCCTACTAATAAAAGTGTCACTTATAATCGTTTGTTCGTGTTCACCATAAAATATTCGCTACAATTTGTAAGCTGCCGTGTAAATAAAAGCTCACGTAGAACGAGCTTAAAGCTCTGTATTTATGTTCTTTTTGTAACTAATTTGTTGTACAAATTTTACATTTGTTTAGTTTAGTTGACTGATGTTGAATACGAATGGTTTTTATTTTAAGCCGATTATGAAAATAACATTTCAAACCCTAGCTTTGTAGCTAGGTGAACAATTTGAAAGCATATAACAGCCTAGTACCTACCTATCTAGCTTGCCTAACCTACTTTATCAGTGAATAAGATAGTCAGGTCCAAATTAAAACAGTTTTTTCTGGGCTTGGACTGTGTTCCCGGAGTGCTATGATTTTTCCTTGTTAGAACCGATATTTTAGACGAAGTTTTTATAGAAAGATATAGATAACGAATTCAGCATCGCAAAGATATTTTTGGCTCCATTCTGCAACCAGTTCCACTTCTGTATGCGAATTTTTCACACATTAAAATAAAAAATCCACCAGACAAGACATAGAGAGCTAATAACAAAGATAATAAATCTTCGATCTAGATATCTAGGTACAAAAACCTACGCCCAACGCCCAAGTCTGACCTAATATAGTATCTTATTTGACGGTCATCCATCACCGGTGTCACTCCTGACTACTATGAGGTTTTTCCTCCGGTTGTATTAATAAAACGAAATTGTTTTAGTATTAATTAAGTACTTTATTAGATGTAGAAAAGATGGAATCTTTGAAAAAGCACTTTTGAACGTCATTACAGGCAAAAAAATTACATATAACAATGCATAATCATGTAAAAAATCAGTATAAATTAAAATATATGTGAGATTACATGGTCACATAATTATACAAAATTGATCCAAATAAATTTTAAATAAAATAGGCTTAATTACAATTTTTAACAAAAATATAAAAAAAAACACAAATAAAAAAAAAAGTAAAAAAAAAAATCTTGCAAGGTCATACTGTGGTCCATGCATCCTTGTCGTTTAGATGATCATTGATGCAATAATACGCTTTCTTTAACAGTAAAGATTTTATATTATTTTTAAATTGTATCAGTGGTAATTGTTGTATACCTATGTACCGGAATTTTATTGTAAAAATGTATGCTTTGTCCACAAAAGGAGTTACGAACTTTACTGAGACGGAACCGAGGTATACGTAATTTGTTTTTGTTTCTGGTATTGAAATTGTTTAGGTGATTTAAGGTATTTGATTCAATAGAATGCTTTGTTGTTTGGAATCTGAGAAACTTGTTAATGTAATATTTCGTATGTTTAGTGGAGAAATCAAGTAAAAGAAAAGTATTTGATTAAATTTCTTGACCGCTCTTAGGCACGTGCTAAGAGTATTTTATGTTAAAACCATCTAGCAATCAGTTGTTATAGCATTTAATTAGTTTACTTTAGATGCAAGAATTCTTGCGGTTTGTATAATAAAATTCATTCTCTTAGTCTAATTGATCCACCTGTAAAAACTATGATAACACAAAATAGACTTTTTCACTTCAAAACATCTTATTTAATAACTAGCAATACTTGCCGAAAAGTATTAATATCTTCTGTATCGTAAATCTCTCGTGGATCGTCTGTAATCGTTCAACTCCACAATGTATGCCATCCATCACCTGGAGTCGAGACGTTCAGCTCGTGCCAAGTTTTATTCTCTGAGAATGGTTATTTGAAAACGTTTTTGTGATGTATTGAGGCAATATTTATTTGGAGATATTCGGGAATGATGGCATTATTTGGTGAATAGTTTACCTTTTTTATTCGTGTGACTATTGTATGTATAAAATTACTAAACAATATTTTGAGAACATGAGCAAAGAGCATTAATTGATGAGTTCCTATGACTACCTAAGTCCATCTCAAAATAAGGAATTGTTTTATAAAATGTTTTGATCACAGCGCCGTCTAGCATTAATCATATAAAACAAAAAAGGAATTGTTTTAAAAGATTTTAATCACAGCGCCATCTAGCATTAATCATATAAAACAAAAAAAAGTGTCGTGACAACTTTTTCATAAGAATTTCCGTCTAGCCCCCTTTCGATAACGCGCGATAAGGAACTTCGTTCCAAAACCTTTTTTTTTGTGAATGTAATTGTATAGTACATAACTCGTCTTTCATAGCTCGCTTCAAGTCTATTAATATTGAAGACTCACCCTGCAAGACATATGTATGCGTAGACATATGAATGTGATATACATGGGGTTTGATCCCGGGATCACGGACCGTATCGTGTCGCATCCATCACGCCGACAAGTCCTACTCCTGGCTATTCGAACGAAATGATCGATCTTCGCTATTTGTTCGTGACTATACAAAAAATATCTATAAGAAATAGTATGAATAGTGCTTCGTTCTAGCATATATTTATATCGCATTAGCTGGCCGCAACTTTGTCTGTCTCACTTATGTGACGGACTAAATATTTCAATACGAAAATTAGCCAAATCGGTTCAGCCGTTCAGACTAAAGAACAGCAATTCATTGTTATAGAAAAGAAAGGATTTTACTTTAAAGAAAAAAAAAAACATTTATTGCCTTCTTAAATATATCATAGTCATGTGCATCTGCGTGCAAAATGTCAGTTCAATCGGAAACCGGGAAGTTTGCCAAATTATCGCGAAATTCCTCCCAAACTTACATAGTTACATGCAGTGCAAGCTAAGTAAAACTTTTAATCACAACACACTTCAGTACAAAAATACGACGGACACATTTTATAACTGTCGAACAACATCACTACGTGTGTCTATAATTGATGTCGTTGCGGACACACACGGCAGCCGGATCCGGTCCGGACTCGGTGCGGAAACGGACCGGCCACATCCGACCTACTTGCTTTGTGCTCGCACTGAAGTTGCTGTGTTGCGGTTTTGTTAACGCTGTTGTGTTTATAAAATACTTTTTTGTTTTTGAAGCGGTTGAAAAAGGTTTTATTTGGTTTTACAGCTATGGTCATTTTGGTTCGTGTCTTGTTCACTGAAATGTATCATTTATACTTTTTATATTCAATTATTTCCTTCAATAGATGTGGCCCCATCAAAAAATCTGGGCAGGAATATTGTAAATAGGAGATAAACCTTTTTTTTTTGTGACGGGAGGGAATCGCCGGACTTCCACTCGCCCCGCGAGTGGGGTAATTGGGGGTTGAACCACACTAAAACCTCCCGCCAATCGCGCTCGACATCCGATTAGTAGGGGTGACAGGATGCGTTCGCGATTGTCGCTCACGTATCGCCCCGTCACCCCCGGACGTCGAACCGGCAACCGTCGGTGAAACGACCACCGGCTCACTCGGTAGGCGGGCCAAGGGCATAAACCTTACAGAATCTCTTTTATTCATAAGTCTAACTGCGGATATAGAGAACCAAAAGTGCATTCTTCAATGTTATTGCCCCTTTCAGTAGACTGTTGCTATTGATTAGGTAGATAAACTGGTCATTTGCTTGGAAGTAGTAATCGTGGACTTCCACAATGTCAGGCAGTTATTCTTATTTTTAAAGTTTGTTTTTACCGTACATGATTGTCTAAAAGGGATCGCTCTTAGCAAGATCGCCAATTGTTGAACTTATTATTGATTTGTACATAATATTATGTACTTGGTTTGTTGACGAGATTTTAAGATGCGTCCTCTTAAAATTCTGTTTGTTTTTTATTCTTTGATGTAGGGTTGTGCAAAAGTTTTTGTGTTTTTAATGTGGTTTTGTATTCCTTGTTTAGTTAAATTGAAGTTAAAGAATTTTGATGGTAAAACTTAAAATGTAATACAGACAATACTCAATGTTCAACATTGATAATAATAATATGCTTATGACGTCAAAAGTTAAAAGCTACCACCAGTTCTTTTTCATGGATTAGGCGTCTCAATCAAGACTTATTTACAAAATTACTAAACAGGTTCTTATCTCGATTTTTATTAAATGAGCGATCCCGATATTTCCACAATGTTGCAAGCGCTATGATAACGGGAAGGCTGAGTATTGCAGGTAGCTTGTTTATGTAAGTGAAGATAACTGTAAGTTTAATTTTTTGTGTCCCTGTTTTGATGTAATAACTTGTACTGTTGTTTCCCAAATAAATAAAACAAAATAAATAAAAATAAAATAAATAACCGCGAGTGTTTAAAGAAATTTGAGGCTTATTTCTCTTCCTAGTTAACCATTACCTATCTTCACTTTAAAAGGCTCAAACAATCGTTATAAATCTATGAAAAAAATCCGCAAACTTAAGGTACAGCGAAACTACCCAAAATCTTGAAAATTTATGTCAAAAGTAAATGTCCTGCAAGTGAACAGCTGTTGGTTCTGATCCTGGCTTGGTGCCAGCTGGATCCACCGCACAAAGCCTAGTATTTGGCGCGGAAACTATACCACTTCCAGCCGGATGCTGAATGTAAATGAACGGACCAATCTTGGAGAGCTAGTTTATTACGACAAGTTTATTGTGTGAGCAAATATTCGCAGATATACGTTAGTTTTTAATGTAACTGTGCACTGGATGTAACTATGTAAGTTCAGGTGGATTCTTGTAAGTAGAATTTGACAAACTTCCCGGTTTCCGATTGAGCTGACATTTTGCATGCAGATGTATATCGCGTGACAATGCAATTACAAAATGGCGCTAATATGATAATGGATTCGGAAGGAGGTCGTAGGAACATTTATGCTTAACGAAATAGAACCATCGTTTTAGGGTTCGTTTTACTTGTATTAGCTGTCACTCTACTGCTACATAGTATCGAGGATAAAAGCTTGTATTTAAAAAAATATCTTTTAAAAATAATTTATAGAAATGTACCTTGCACTGGATGTACCTGTGTAAGTTCGAGATGAATCTTGCGAGTTGAATTTAAAAAAAATCTCGATTTTTCATTGCAAAACAGACATACGAGTTTACGACCCATCGAACTTTAACATTCTTTACTTTTAATCCATTTTAACTGAAAAAATAGGACCCACATACATATGCAAAAAACTTAAGCCTTGTTTTAGCGATAAAAAAAAAACGAACACTTTACTGTTTAAAACTTTAAAAACCGCTCACCATATTTAAGTGTTGTTTTAAATATTCAGGCTTTGTGAAGTGAGGGGGCGAGGGGTAGAGGGGGTGAGGGGTGAGTGGTTCTCGACTGGATTTACTCGTACACTCGCTCTTTTAATCCGTGAATAACTTAACTAGTAGGTCAACGCAGTTTCACTTAAAGTGTACAACAAACTTTTATTTTCTCTCATATTTCATTTAACTTTAAATAAATTACATATATGTAAAGAATATAATAATATTTGATATATTGTGTTAGAGTATTTATGTGTCATATTTTAGGATACCAGAACCTTCAAGATGTCCAAATGTTGTTCAAAATTCGTTTACCTACTCTGTTAAAATAACAATAATACATGACTATTTATTTATTTATTTTTAGAAAAAGTTGTACCAACAGAGTAAACATCAAATCAAACATATTACTTAAATTATAATCATGAGTTAAAAACAGTAAATGTCACTCAAATTATAGGTACAATCAGCGTGCATAACAACATTTTATGACAATTACATTAAAAATTGTACATTAAATATAAAAATTGGAAATTAAAATTATCATCAAAAATTCAAATTAAAAAAAAAATATACAAAAACACATTGAATTTAAACATAGAATTAGAATTATTAGCTTAGAATTATAACAATACAGTTAGACTTATTTTACATTATTGTTTTGTTATAAGTACAGGCAGCACTATCTATACTAATATTATAAAGCTGAAGAGTTTGTTTGTTTGTTTGAACGCGCTAATCTCAGAAACTACCGGTCTGATTTCAAAAATTCTTTCACTGTTGGAAAGTCCATTTATCGAGGAAGGTTATAGGCTATATTTTATTTTCAAAAAAATTAGGGATCCGCATGAAAATATCGAATATGTAACAAAAGGTGAAAAATCAAAAACCTATTTATGCGTACGCTGCAAAAACTATTGACAATAGAACAAAATTATGTACTACGGGTTTTTAGGTCTTTTGAAGACAAACAAAAAAGTCCGCGACAGCATATATCTAACTATCATAGTTTAGTCACAATAACCGCTTTTATGTTTATAAAAATAAAAAAATTGTCCGAAAAATTAATTTAACGTTAAATGAGTATCGTTATATTAACCCTTATCCAAATTAAGTATTATATTATCAAGAGTATTAATGTAGAAGTAAATTACTTTTTGTTTTATTCCAATCGGACTTTTCGTTTAGAAGTTATCACGAGTATAAAACGCAATTTTATTAATACACCCACAGCGGGCGGCGAAAATAATATCGCGACGACATAGCGAGTACTGTTTGAACCCCTTTGTAACGCAGACGAAGTTGCGCGGGTCAGCTAGTTACTTATATAACACGCGGTGAGATGAGAGCAAAAGAGCTAACACTACCTACGACTTAACAAATATTGTTTGAAAAGGACCTACATTCTTTTGAGTTCAAGAAACTGCAAAAACTCCGACTTTTATCTACCCACACATTAAAGCATTTCAATGCACAAGATTTTAAGGGATTAATCAATCTAATGGAAGTAAATTAATTAATAATAATACCGTTCCTGTACTCAAAGAACGCGTCCATCCACAGGCCATTAGCTAACAAAATAATCCTTCGAGTTTTATTTATTTAGCGCTCACCCGTCAAAGCGTAATTAAATTTATACAGATTAAACATACAATGTAAACAGTCGTGTGTTGAAGGCCCTAATTAAGGGTCTGCGAGGGACCTTCGTTCGTCAGTACTGGGTTTGACGACGAGATTTTTAGATGCGTCCTCTGAAAATTCTATTTGTTTTTTATTCTTTGATGTAGGGTTGTGCGAAAGTTTTTTATGTGGTTTTTAGATAAATTTAAGTTAAAGAATTGTGAATGTAAAACTTAAAATGTAATATAGAAATGAAATACGCTATGTACAACATTGATGATCATAATATGCTCATTCTTGTTGATGTCAAAAGTTAAAAGTTACCTCGAGTTCTGACAAAAAAAATTATGTCACCATTCTGAAGTCGTGGTGGCCGAGTGGTTGAAGCGCTTTCTTCCGAACGGGAGGTCGCGGGTTCAAAACCGGCCGGCTTGTACCTCTAAATCTAAATGTGAAAAAGATTTATGTGCAATTTTTCACAACACTACTGGCTAAAAACGGTGAAGGAAAACATCGTGAGGAAACCTGCATGTCGGAAAAGGATTCTAAAAATCCTTTGAAGATATGTGAAGTCCCAAATCCGCACTGGGCAAGCGTGGTGGACTATGCCTAATCCCTCTTCGGAGGAGACCTGAGCCCAACAGTGGGCAGTAATGGGTTGGTACAGTTCTGAGAAGAACTGGCAAGCGACCCGGCGGGCACGTCTTTTTTTAAATGTATTTTAAACAATTTTTTTTTTAAGTTCATTTCAAATCAATTAATTTACTATGTAGTTCAGTATCGAAGAATCACTCCTAAATTTTGATAGTTTCTATTATATACCATTCATCAAGAAATTACAGTTAAACCTCAATTAGAAACACTGTCAGAGAATCCTGTGATTACCGTTCATATTTCAGCACTCAACTCAACCGTTGAATCTTTTATCACGTTAATTCGAAGGGATTAATGGCATCCAGACCACGGCTACTGGCGATGATTAACGGCAAACGAGGCTCGAATTAACGGCAATCATCGGGATTTAATGGCGACTCATTTCGGTATGATAAATGAAGTGTTTCAATTTGAATAGTGGTCGGTTTCGACAGAAGGTTGATTCGGGTAGATGTGGTTCGGATTTTTAGATCGATCTCGCATATTTTGATGTGTGAGTTACGTAATTGATGAACTTAGATTTTTTGATGCTTGTTTTTGGGTTATTTTACTCTTAAATTTAGTGGTTAAATGACCTTAAAATTACCTCTAAAATATGTTAAAACTTGTATTGATCTGACATATCGTAGTTGGAGTATTTTCTTCTTTTAATATTTTCGCTAAAATTAATAAAACTTCATAAATTTTCTTTTAGCCTCATAACACCGCTCTCTCTGCTAATAAATAAACGACGATGTTTTTATTGCCATGTAGACAAGACAGACGAGCCAACGGGCCACCTGATCGTAAGTGGTTGAACCTCTGCAATGTCAGGGGACACTAAGGGGTCGCTACCTACGATCTAACTTTAAGGACCCTCCTCAAGCCTCAAAATAGTTACAGCTACTTCCATAAAAAGTAATCGATTCTTTACTTTGCGATTCCATAGTTTCATATTAAACCTTCCGCTTAAAATTCCCCACACGAGTATGAGAAATACTTCGTGATACGAACTGCCGAAGAACAAACTCAAGCTTCAGATGGTTCAGTTCAAAGTTTGTCCGCATTCCTGTGGATACGCTTTTGAACTCACGCTCGTCGCTTGTCATAGAATAATATACTAAAGAGATGTAAAGTATACATTAGATATCATCGTTTATCTATTATGCATTAAAAAAACAAAAGAGAGGTACCGTTGAAATGAAATGAAATACTTTATTTTCAACATTGACGACGTACTCATTCTTGTTGACGTCAAAAGTTACAAGGTACCACTTGATAGTTGCACTGGGGTTAAATATTTCTTTAATTGAATTTTTACATGATTTTATCTGCAACCTCCCCATCAATTTTTAGCCAAATTCGTATACCTAGATTTTCTTTATTTTTTTCAAATAATATACCTATTATGAACTATTAGGAATTGAAGGGAAACCAATTCTATTTAGATAAAAGTTTCACAGATACAGCATTTATTTTACATTATCCAAAATCAGTATCTTGTACTTATAGTTTAATGTAAACTACGTTAATTATTGAAGCAGTCTTGACTAAAGTTATTTTCTTACTTTCTAAACCTAGATTTAGCTAGTGTCATGATTTAATTAAAATTTATTTTCTGCATGCTTATGCTGTGTACTAGAGATATTTTAACATAAAAATGCTCGTCATTGCTCGGAAACTACGCGAACTTTGTCTGAGTTCCATTTTATACTCGGACGGAGTTTGCAATCGCTTTTCCAGCTTTGTGTTGTGGAGTGAACCTGTTGTTATTGCTAGATTGGCTTCGACAAAAGATAAGAAAAAAGATAATTCTTTTTTCGTTTAAATGTGGTTGTTATACTTATTTGCTACTTTTTGTAGTTGTTAATAGTAGAATTAGGAGTTATTAATGACTTTTTTCAGTCTCTATTAGTATATTGGAACGAAGTTCCTTATCGCGCGTTATGAAAGGGGGCTAGACGGAAAAAATTCTTACGAAAAGTTGTCACGACACTTTTTTGTTTTAGATGATTATTGCTAGATGGCGCTGTGATCAAAATCTTTTAAGACACGTTCCTTATTTGTTTTAGATGATTATCGCTAGATAGCGCTGTGATCAAAATCTTTTAAAACACGTACCTAATGTCGCGTAAAAAAAATTAGGAAAAAAAATTATAAGATATCTTTTAATCGAAAGGAACTTCGTTCCACCCGGGTGTCCCTTGACACCTCTCAAGTTTTTTTTGTAGTAGAAGTCCACGCGAGTATTTAATATCACGGGGGCAGGTTTCATAATCCTTAACTTATGATCAGATAGAGGCATACAAATACAAACTAAAAGAAATCTATATAATAGACTACAGGCCCATGAAGAAAAATTATGGGTCATTTGAACCACCAGGTGACCTATCTAAAACGAAATTCTAGCATAAAATAATAAGATTTAGTACTATGACGTAAAAAATCAAATGACTAAATATACCCCGGTAATTGTCGGAAAATTAAAAAAAAAATCCGACTTTGTGGCCCAACATTTTTGTACGGCATCTGTATCATACTATTTAAATACTGCTTCTAATCCTTTATTCCTCAACGCCGTACAAAAATCATGCGACAAGGGGAAAAAACGATGGTTGCAATCCCCTGAATGGTCACCTGCACTCAGTTGGACAGCTTACAAGTGACGGCATAGTACTGAATCTTATTATTTTATGCTAGAATTTCGTTTTAGATAGGTCACCTGGTGGTTCAAATGACCCGTAATTTTTCTTCATGGGCCTGTAGTCTATAAGAATTGAAACGTAGTCAAAGCGATTGCGTTTCCACACAACGCTATCTAATTGTGATTCCACACTGTCCCTTTATCTCCGAGGACAAAGTAAATCTTCCATGTAACTTGCCATTCGATACTCCATCATGAATAGATTCAACTATTTATTTAACGATCTGGAATTCGGACGTGCCCGGAACATTGACGACCGGTAATAGGCTCTCGGTTCGAATATCTTCAAGATTACGAGCTATCCGAAGAATATTGGAGTTTTCAAGTTTTTCGTGGTCTCAAAAGGGTTGGAAGATGGGTGGAAGTTTGTGGAACTGTGTGGAAGTTTCACGTTGCACAGGACACAACACTTCTTTACATTTTTCTGTTTTAAATACAAACATAATCTTTTCGAAATATGTTTTTGTTGTATTACGTGTTGTAGAAAAAGGTGCTCATTTACATGATAAAGAGTGCCGTGGGCGTATCGCGTCGCGCCGTCCCTCATAACCCAGTGCTGGGTTCTGGCCTCAGCCGGGGTTCGGACGCTGAGTGTGAGCGGTTGGAGGTTTTAGTGCGGTTCCACTCCCACATAGGGATCCGGTGATTTCTTCCAACTAAAAAAAAACATGATATCAAAACAACTTCTAAAATATAAGTGTTTCTCTACTATTTTATACATGTATGTAGCTTCTTAATGAGTCACTTTTTGTAATAAAAAACGAATCAAAATCCGTTGCTACTTTGCTTTAAACTAAGTAGTAATAACACAGATTTTTCCTTTACCCAGCTTCGTAATTTACGCCATTACTAAAGATCCCTTCAACTCTATTTTTATATGTAAAGTCACGAAGTTCTCCGATCATCCAATCATCGCTCAGTGATTCTATTCGGTCCTGGTCCAAGAATGGCACGTGACTGGAATATTGTCGTAGGCTTGAGACAGTGTTGGATTTCGTACTAAATTTATATTATATTTGTACCGTAGTTTGAGTGCGTCAAGCTAGTCTAGTGATTAAAAGAAGTGTCAGAAGAACTGACGAAAAAAACTTTTCATAATATTAAGTATTTGTCATTAATTTTAAAGTCGTGGTGGCCGAGTGGTTGAAGCTTTTGCCTTCCGTACGGGAGGTCGCGGGTTCGAAACCGGCCGGCTTGTACCTTTAAATCTAAATGTGAAAAAGATTTATGTGCAATTTTTCACAATATCACTGCCTAAAAACGGTGAAGGAAAACATTGTGAGGAAACCTGCATGTCGGAAAAGGGTTCTAAAAATCCTTTGGAGATTTGTGTGTCCCCAATCCGCACTGGGCAAGCGTGGTGGACTATGCCTAATCCCTCTTCTGAGGAGACCTGAGCCCAACAGTGGGCAGTAATGGGTTGGTACAGTATACTTTTTGAAAACCTGAATACAATCCTGCGTGGAGAATAATACCAATTGACGCAGGACGGGTGTTCTCATCTCACAAACAAATGACTGTCACATCTGAAATGATGGACCGCCTTTGTCGCCTCGATAAATGTAAGTTCCAGTTGATTTCACATTACCGTTGGTTGGGTATGTATTCGGTGTCACGTTATTGTTTATTTGTTTTGTCACTGAGACTTTTTTAATAATTCTGTGTAAATACGTATTGGTTAATTTCTAAGTTTTTTCTTAGTTTTTATTTTTTTAATAGCGAAACACTAGATAACTTACGTGCGTACATATTTTAATAACCAACCAACATATCGCATTTCCGGTGCGACACTGTCACTTTTAATTGCAAAAAATGCAAAAATGAGTTAAACATCTAAAAATGATCCTAAAGCCCCCCTTTACTTGGTGCGATAACAGTATAGCAAACTTAGTAAATTATATGTTCTTGTTTTCTTTTAACTCATTGTGACATAACTACAGTTATAATTTTTCGTTAGAACCACTACGTCACTTCTGAGGGGTTTGGAACAATTAAATAATGGTAATACTTAGTATATTTTTACACTATAAAGTGATTAATATTTAAAATATTTAAAAGTAAAGTTAAAAGTTGACGTTGTAGTATAAGCTTTTCACCTCATCTATATATCATGATGTGTATCATTGTTTTCTGAGGTGTCGAAGTTTAAATGCTTCTCCTGAAAAACTACATTTTTGCATATATATGTGACAGTGTCGCACCGGGGGTGCGATATTTTTCATTGCTTTTATCACAATTTGGAATTTAAACCTCACCTTGAGACACAAACGAAGATGACAACTGTCTAATTTAATTTAAAAAAAAGTCACTCTTTGACCTCACGAACACCTGAATTCTCACAGCAAAGTTATATCTTTCATGCATTTTTAACGGGTTCTTACCACGATATTTAATTAATTGAGTTGTCTCGATATTTCAACGATTAGACAGATTTGTTTGCTCGTAAATCGACCCGCAGTATCCAGTCTTCTCGTGATCATGACGTTTGCAACAACGTTGAAATATCGAGACAACTCAATTAATTAAATATCGTGGTAAGAACCCGTTAAAAATGCATGAAAGTATTATAGAAAGCCGCGAGTGTCTGAAAAAGTTATATCTAACTCTCCGGAGCTTCAGTACAACACGAAGATTAAATTTCAAGCTTTGATTAAACTTTCTTTGTCAAGAGCTGAAGTAGCTTTTAGAAGCACACACTGTACAAATTAATTTGTACAAGACGAGCTTTTCAATAACTTTAGCGAGAACTTAATTCAGCTTTCGAGTTGGATTTGTGAATGGGAAACTTTTAATGGCAAACGTGTAAGAGCTTTTGCGAGTATTTCGTTTCAAGTATTTAATTGTACGGTGACATTTACGATGGCTAATTGTAATGGCATTTGATTTAGTAATCAACAAAGTTTGTTTAAGGGAAAGAAATGAAACTTAAATTTTTGATGATTTTGTGCAAAATGGTAATTAATTAATTTTAGATGTTAAACTATTATAGGAAACAAGTCCGTGATAAAATCTATTGCGGCCATATACAGGGTGATTTCCTAGTGAGGGTACATATTGAAGGTCATGGTAGCTGATAGTTATATACGACCAGTAAAAATATTATTACCAAAGAATATGGCTTAATGCCTTAGTAATCGCAACTTAAAAATATCTAAAATTCTTGCAAAATGATGGTTTTTCGACAGCTGATGGGTGTGGCGGAGGTGTGGGGTGCGCGAGATCACTAGAGATCATTAGTCAACACTCTTTAAGCCGAAATTGTTTATCTTTTAGGTAGTTTTGTCGAATTTAGACTTAAAAAAATATATATATTTTGTAATTTTACCTATTTTTTGTAATATTCCGTATTAGAACAGAGTACTCATCACCCTCCTGCAATATGTACCCTCTCTAACAAATCACCCCGTATATAATGTCGTGATGTTTGTGGGACGTTATAGGGATTATTGTATCTTCTAAACAAATTTATAATAATCTTTTACTGATAAGAATCTACTTTATTTGTTCATAGGCTTTATAATAATTCGAAAATGAAATATACGAAAGCGTTTTCTAACATCAGAAACTTTGACTCCTTATCTGACGCAAACATTGCCAACTAAATTTAATTTTAGATTCATCTTTTCAGCACAATATACTTCAGAAACTGTCATATTTAATACAGAGTTTCATCTCTGAATTTCGAGTCTTTGTTAAGAGTCGTGTTCCTCGCAGCATCCAGTCGAGATGCGGATATGTCTTTGATAAAGGAAATGGTGCACTCGACTGAGATATGTGGGAATGTGCTTTGAAACGGCACAAATAACTCGGTTGATAAAATGTATTCCATTTTTAGAAATTGTTAGTTGTTTTCTGAAAATATTTCTGGTTTTGTTATGTTGGTTTTGGTCTAGTCATGTTGATATTGTTTTGTTCAAATGTTTATAGTGGTTTTCAAGGGTAGTTCTAATTTTATTTGAATGAAACCAATTATTAAAACCTACTTTTTTGGGTTTGTCTCTCTTTTGCAAAAATTTACGATTCTAAAGCACCTAAGGTCTCTTAATCACAATACTATGTTACCTATCTTGTATCTGTACTTCACTATCTTACACTTTATAAGTGACGGATTGCCTAACGTGTTAAAATAAAGGCATAACTCCAATGCAATGTTGCTTCCCAAAACTTTCTTACTTAGTCAAGTACAAACATAAAGTTATCTAACCCTATCAAACAGTCGAATAAGTTATCAAACAATGCCGTAACAACGAAAATACGAAAATACCTCAAGATAAAGTTAACTCTTACTCAACTCCGAGAAGCGATCCATAACACCAATAGCAAAATGTCCTATATATAACTCATTGTGCAAGCAGAACTGATCTTAACGTACTTGGAAATAAGAACGACATTCTCTTGAGTGTAGAACACGTTAGACATTATATATGATGTTTTTCTCATGGTTCTTTTGAAAAGGAATTATGGAAATCGTGTCATAACACTACCTGATCCGCGCAAAATGCGGAGTGATTTTCGTAAATGGTGGCCATAAAACGATCCGTTCAGCTGAGCCCTTTTGCGACACACTCGACAATTCATTTGCAAAATGCAAACCCGGTGCGGGAAAAGTTGAGGCTATCAATTTTAAAGGTAACACTTAAATAGATTAAAAAATAGACTTATATTTTGTAAATAAATAAACTTTGTGTTGGAAATATAATATATTATATTCTCTCAGTTAAAATAGTTGAAATATAATAATAAAATACACCATTAGCGCGTCGAAATGGCGCCAGCAGAAAAAAAAAACTGTCAATAATTTCAGTCACATTATTCTTTGTTATAATTGTAATATTGTAATGAGATGGACTGAATTATAAAAGCATGTATTGGACCAAAATATCAGATATATATTATAGTCGATTAAAAATAACGTTAACTACTTCACTATTTATTTTACTACTAGGTGACCCGCGCAACTTCGTCTGCGTCACAGGGATAACAACATAGCCTATAGTCTTCCTCGATAAATGGACTTTCTAACAGTGAAAGAATTTTTGAAATCGGGCCAGTAGTTCCTGTGATTAGCGCGTTCAAACAAACAAACAAACTCTTCAGCTTTATTTATTTATTTATTTATAATATTACTAGGTTTTGCCCGCAACTTCGTTCGCGTGGACTTCAGGTTCGTCCCGTCTAGCCCGTCTAGTTCGCGACGTCTATAATATAGTACTATTATACCGCAAAAAATGTGTTTTTTTACGACCTCACATTAGAAACCTCAAAAATTGTAGCCTATGTGTTATTCCAATGTATAAGCTATATTGTGGTAAAGTTTCATTCAAATCCATTTAGTAGTTTTTTACGTGAAAGAGTAACAAACATACATATATCCATACTTACAAACTTTCGCCTTTATAATATATATTAGATAGTATAGATAAGTATCTTCAGATGCATTATGACTTTTCGAATTGATAGCCCCTTCCTTTTGAGAAGTCGGTCAAAAAGCAATCAATATAAACTTATTAGATCTCAATAATATTCTAACGAGATATTTTTATTGTTCACAGGTATGTGGGGAGAGACATGTGGTCTCAAATAGATGTACTCACTGAAGATGTCGCCATTTTACAATACCTTGCTCTAATTTGGTAGTGAGTTATGGTAAGGCTTTTTTGTTAGTTATTTTATTTTACTATACTAATTTTTTATTTTACTAATTGTAGAAGAAATTATAAGTTAAGATCTTTAAATTTCATCGTTTTAAAGGTGATATGCATACGTTCTAAAGTTTTTTATAATAAAGTATCTCTTTTCTATTTTTGGAATCGTTCCTTTCTTCCAATTGGAAGTACAATTAATTTTCTAATTTCCTTACGATTATTTTTTTTTAGTACAAATTGTAGTACATTTTTATCAAAAATTATAAGAAAAACTTAAATATTCATATGAATCATTTTTGTATATAATTTAAATAACGAGAATACGTACATTTACGTAATAATTGAACACGACACGCGACCGGGAAACGTGGCCGAAGCTAATTTTTGTAATTTATTCGACGCGGTGCTACGACGCTACGAGAACCGTAGCTCGTAGCGATTAATGTAGACATTTGCTACGGTGCTACGAAATTATTCGGACGATTTAAATTGAGTAATTCTTCATGATTGTCGTGTGACGTCATAATGACGGTGTTACTTTAGATATTTTTATTGATGACGTCATTGAAAGTTTTGAATTATACCGGGTGGATCTGTAACTTTGGACAATCTGACGTGGGGTGAATGACCTGTCGAAATACAACTTAGAACCATTTTTATTTTTTGGATCGGTTAACCATTTTTCCGACATTGTATGGAAAACGTACGACTATCGTAGCGGACATACTATGATGAATTTTTTTTTTTATCCAATTCCTAAAATAAAAGTGGTCATTCACCCCACGTCAGATTGTCCAAAGTTACAATTCCACCCTGTATATAATAAGTGATGTGCAATTTTCACAACACCACTGGCTAAAAACGGTAAAGGAAAACATCGTGAGGAAACCTGCATGTCGGAAAAGGGTTCTATAAATCCTTCGAAGATATGTGAAGTCCCCAATCCGCACTGGCCAAGCGAAGAGACCTGTTACAGGTGATAATGATTGTGAAAAAATGCTTAAAGTATAACCGAAAAGCAATTTAAAAAAAAAAAAAATCCATCACCAAAAAAAACTTTTTAACGTAACATTCTAACGATAAAACTGATAAATGGTTTTAAATTCTCTTCTCGTGATCGATGCTGTAAACTTCGAATATTATTTTTTTTCCAACTTTTCCAATATTTCTGTGATCGCCGACCCGGGACAGTTTGTCAGACGGGCGCACGATTTATCACCGGCCGGGGTCACAACGAAGCCTTATTCAATTAACTATCCAGGGATTTGCTGATACCTGCCTAGAATATCTAGGTTTTTCTACCTATGTTACAATGTTACTTTCATGCATTATAAACGGGTTCTTACCACGATATTGGAACGAAGTTCCTTATCGCGCGTTATCGAAAGGGGGCTAGACGGAAATTCTTATGAAAAAGTTGGCACGACACTTTTTTTGTTTTAGATGATTATCGCTAGATGGCGCTGTGATTTAAATCTTTTTAATCTTTACTTTTCTTTAAAATCTTTTATAAGAGAGAGAGAGAGACAGATGTTTTAAACTAACTAATTATTATAACTTAAAAAAATAAATTTTTATTACAATTTCCTCACTAATTAATTGAAAGGAACTTCGTTCCATCCGGGTGTACCTTGACACCTCTCAAGTTTTTTTAAATTAATTGTGTGGTCTATATATTTCAACGTTGTTGCAAACGTCATGACCACGAGAAGACTGGATATCGTGGTGAGAACCCGTTGATTATGCATGAAAGCAATATAGAAACTAATAAATGAATTTCAGGAATGGTTTGGCACAAATTACTACACGCCCTCATATAGGATTCATTATAAAAAAAGATATTACAAACAGAAGTTTTCAAGTTGACTGTAAATATTTTTCCTTTTTTTGTTTTGTCTTACCTGACTTTTAGTTAGAATCGATTTAGACGATTTTTTGTAATAAGTTACTTCTGTCATGTTTTTAATACATTTGATTAAGATGCGACAACAATTTTTTAACTATTTTTGTCAAATCAATAATTCAGTTTTTATACTGTACCAACCCATTACTGCCCACTGTTGGGTTCAGATCTCCTCAGAATAGGGATTAGGCATAGTCCACCACGCTTGCCCAATGCGGATTGGGGACTTCACACATCTTCAAATATTTTTAGAACCCTTTTCCGACATGCAGGTTTCCTCACGATGTTTTCATTCACCGTTTATAGCCAGTGGTGTTGTGAAAAATTGCACATAAATCTTTTTTACATTTAGATTTAGAGATACAAGCCGGCCAGACTTGAACCCGCAACTTCGCGTACAGAGGGAAGCGCTTCGACCACTCGGCCACCACGACTTTTATCAATAAAAAAAACAACATTATTTGATGTTCAATATTTAACATAAATAATGTTCTTCCTTCAGTTATTTTAATATTTTCAAACTCCAAGTTAACCAACATTTAAACCATAAAGCAACACCCTGTATTTTATGCAGGAACAGCAAAAGTTCGCTGACGTAACCATTTACCATCAAGTGGACCGTGCGCCCTTCGAAGGCAATATATAAAACTTGGGTCCTTCGATAATGTTCTTATATTAATTTCGCTCGACCCTTGTAGGGCCTATTCTGAGAGTCATCTAGTGTAACAAGGGCCGCCCTTAAATCACCCGTATCGCTCTGCATCGATACAATCCCAATATTTATGGGGAAAAATGGAAATAATGTATTTTCGTGTGTCGTTTTGCATTTTTGGGGTACTATGACTTTTGTAATGTATTCTATTTGAAATGTTCGTAGGCGTTCAACAGGTAAACTAATCACAGTACAATTAAATACTATTATTGTTTTCCGTCATCACTAGTTATTGTTATCGGGACGGCGCGACGGGAAAGAGTGCCGTGGGCGTAACGCGTCGCGCCGTCCCTCATAACCCTGTGCTGGGTTCTGGCTTCAGCCGGAGTTCGGACGCCGAGTGTGAGCGGTTGGAGGTTTTAGTGCGGTTCAACTCCCACATACCCCGGGCGGGGATCCGGTGATTTCCTCCAACTAAAAAAATAAAGGTATTGTTCTCTCAATGCCCTGGAAGAGGTCTATAAGCGCCCTTTAACATTTCTATAAGTACCCATACCTATGAATCAATAGGAAATAAGAACCTCTCAAAATCTGAGATCTTCAGGGGTAGCCATATTGGAGACAAAATCAACACCCTGTATTATGGTGCCTTTCATCTTTTCATCAAAACAATATAGCTCCGATATTTAACTTCCCTTTCATGTCGCATAGTTTTGAGACACCCTGTATAACTTACTAAAATCGAACACGAACCGTTATTTACGTTTCAATAAAGAAATCGGTTTTCTTAACGTCGTATTGAACCAATTTCGCTGAATAAATATTAGTTAAGTTAAAAGGGGAGTCGTTTTCGAAGTATTCAGTGAAGGTCGGCAGTTTGTCGGTTCCCGGTGGCTCCGCGCTGTGTTAGTTTTGAATCAGTTTCACGAAATGACCAAACTTTTCGAGAGCAACCTTTTTTCCTGATATTTATGATCTTTTAGAAGCTGTATTTTTGTTGAATGAACGTGTTTTTCCTGTATTTTGTCGCTGTGTTGTTTCCTTATTTTTTTTTTTTTCAGTTTGAGGAAATCACCGGATCCCCGGGGTATGTGGGAGTTGAACCGCACTAAAACCTCCAACCGCTCACACTCAGCGTCCGAACTCCGGCTGAAGCCAGAACCCAACACGGGGTTTGGAGGGACGGTGCGACGCGTTACGCGCTCGGCACTCTTTCCCGTCGCCCCGTCCCCGTCTCTTTGTTTCCTTATTTGGAACATTTTTCAAATAACAAAGTTTGTAATAATTGTAATGAAATGCATTTCAAAGAAAATTTTAGACGAATACGGCTTTTTCTTTGAATCTATAATTATTTTACATATTTGGAAGTTTGTCTATAGGTATAATTTCGAGTTGTTGTCGACCCGAAAAACTTTCGTATCGTTGACGGACTTTATTGGCAGTTTTATGAAAATAACACAAGCAAGCAATATTTGCCATACTTATTCTTATATTCTAAGGATCAAAGATTAGTATTTTTTGTCACATAAGTTGAATAAAGTTATTTTCTTTCTATACAGGGTGATTTTTAGTGAGGGTACATATTGAAGGTCGTGATAGCTGATGGTTATATACGACCAGTAAAAATATTATTACCAAAGAATGTGGTTTAATGCCTTAGTAATCACAACTCAAAAATTTTTAAAATTCTTGCAAAATGATGGTTTTTTTAACAGCTGATGGGTGTGGCGGAGGTGTTGGGTGCGCGAGATCACTAGAGGACGTTAGTCAACACTCTTTTACCCGAAATTGGTTATGTTTAAGATAGTTTTGTCGAACTTAGATTTAAAAAAAACATATTTTTTTTATCCTATTTTTTGTAATATTCCGTATTAAAACAGAGTACTCATCACCCTCCTGCAATATGCACCATCTATAAAAAATCACCCTGTATAAAGTTCAAAATTTTCTGCGACTATGTAATCACAATGTAAAGCCCGAGTATACAAATAGGATATTCTCCCACACCGCTGAGCCATCAATAACTACACATATCATCATACAGAGGTTCGTACGTCAGCACAATTCGTAAATGTAATCCTATAGAGCCTTCCGAGGCAGTGACCGGGATTTATCGGTCGTGCTGACGCTGACGTCACACTGTATTGCTGACGGGATGTCGTGTTCGGCTCGTATCATACGTTCCGATGAACATCGACATGTGTACACATGAGAGTGTATTGTGGAATATGTTTGAGCGTAGATGGTAGCTTGTTGTTATGAAATGATATGAAATAAATTTTATTGAAACAATTTTTACAATTATTATTAGGGAAAACCCAGGCTCCCAAACTAGTAAAAATACTGTGCT
This sequence comes from Trilocha varians, assembly GCA_030269945.2. Taxonomy (NCBI): domain Eukaryota; kingdom Metazoa; phylum Arthropoda; class Insecta; order Lepidoptera; family Bombycidae; genus Trilocha; species Trilocha varians. Next base: position 12,204,862 of record AP028280.1, read on the forward strand.
ATGGGAGCCAGTGCACTCCCAACAAAACATAGGAGCATTAAATTTGTAGTTTGTTATCAACAAAGTAAATACAAAAAGAAAAACATTTTAGCAGTTATATAGTAGTATTATGGTGACTTCGTGGTGGCTAAGAGTAACCGCTTGCCTTCCGTAAGGGAGGTCGTGTTTGAACCTGCCTTGTACCAACATAGGGTATGTTAAATTTTACAAAAAGTTAAAGATCTGTGCTTTTTGCGGTATAATCTAATATATAAAATTGTCGTGTCACGGTGTTCGAACTTGAACTCCTCCGAAACGGCTCGACCGATTTTGATGAAATTTTTTGTGCTTATCCGGTACCTATGAGAATCGGCCAACATCTATTTTTCATCCCCTAAATGTTAGGGGTAGTCCACCCCTAATTTTTTTTTCGGCGCAGACGAAGTTGCGCGTGTCAGCTAGTAGTACTATATTATAGACGTCGCGAACTATACGGGCTAGACGGGACGAACCTGAAGTCCACGCGAACGAAGTCGCGGGCAAAAGCTAGTATTTCATAAATTCTATTCTCTCTCTATTTCAATATCTCAAACGCTCTCTGCATAAACACAGTTGAAAGCCGTGAGAAGGTCCGCACGCCTCGAGTCTGGGTTATTTCCCGCGGGATGAGCTGCACTCGCTTATTTTCAGACATTCTCGCTTCTTATTCAGAAACTTTAGTTTCTCAGTGGTTTTTCTTGGAAGTTTCTCAAAAAATTGATTTCTGTTTAGCTGTCGGGTGAGGTATTCTAAAATGAATGCAACAACTTTTTTTCATGGCAGGTAAATGGTCTATTTAGAAGGACATGCAATTACATTTATTTTATGACATTTATTTATTTATAAAGGGCACCAACATGTTATACACCCGAACATGCAATACATCTTAAGGGACTTCAAGTATAGACTTAATGCTAACACAATTTTATTATAGGTGCCGACTGCATGCCTATTTTCATGTTTCAAAAGTGCATGAGTGACGGAGACCATTACTATCAAGTGGGGCGACTACTCGTTTACCTAGCATTACAAAATATACTATGATAATTTACATTAAAACTATCGATAACTTTATTACAATTGTAATAAGTAATCGTAGTAAACGAATAGTAATATGAAAGAAAAAAAAACTTTTATACAGCACACACTCAAACACTACTGCTACTACATATGTACTGCAATGGTTATAATTATGGACAATTAATATATTTCTGGTGTTGAAACGAAGTTCCTTATCGCGCGCTGTGAAAGGGGGCTAACGGAAAAAAATCTTACGAAAAGTTGTCACGACACTTTTTTTGTTTTAAATGATTATCACTAGATGGCGCTGTGATCCCTATCGCGCATTACGTTAGGAAAAAAAAGTATAAGATATCTTTTAATCGAAAGTAACTTCTTTCTATTCGGGTGTTCCATGACACCTCTCAAGTTTTTTTTAAATATAAATAGGTTCCACGTATATTAGTCCACATATACATACATACATACGTACCTACATACATACATACATACGTACACCTACAAGTTCCACTGAATAGAGTGAATTTCCGTTAGCGGTGTTTCCGGTGTGCTACCACATTTCCTTCTTTAAATGAGGTTTTGCATTCTCTCTCTGGTGCTACTAGACTCCTTTATATAATATCGAATAAACGTAACAAAATGACGTCTAAAACATGAAACTCGAAAAACGTAAAAACTTAGAAAAAAGTGTAAAGTTTTTATTGTATTAAAAAATTAAATCTATCTAAATATACTTACTAAGAATTAAAACTTTCTTTCTCTATTTGGACCCTTTTTTTCAAAATGTACTTTTTTCACCATAAAGAAAGATAAACTTATTCAGACACTCGCGGTTTTCTATAATACTTTCATGCATTTTCAACAGGTTCTTACCACGATATTTAATTAATTTAATCTTCTCGTGATCATGACGTTAGCAAAAACGTTAAAATATCGAGACAACTCAATTAATTAAATATCTTGGTAAGAAAGATGTCTATATCCGCTTACGATCAGATGGCTCGTTAGCTCGTATGCATACAACGTAATAACAAAAGAAGCACTAGACAGATTATTCCTCTAAGACCCTAAAACTGAACTCACTTCAATAATAGGCCCTAAGACACACTAATTACGTGTCAAATTGAAATAAACGCCATACACTTAAAAATATCTTCAGAAGCGTTTCTATTCCATAAAAAAACAATTTAACAGCATAATGTAATAAGTGTTTATATTCATAATATTGAAGCATGTTTCGTGCCCGACCGTCCGTGACAATATTAATGTCTTACCCTCGATTTGTGAATAAATAAAGAACGTTAAGAATATCATGAATTATTCAGGCAATGTTTCATTATTCATGTATTTAATACTCCGAGTTTCCAGATGATGTCAAACGTCTGACTTTGTTACTTGACGGATGAGTGTTGTGATAGACCTTGACTTTCGTAGACCTTTGATCAAATATAACAAGACTAGATGATAAAGCGTTGCTAAAGATGGCAGTTTTCACCTAATTTCGAGTAATTTTAATACACTTTGGGTAACATTATATTCTTAAGAGTGTCAAGCGAAAAGATTCAGTAACCCGGAGCCGACCCATATATTGTCTATGGTACTGATAGACTGCGTAGCTTATCTATGGGTTCTGGGATTGGCGCCAATTTTGAGAGGTCGTGAAAAAAGATACGTTGGACTTGCTTTAGATTCAGATGCGTATTATTTTCCATTATTAAGTAAAGGAAGTTCCTTGCATACCATTAATGAATGCTTTTTAAAAAGTAAAACCACTTCTGATTCATAAAAATATAATAATTGACCACTTTTTTAAATTCACTTATGGTAGTAGAGATATAAATTAATATTTTCGAACACAGAAAAAAGTAATATAGTTTTTCACAAGTACAATGAAAATGAGGTTTATTGCATCACAATAAAATATAATAATTATTACGTATACGAAATATCTTTCGCTAAACGAAAATGAAATCGAAAGACGGAATTATTTTTGCTTTTGTTTGTGTTTAGTTAAATAAATGCTGTTACGTTCTGATTATTTTTGATCAAAGACGTAGACTACTGTTCGTCAAGGTGCCACATTGAATTAGTAACTAATCATTAACTAAGACTTAACTCTAGGGGTGGAACTTATTGTATACTACAATTGTATACAGGGTGTATGAAGAGCACTCCCGAAAACGAAGGCTGGTGTTAGTACTAGTGATACCTGGGATGTTAAAGATTTTTCTTAAAAAAAATCGTCTGTATGGACTGGTTTCTTGGCTTATCATCACATGTATCACTAGTACTACCAGCTCCTGATGTGGTTCTCGCGTGGAATCGGTAGGGTCCAGCTGAAAATCAGCGCTGCAGCTGTCCAGACTGTAGCTTCGCGCTGAGCTGGTCGCCTTTTCAGTTACACCCTCGCACATAACCTTTTTTATTTCATTCTTTGTTTTAATTTTTTTTTTCTTTTATATTATTGTTTAATCTTAGTTTTAATCTATTTTTAGTAATATATTGTTTCATGTTATGTGTAAGTTGTGTGTCTGAATAAACGTATAGAAAATACGTTTATTTAGACTTCTTTCTTTCTTTACCACCAACCTTCGTTTTCGAGAGTGCTCTTTACAGACCCTGTATATCCTGTAAGAACTATAATTTAATAATTTGTTAATTTAATGACCTATTACAGATATAATATGAAGTCAAGGAGACGAAGACTTTGTTGAGCTTCAAGAATAATATCAGGAGGTCCAGACAGAGCCTTGCGTGTGCTCTTATTGGTAGTGTGGCTGATTATCTATCATAAGACACACGCGGCTCTATCTGACTCCTTCTTCTACGAATAGAGAAGATGGAGAAGAAGAGAAATAGTAGATTTCATGAAGTATTTTTTGTAAAAGAAAGAGTCAAAAGGTTTATGAAATGTAAGAAAAATTGGTGAAGAAAGAAATTTATAATATGTTAGAATATAACATATGAGACAGTATCTTATCTTATATTTAAATATATTCCTGGATGTTTTTTTACGGAATGAAGGTAAAATGAGTTGTAAAAGTTATATATAGATGTTTGTGAATATCTGCATGAAAGTATCTGGCCTAAACTTAAATATAAATCATTTTATTTTGAATTTTTACGGAATGTTTTCCTATTTAAATTAAGTAATGGTAATTTTACTGCGTACTAAATCATAGTCAAGATAAAGACATACAGGGTGACCCTTTTTGCCCTGGCATTGCATTGCAGGTCCAATGTCAGGAATATAAAGACCATAAACACCGTGTTGGTGAGAGTTTGGTAGATTGTTAGAAGATTTATTTCTTTAAAGTTATTTTGTGGATACTGCTAGATAGTTTTACTAGCAAATAAAATCCCAATAAATTTATCGAAGATCGGAAGTTTGTGAGAAATGAATACGAAATTATATTCTAAGTTTATTTTTGTTCGATTACCGTATAAGTTATTGCTCTTTTGAAGTTTGTTTACTTGTTTATTTTGTGAACTTCTTCATACTTGTATTTATAAAATTGTTAGAGAAAAGTTTTATATAAAAAGCGGTAGGTAACTAATACGCATTGCTGCAGATCATGGTTGATGATTACCACTTATCATCAGACCATTATTTTATTATTGTTTAAATAAATATTTTCAAAGTATGTATTTTGTTTAAATTTTCCTTCTAATAAGCTCGGGTGAACGTTTATAACTCTCGTGAGATTATTACACTGTTTAAAAATGAATTGTTTTTTCAGTTGAAAAGGTGGAGGATTTGTTTGATTCCTGTGAGGATTACGCTGATAAATAATTGTCGAGAGTATATTTAGATTAGAAAACCTTCTATTGAAGAACATTATTATTTTAAGTCGTTTATTTATGGTTGGAGAGGCCCATAATGCCCTGATATTACATAGGTTCACGGGCGACGGTAACGGTAAGATCGTTTATGTGTCTTGCAAAATAAAAAGGATTTATATCATAGGTTTTCCGTTTAATCATAATCATAATACTATTATAAAGGCGAAAGTTTGTAAGTATGGATGTATGGATGTTTGTTACTCTTTCACGTAAAAACTACTGAATGGAACTTTACAACAATATAGCTTATACATCAGAATAACACATAGGCTACAATTTTTGATAATAATCTTGACGGGACGAACCTGAAGTCCACGCGAACGAAGTCGCGGGCAAAAGCTAGTATAAATATATTTTTTGCCCTGCCTCATCCAATTCCAGATAAAATAAACGAGAAACAAACTGCTTATTATGAAAACATATTATGAAAATGCTATCATTTTGCGGGATAATCGAAAACAAATTGGAAGTCTTGTTTACCTTTACTCGAGTTGAAATCGAATACATTGCGATATTACCGAGAAATTATATCAAACGTTATAATCACAGAAAAGGAATGATACAGAAGTATAATCGTCTATATTTTTTGTCATGTAGACTTATAATGTTATCGAATGAAGTAATCTACACTAAAGAGTTTGTTTGAACGCGCTAATCTCAGGAACTACTGGTCCGATTTGAAAAATTATTTCACTGTTAGAAAGTCCATTTATCGAGGAAGGCTATAAGCTATGTTGTATCCCTCTGTGACGCAGACGAAGTTGCGCGTTCCCCCAGTGTGCTAATAAATTACAAAAATCCAATTCTTCAATATTTTTTGTTTGTATTTTTCGATATTTCTCATTAAACTCCTTAAAGAATTGTATGTTAACTTCCATCATAGCGTAAATACCTATACTGTCACAGTACAATTTGTTAGTAGATTGCCTTCTGTATTCTCGTGTGCTGTGCAAGCGGATTACATTCCACTGAAATATTCAGCCGTGATGTAGACTTACAGATGTGTTAGTGTCGTCGTTCATTAATCTTTAAGCAGATGTGATCTCACATGGAAAAAACTTGTATAATTATCTGCGATATTTATACTAAAATGTCAAGTTGAAGAGTTTCGGTGCGACGGGAAAGAGTGCCGTGGGCGTAACGCGTCGCGCCGTCCCTCATGACCCCGTGCTGAGTTCTGGCCTCCGCCGGGGTTCGGACGCTGAGTGTGAGCGGTTGCAGGTTTTAGTGCGGTTCAACTCCCACATCCCCGCCCGCCCCGCGGATGATGATGATGCGGTGATTTCCCCCAACTAAAAAAAAAAAAAAATCCTAAGCAATAATCTTTAATCCTAATTATAAAATGACTAACAAATACATACAATATTAATCAGTATCCAATCCACTACACCCCACCCATATACATTTATAATCCGAATCAGAATTCAGCATATAAGAGGATTACTGTAACTTCGTATTCCGAAAATGTACCTAATTAAAACAGTTACGAATATTAATGAACATACTGTTTTTAAAACTAAAAGGACGTTATAACCAATTGTGAAATATGGACCTTAACATCTAGTATTTAAAGACGATTTTGCATGAAAGAAAATTCTGCAACTTTGGGCAGTTTCAAAAATAATTCGTGATACAAATATGACCTCTGAGTTTTGGAAGTTAAAGTCGATATTTGTGTATATGATAGTTGTGAGGTACATTGTACAATTGGTATCAATTCCGCAAATTGGTTTTTGTTTGCGTGTGTTTTTCGCGGGAAATCTATTTTAAAACGTTGTATGGATTTTATGTATTAATAAAATACGATGTTTATAGTGTATGTGAATATTTAAAATAAATTGAATTTGTGACTTTGTACTATTTGTGCGGTACCTATGTACCACGGGTAACTTGTCCAAGTAGAATGTAGGTAACCAACTTTTATAGAATTTGATATAAAACTGAGTTTTCTTATTAATAATTTAATTTTACTACTATGAGTAAATAACATTAACTCTTTAATCATTGACAAAATATAAGTCGTATAGATTTTTTTTCCGTAATTAGTTCGGCTGTGGTATATCATTTTACGGGTAAGTTAATTTTAAGTGGGTACCTATCTTTAGTATTTAATATATAATGAAGTTTTTAACAACCTAATTCCTACCCTGTAATAGTAACTAACCATTAATATATTCCAGGAATTCTGTTAACAATAAACATGGCGCCGTTTCCGGGTCACAAACTCAACAATTTAAATTATACCAGAGACAAAACAGTTTCCGGTGTCGCCTGCTTCCAATTTAGTACAGTAATATTGGATTCGGAGATCGTGTTTAATTAACGGAACTAAAATACAAGTTATTTGTCTAAAATATCTTTTGTATGGAAAATATTTCAATTTATTTACATCTATAAATAGTTAATTTTAGAGACAAACTTGCTAACCCGTGCACGTAGGCAGTTTTTATTAAACGGTTTTATTTAGCTCACCCCGTTTGTTTTATTCTTGGCTCAAATTTAGTAATTAAAATTTCACCCTCTTCCTGTTAACCGATTAATCTGAAATTTTGTATACACTTTGGATTTTGGTGACAATACAATTATGTTTATTCATTACCATTATAAATTCAAGATTGCCGCCGCTACAAAATGTGGGTATCAAGTGAAAGGGAGCAGCATACAATATACAAAAATAAAAACTAGAAAATAAAAATAGGTAAAAAAACTTTTAAGTTAAACGGTTTTAAAATAAAACCGTTGGGCACGTTTAAAATTATTTGTAGAAAATTGACGTGCTCCACGGTTATAAAATAAAACCGTTTAACTTAAAATGATTTTTTACCTATTTTTTTACTTAATTATTTCGGGTCATTTTGTTAAACTTTGGGTTACGTTTTTGAACGTATAGTGCGGGTGCCTAGTTTTATTGAAAATTTAAAATAGTCTATAGCGTAAGTGGTCACCGTTGCTCATGCACGCATGCAAGTACCTTTACAATATCAGAACACTGAAGAGTTTTAGTTACTATCTAACCTCAAAAAACTAACCTTAAGCATCGCTTGAAGGAGTAAAAGCGCTCTGGGACCGCCAAAGAGGGGAGCTGATGATCCATAGCCAGATGGTGTGTGGTAAAAAAGAGTTCCTGAGACATACTGTGGATGACTTGATGATAATGTGTTTGTTATTTATTATGTGGGTATAGATGGTATTAGGCCAAAGGGAGATCTCCGACCGGTCGAGGTAGTGTATGCCCGGTCAGGCCGAAGCCCTATATATGCGAAGATTCTTGCAAATGTCGTAACCGCGAGTCAGGACCTCGCGCGCTATTGTTGGTCGCCACATTTAGTAAAGCGTAAAAATCTTCTACTTAGAAACTGTCCTCTTATAAAATACCGTTTTATGTCGAGAAGACCTCAAAAAGAGCTAAAGTCCCGTATTGAATGAGAGAACTAATACGGTATAATCCAACCAAAACCAGTTGTATCCTAACTTCGGTTACGAGTCTCTTTATTACGTGTTCTTTAGCTCGTATTACATTTAACCGGGTTATATTAGCTTTGTATCGTATTAATTATATGCTTTGATTGAATTAGATATTACCTAGTATTTCTATGAGTTTCTTGTACCTATATTCCTTTCAATAAACGATTAATATATTTATTTGAGATATGTTATTGATATTATGTAATTGCTCTTTGTGTATAAACTGAACTTCCATTGAAGTATGGTTATAATGGCTTCAATGGAATATACCACACTTGCCTAACGTGCGTCGTGTTATACAAAAAAAACTAAACTAGGTAGGGTAACTATGACACAATAGGAAAAACAAAGAGGTATGTTTTAAGGGTTTTATCCTCAAAACACGAAAAACACAGGCAGCTTCTTCACATCAATGCTGTGTCTTTCTTTCGTCACATAATAACTGTTTTATTTTGTGTAAAACAGTTTATTTTTTTACAGGCAGCAGCAATAAAAATAGTAACAAACAAAAAAGACATAGAAACACAAATAAGTGCAAAATTTTCGTTTACAATAATTACCACGATTACATGAAATGTTTGTTAATTTACTACGACATAACCTTAATTTCTACAAAGTAAATATTTAATACCTAAATAATAGATCTTCTCACCACCAAACCACCTGCCACAATAGTTCACGAATCTAAAATGTAATGTCAAAACAAAGGCTTAACCACATCGGTCCTCACTCTGCGGTGGAGCTGTAGCTTTATGTAGCTTAGTGTTGCCTTGTGTAGCTTTGTGTTGCTTTGTGTGGTGCGAGGGAAAGAGGCTTACGCGGTCTGCGGGCTTGTTTATAGACTATTGTCAAGTTTCAATACGATTCAGTTCGATTGAAACACTTATTGTTGTGGAAACGTAGACTTAGTCAATGGTTGTAAAGAAAAGGTAATGAAGTTTGTAAATTAAACTTGATTTGTTTGTAAAGTATTTAGAAGGTTTTAGCGGCCTTTGTGCTTTTATACTTTGTTGATAGAACTTCTTTGGACCTTCTTTGTTGAAACTGGACAAACTTTTGATATATTTGAAAATGGATCGAACTAATATGTGTACATTCCATGAAATGTTAAGAAATCATATCGAAAAAGATTTAGGCACCAAATTAACGAAAATGAGTCCGAAACCTTTATATTTAGAAGCATCGAAAATATACACAAAACTAGAAATTAACTTTTTATAGGCACTAGCTAGCTTTCCCAACTTAGTCATCGTCGTCGTCGAATGGAGAATTCAGTTAGTGCAGAGCAATGTACTTACGGCATCACATCAAAAATTGTTTCTCTACTATATCTTGCATGAATTATACACATATACCTTCTTCTTGAATCACTCTATCTATAAAAACCGCATTAAAATCTGTTGCGTAGTTTTAAAGATTTAAATATACATAAGGATACAGAGACAAAGAAAGCGACGTTATTTCATATTATGTTTTACTAAACGGGTTCTTACCACGATTATTTTTAATTGAGAGGTCCCGAAATTTCAGCACTGTTTCAAGCGCCATGATCACGGGAAGACTGAAGAACTGCGGGTAGGTCATTTAAGAGCAGACAAATCTGTCTACCCTCTTTCTCGTTCGTTTGCCGGTACCACTGGAACTCAAACTCACATTTCGACATACCACACTGACAGTATCGGCTGCCGTCTCAAAACTAGATTTTTTGGCTTTATTTTCGTCTAACACTGGTTTCCACATTCAATTAAAAATAATCGTGGTAAGAACCCGTTTAGTAATAGTGTAAGTGATGTAGATAACCGCGAGTGTTTAAAGAAATTTATTATATTATGTAGATGATATAATAAAATACTGTTTTAAATGATTATTTGTTGTTTTTTTACTTCTTCGAAAAGCTTATACCCTATACTTTTAACATAACAAAGTCTAAACGAAAACACGAAGACAATTATGACTGAGACAAGCAATTAAAAGTAGATCCACATATACCAAAGAGACAGCCACTAATTGGACATCGGGCGAGCCAGCACTCTCGCTTCACTGAGCCGTGTCATTCGGTTTGTGCTCACCGCTCATTCTGATTTGAAACTCATTTTAATTGGCACGTTTGCAAATTGAGTCGGCGCCATATTTGATTCTTTGAGGTGTCGTTGTCTTTTGTCAAAGTGAAGTGCTGATTTTAATGAGATAATTTGGTTAGTTTTTTGCGTCTAAAACAGGGAAGTGTAAATCGCCTTTGTTTTTGACTGACTTCCTAAAAAGAGATAGTTTTTAAGTTAACTGTATGGTTTTTTAAAGTAAAAAAACATTTAAAAATTCTGATAATAATACAAAAAAGACATGCCCGCTGAGTTTCTTGCCAATTCTTGTAAGGACGGTGCCTAAAATTGTTTTTTTTAGTCCGAACTGGTGGTAACTTTTAAATTTTGACATCAACAAGAATGAGCATATCATTAATGTTGAAAATAAAGTATTTCATTTCAAAACATTTCATTCCGGTTATCCAGAGAAAAATATTTTTATAGTCAATTGTCCACTTGATAATCAGGGCGTTAGATAATAAATGAAATCTAAATAACTGTATATTTACATTGTATTCTGAGCACGTCAAAGTGATGAGCGGAGATTCAGTGATTCGGCACTAATGATGCGCTAATGACGACAGACAGATGAACACGTTTCATAATTATTATTAAACATTAAATGTACTGAAAATAACAATTATTCGAACTTTTATAACTCTACTAGCTTTTGCCCGCAACTTCGTTCGCGTGGACTTCAGGTTCGTCCCGGCTAGATTATTATCAAAAATTGTAGCCTATGTGTTATTTTGATGTATAAGCTATATTGTGGTAAAGTTTCATTCAAATCCATTCAGTAGTTTTTACGTGAAAGAGTAACAAACATCCATACAAACTTTCGCCTTTATAATATATATTAGATTAGATTTCTTTGTTTGGATCTGCTTTAAAAAAAATAAAATTACATAACAGAGTTCAGTAGACTCCTGCGCTCCTTCAATTACAGATTGTGTGTTTAGCGACATTATTCCATCATGTTTTACATTGTACAGTGTATTATATTTTATTTTAAGATATTGTTTTTTCAAAGCTTCTGTAAATTTTTCAAGAGTATTTTCTTTAAATTAGCCCTGAGAACGGATCTAATTAAAATAAGCTTTCCTAAATGTATGTTGTCTACACCAGTGAACTATAATGTAGCTAATTATAAACTATTGTTAAAAAAAACATCGGCATTCTTAAAAAACCCTTTACCAACCTTGCAACAAAAAAAAAAAAACTGACAGTGACGTTATGAACGTCATTTATCAAATCACAAACGTCATTTTTCCCGCCAAAACGCATTCCGAACCACTACGCGCCGTCTTTATCCCGATAATGTATCGCAGCGTGCCTGATTTCCCGCGGGAATAAAATCGTACCTACCAAAAAATAAGGCAAAAATATCCAGGATTTACGATATATTTCGAGATATTATTTTCAGCTTTACCAACTCAGGGCTTTTAGCCCTAAATATCGTGGCAAAATGTAAGCGTAGGGATAATTTAAGGGCTTTAGGAACATTTTGGGATTTATCCAATTTTAAACGAGATTTTAGACGTAAATTATTAAGTTCCTATTTCATCATGTTTTAAAAATAAATTACTGCTTATTAAGTCGTATAAAATATATATGAAAATTGTATTAATTTTATACTATAGGCTGTATCGGTAAAGACCAGTTAAGACACCTTTACGCTTATGAATAAAACGACAATGACGTTCCATTTTGTAATGTGAAATCTTCCGGCATACCTGATGGTAAGTGGTTATTGTTGCTCATGATTTGCATGCGTCTAAACTATCTTCTGTCAAACAAAACAGTAATCGATTTATTCAGAAAATAAAAGATAAGATAGAGAATAAATAAAGCACGAACAGCTAGTCTTGTAATTTGTTAACAAAAAATTGCATGACTCCAAAGACATTCAACTGGGATTGGCAACCAAATTGGTTTGTTTACTTATGCCAAGTTTGTGGCAGGAGCCAAAATTGAGCACAGTTCAAAAACTTGTTTTGTTTACATTTTTTAATCGTCTCATATTTTACGGAGAAACTATATTTTCGCTGAAAATGCAATACTGCGTCATTTAATAATAAAGATTTACAAAAATATAAGGTTTAATTAAAAATCTAAATTAAAATTTATTTGGAAAAAATGTTTTCAAAATGAGGCTCAAACAAAGTAGTGATTCCGAACGAAGTCCCCAGTTTCGCGATCTTACAAAAAGTCACGTTCCCAGTTGAGTGGTTATTTTATCTTAAAGCCTCTATTAGTTGTGTAATACTCAAATAAATATTCCACAATTATCCCATTGCTAACCCTTTATCGAAGAATTACAAAGGTCGGTATAATCCGGACAAATTGAAATGTTTTGTTAAACCTTCCCTTTGATGTAACTTTTATCTTCGCTAATGGAGTCCCTCTGCGTAATTCTTTTTTTCGTTTTCTTAAACGAAAGTAATTTCTTCGAGTTATCTCGAAATTAATGTTATTTCGGGAATTATTTAAGATGGCGGTCGCTGTAGATTGTCCTTAATTTTTCTTGTTTAGGTTTTTTAAGAGTTTTGTAAGTGAGTCTAATGGGTTTTTCTTTGTTGATTTAAATTGTTTGAGTAGACTTCCTGCCGTCCGTTATAATACGGTATTAACCTTCGACGCGAAATGATAGGTCATACGCGCTAGTGCGCTATACCAAACAGGTTTACGGACATGAACTATAAGCTATACCTAGAAGTGTTTGTTCCTGCATTCGTGCGGGTATATAACCTGACTGGTACCTAATAAATACTATGCAGGCATACCTGTGTGTATTTTTAATAAGTAAGTTATAATAATTTTAACACTTTCATGCATTTTCAACGGGTTCTCATCACATTTAATTAATTGAGTTGTCTCGATATTTCAACGTTGTTGCAAACGTCATGATCACGAGAAGACTGGATACTGCGGGTCGATTTAAGAGCAAACAAATCTGTCTACCCTCTTTCTCGTTCGCTTTTGGGTGGTACCACTAGAACTCGAACTCACATCACGACACACCATATATATCGTGGTAAGAACCCGTTGAGAATGCATGAAAGTATTATAGAAAACCGCGAGTGTCTGAATAAGTTAATAATTTTAACGTCGAATTGTCAGTTCAAGTCTATGTCACTTAAACTGATTATGTATCTGGGTGTGTGTGTGACTGTGACAGTGTTAAAAAGTACACTTAGAAAGGTTATAGGTTATATTTTATTTTAAAAAAAATGAGATCCGTAAAAAATAGAAAGAATTCTTTTGTGACGCAAACAAAATTGCGCGGATCAGCTAGTCTTCTATAAAATGTCATAAAGAAACCATTTACTGTAAATGACACACATAACGCGCTAAGAAACGTTAATACCGTCACGTACGAACGGTTACCATTACACGTATTACATATGAATCATGTGTATTACCATATAAACGCGAACAATGGTGAATGCTTTATATTAAACATTATTATACTTGTTTCCTATTTAAATCTATGTTTGGTATTAAATGATGTAACTATGGATGTTATTTTTGTTATTTTGAGTAATTAACTTAGTATACTTTTAATTCATTTCTAAAATAATAAACTTATTCAGACACTCGCGGTTTTCTATAATACTCTCATGCATTTTTTTCGTGAGTGTGGTGTGTCGTGATGTGAGTTTGAGTTCCAGTGGTACCACCCAAAAGCGAACGAAAAAGAGGGTAGACAGATTTGTTTGCTCTTAAATCGACCCGCAGTACCCGTTTGCAACAACGTTGAAATATCGAGACAACTCAATTAATTAAATATCGCGGTAAGAACCCGTTGAAAATGCATGAAAGTATTATTAAATAATAGTTTACTTTTGTTGCCTGGTCTAATGGACACCTGATAGTAAGCAGTTACCGTTGTTCAAGGACCTTTGCATTGTTTGGGGGCACGGCAGGGTCGTTACCTACGGTCTACCTTTAAAGACTTTTTTCAAGCCTCGTTTGAAGAAAGACAAGTCATTAAACTAAATGGAATATAACTCAGAAAAACTTTGAATAAGTAAAGAAGCGTTATTCTGCTATTAATATGTTCTTTTAATAAAAAAAAATTGATGGAAAATTAATAAATATTTCTAAAATACTAGCTGATCTGCACAGCTCCGTATGTGTCAAAAAGTCAAATTGTTTGCGAATTACAATAGACATAGCAAAAATTAATTTCTGAGAATATTTATTCACCTTTACTAGACTTTCAGGTATATATCAAAACTAGGTGACCCGCGCAACTTCGTCTGCGTTACAAAGGGGTTCAAAATTTGTAGCCTATGTGTTATTCTGATGTACAAGCTATATTGTGGTAAAGTTTCATTCAATTCCATTCAGTAGTTTTTACGTGAAAGAGTAACAAACATACATCCATACACACAAACTTTCGCCTTTATAATATATCAAAATTATCCAATGCAATTCAGCCGTTTATCAAACAGCTTTTCTTAATAACTTTTTTTAAACACTCGCGGTTATGTACATCACTTACTTAATAAAAATCGTGGTAAGAACCCGTTTAGTAATTGTGTAAGCTTTTCTTAAGTACCAAAGCTCATGTATTTTGCAGATATCGTCTACGTTATCACTTTCTACAATTATCTTCCCCGTAGCTTGATATTTGACATCATTTCGTTGATAAATCGATGTCAAATTATGACAAGTTGTAACGTGAAGCGACATGTCAGTGTAATGTGTGGGTGTGTTGAACACGTATCATGAATCAACACTTTTTATGGAACTAAGAATATTCATAACATTTTGAACAACATTGAGATGTTAATTGAAATTATGCCAATAATATTATACCGACATTAGAGAGTGCCCATTATACTTCAACAACATAATACAAGGTGTATAAAGACCACTCCGGAAAACGAAGGTTGATGTTAGCACTAGTGACAGCTGGGATGTCAAAAAAAATCGTCTGAACGGACCGATTTCGTAGCTTATCATCACAGGTATCACTAGTACTACCGCCAGTCTTAGTTTTCGGGAGTGCTCTTCATACACCCTGTATATTATATCTCTGAGTAGCTATCCTACCTATCCCTGGCACACCTACAATAGTATTGCCAATATTTAGAGTATTGGCATTTAGGTGTTCGGTCGGCCTATCGCCATACATAAAAATAAAGTACCATACAGTAAATTTTATTAATGTTTGTATTTTATTGTTTCAGGTAGTTACAACATTATCAAAACACTATAGAATGGAAATATGAGTAAGTACCGTTATCTGCTTAGCATCGTGAACCATGAACACATTACCACAGGAAGAAATTCAAGAGAAAACTGAGAAGATTTAACGTTTTTAATCAATTATATTAAATATCTTGGTGATCTTCTATTACCGTACCACCCGGCGTCGAGGTGGAGTTCATCCTTACTATATCGAACCACCGCGGTCATCCACGGTTCGTTTCAGGAACACTTTTATGCGACGCACCATCCGGCTATGGAATGAGCTCCCCTCCTCGGTATTCCCAGAGCGCTATGACTTGTCCTTCTTCAAACGAGGCTTGAGGAGGGTCCTTAAAGTTAGGTCAATCTCAATGTCCCCTGACATTGCAGAGGTTTATGAGCGACGGTAACCACTTACGATCAGTTGGCCCGTTGGCTCGTCTGCCTACATGGCAATTAAAAAAAACATATATATATTTTTTGATATTCTGGTTGGAATACTCTTATTGTACTGTAAAAACCACTTACTGTCCAAGTCTGGGCTCAGGTCTCCTGAATAGAGGGATCAGGCATGTACTATGCTTAGGTACCTATTGCAGCACTTCACATATTATCTGCCTAGTTAATTATAAGTCCTTCTTTTAAATACAGATTTTTTTTACGGTTTTTAGCCAAAGGTATAATAAATTGCACATTAATCTTTTTAATAAATAAATATTACAACTTCCCGTACGGAAGGCAAGCTCTTCAAATACTCTACCGTTTAAAACGAAATGAAAAAGTTTATTTTCAATATAGATAACAGGACATACTAGTTAACATTATAAAGTACACTTATTTACCAAATAAATAAATTACCAAGTACACTGGAAAATTATTATTTAAATTCAGTACAAAATCTACACGAGCTTTCAAATTTTAATTACGAGAGTAACTACATGACACCTTATTAATACTTTCCTAAGTACATTATGAAACACCTCCCGCTCTACACTGATATGTGGCATATGTGTACACGTACAAACGACTTTAGTCCTTTACTGTTATACAGTAAGTTTACATTCCGTTGCTTGTGTAAACGATATATGGGGTATTTCTCGTCAAGCGGACAACTAAAAATATGTCAGGTCGTGGATTTTGGTGAAAGTTGGGAGTTTTGTACTTCAGTGGAAGTTAAAAAAATGTGCATTATTATTTTTGATTTTTTTGGTCTGGTTTTTATTTTATGCGATCTTAAAAAATCGTCAAATTCGGAGAAAGGTTTTTTTCGAAAGGAAATTTTGGGTTAATTTCAATAAATGTATTATTAAATAAGTATTGAGTATTGCAGATAATACTTTGTTGTATTAATTGTAGTTATGTAATTTGGGTTTGAGAGTCTGTTAGGATGATGTAAACTGGGAGGAAATATTTTATTTTCGGAAGTTTTATTCTGTAATTCGTAAGGTTTGTAAAACGAACTTTTTACTGCATCTTAAATTAATTTGTCATTTGTACCTAACTTTACTGCGTAGACAGTTTTCGAGAACTTTCAAGTCGAGCAAATGAGAAAATAACAACTGTAATCTGTAGGGACGCAATTGCATTCATGCACTTTTGATGCAAGCAGTAATATATAAGTGCAGTGCGTAGCGCGACTCTCCAGTCGTTCCGTTAAGAGCATAGCGTACACTCGCGTCCACACATTATTGTAATCATATTCATTATTGTATATTGTAAAGAATTACAATAAATAAATATCACTAGAATCAGTTGTTCATTTTAATTAAAGGTATCTACTAATTAGATACACAAGTAACATAAAGGGATAGGTACTCTTTCCGCTATTAAGAAATCCATCAAAAACTTCATACCAGGGTGGTTCATAATTAGTTTTGTTTTAAAATTCTACTATGATTTTTTTCTGACTCCAACGTTGTTATTTATATTTATTTATTTGGGAAACAAACATAGAAACAAATATAAAAAAAATAAATAAAACATAGTTCTGCAATGGCAACTGATCTGATTAAACTACCTCTAAAATATTATATCTTACTGTAGATAGTATTTTAAAGGCAATAACTAAACATACTAGTTTAAGACAACTTTAAATATATATAAACTTTACTTTAAAACAAATAATTTATTTTTAGAAAACTTTTTTAATACATTTATTTATTTAAGGAAACAACAGTACATTTTAAAACGTATAAGGACATGATTACATAGGTTATACATAGACCACAAACGTTTCCACTGTTAAATTATACATGGTTTTAAGATCCTGGATATGATGTATCAGTAGAGTGCTAGCCAAGACCAATAAAACGAGCCCAAACACGTCAGGTTTATCTTATTTAACACAGGAGTTCCTATGACTAGTGACCACCTCTCGAATCCATCATCAGATAAGCGCCATTTTGTCATATTATTGCATTGTTTGAAACCGGGAAGTTTGTCAAATTTAGCTTGCAAGATTCCACCCAAACTTACATAGTTACATCCAGTGCAAGTTAATATAAAGCTTGTAAAAAGCAATTTTCAACCTCTCTCAACTAATATACCCAACTTTATTCTCAAGGTGACGTTCCAAGATGGCGTCGACATTCCAGCGGCAATATTTCCACCATTAATAATGCATGTACCCTAATGAAATGTCGCCTCCCGAAACATATGTGTGGCTCTCGCGTGGATGTACACGAGGTATTCCATTGAACGGGGGTTACAGTTCCAACTTCATTACATATGCAGACATTATGTAATTACATGTATTGTGGGGAGTTTGGGTGAAATTGACAAGTGTTTTTTTTAAGTTTAATGTTCCTGTCTTTCTGCGATCTTAAAAAGATCATCTGTCTTGACAGGAACACGCTGGATGCAAGCCGCTACAAAGCAGTTGCCTTGGAAAACATTGAGGTGGCCTATGTCTAGCAGTAGACATCTGTAGGGTGACGATGATGTATATCCTATTAAAATGAACCGCCAAAATCAAGATCTGTGTATGGTTTGAGTCACAATGCCAAAGTGAAATCACAATTTTTATTTTGGAAATCTAAAATAGGTACTCTAATTTTACATTAAAAGAAAGAAAGAAAGAAAAAACATTTAATGGTTACACAGTACAGGATAACAACAACATTAAACAAAAAGTAAAATGAAAATATAAAAAGGAAAGCACAGTACTGTGTACCATAAGGCTTCAACTCAGCACATGCTGTGGTGGTGCACCACAGCGCTGATTTTCAGTTGAAGCCATAGCACAGCCAGTTGTCATGACGTTTAAAAATGATTATATCAATTACAATAATAAAAAAAAAAATCAAGACAAAAAAAAGAAAACAATCAACTAAAAATAAAATGAAGAATATACCACCAAAAACATAAAAAAAAAAAAACATTATTTAAGCATCACCAAAAAATAAAATAAAAAAAATTAACAATACTGGAAATTAAATTTGAAAAGTAACCAATACTGGAAATCAGGCCTTGGAGAAGCAGTTGCTTAAGCTTAAGAAAAGTATCCAGACTCTTAAGCTGCCTGAGCGGCTTTTAGTTCCAGCATTTGGTTGCACTAAAAAAACATACCTACTTGGATGTTTCGCATTATTTTTTAAAGGTATCTGACGAGTGAAAAACTTGATTTTTATAATTATATTTACCTCTTATTCACCACCATGTTTCATTATTCAACTCCTCCTTTTCAGCCTAAAGAAGATTACACTCAATTAATATCTAAACCACGAGTTTCCCAAGGACCTTTAGTCACAAGAACAAATTATAAATCTTAAATAAATCCGTCCTTTGCTCTACCGTGCCCTTGCCCAGGGTGCTGAGGGCTATTATTACATTCATACGTACAAATGTGAGATAGCGTATTCATATTTAAAAGTCCCTAGCCCTTTGCGGTGAAGGTAAAGGTCAACATCAACTGTACACGTGCGCGTTAATAAATTAAATGAATCCTGCTTTTGGTATGACTCGAGGATTTTAATTTAAAACTAGCTGATCCGCGGGTTTGTCTGCGAGAAATTAGTTACTAAAGAAAGTAATAAATGCATGTACTCGTAAATTAGAAGTTCCGTTAAAATCAATTCAGTCGTTTTATAATTTAGTCGGATCGAAACAAACAGAGATAGGATACGAAAAATCTTTTTTCACAACTTCAGTATTAAATAGCTAAAACAAGCTGTCTTTTTTTTTTATTTAGTTTTCAACATAGTGGCTACAAGGGCCCACATTACAATACATAAAAGTGTTAGTAAGTCTTAATCTAAGTGTTAGTGACAAAATAACAGCGGTTCCTATTTCTTGTATTCTCAGTGCCACAAAACTACAAACATCGAGAAAAAATACGCTTTTGGTCAACAACAACGTTATTTTTCTGACTAGACACGTCCAGACCTAGACTTTACGACAAACCTAGTCTTACCCAAAGCTGTAATGACAAACTACCTACCTTTTGAGCTAAAATAAACGTCATAAGACCTTCACACGTCTAGATTTTGATCTAGATAAGGTCAGAGGTCATAGGGTCATGTAATATGTACACCTACGCCGGCGGCTGGGGTCCCAACTCAGGCCCAGCGTTGGGCTTGCGGTTACTACACTAAATTAAGCTGCTACATTTCAGTGGATTAATATTTAATGAGAAGGAAATTAGTGTTTCGTTGGTTTAGGATACTTATATTATTTTTTATTAATGTGATAAGATGGTCACTTGGGAGGTCAATGTCGATATACTTGAAAAGTAAGTAGAATTGTCAATGGTGGACCATCATTAAAGATCAGACAATGATCTAAAAGAATTTATATGTTTTTTTTATTCTTATTTTTTCTTATTATTTTAGTTCATTGTTGTTTCTTTGTTTAGTAATTATGTGTGTACCTTCGTTCTGAGGCTCTGCTTGAAAACCAGCGCTGTACTAATCGCAGCAATATGCTGAGGCAGATTCCTTTTGGACACACAAACTATGTTTTATATTTTGCTATTTATCTTGTGTTTTAAGTATGTTATGTGTGTTTAATAAAATTATTTTCTTTCTTTCTTTCTATATGTAGAATCTCGTAATTTATTATATTCTTTACTACTTATTTTGTTCTATATTACTAATATTTAAAAAAAAAAATGTATTGTTTCGATTTTAAGTAAAATATATTTTTCAATGTTATTTTGAGTGTCACAGGCTATATTCTAAATTAAAATTAGGTAAAACTGGTTAAACACTCCTCCCTTCGTGTTAAACTTACGTGGTAGAGTTAGTTTATTCCACTATTATACTTTATATCTTTAATAAATACCATTTATTACATTGTTACGACACTTAATAAGCCAACGAACCACACAATAAAGCGAGAAAAATGCCCACCATTTAACAAAACGTCGGCGAAAACAAAAAACAAATGAAAAACGATGTCCTGTGGCCACTCGTTCACGTTGTCAACACAGACAAAAGGCACCCTGATAAATCTTTTGTTCCTTTACTTAACCGACTGAAAAATCGTAGTAAGCATCCATTCTGGGGCGGTCTTGGTATGTCTTTGAGGACGTCTTCCAGTAGCTGAAGACCCTCGACCTCTCTTTGAAGAAATATCACATTTCGACCATGAATTGTTGACGACGAAAATATGCTGATTCGCACGATTTCGTGCGTCTTTGTTGAAAACAATGTTACAAAGGATTTTTTGGTCGTAGGTATAGAATTTGAAATACATTTCAATGTACTTAACTTTTAACTTGATAAATTCTATTGTACTCGTATCTTATCTTTCACGTTCAACGATCGTTTCAATTTAATAAAGTCCGTTAGTACTGTGGTCAGTGTGGTCAGTTACTACTGTCGCTCATGACCTGTATTGCCAGATCACCATCAGATTATTTCCTACCGCCTATTAGGTATGCAAAACTTTGATGATGGTAGTCAGAAAATACCATAAAGAGAGCTCATTCCTAAGTCGGATGATAAGTGGCAAACTTACTGTGGATGATTGTTAGAACGAAGTTCTTTATCGCGCGTTATCGAAAGGAGGCTAGACGGAAAAAAATCTTACGAAAAGTTGTCACGACACTTTTTTGTTTTAGATGATTATCGCTAGATGGCGCTGTGATCAAAATCTTTTAAAACACGTTCTTTATCGCGCGTTACGTTAGGAAAAAAAATATAAGATATGTTTTAATCGAAAGGAACTTCGTTCTATTCAGGTGTCCCGTGTCACCTCTCAAGTTTTTTTTATTTGAAGCTAAAAGTAAACTATCCTAAATCAGTTCTCCAACAAAACACACAATAATCTACTTCTTTAAGTCTAAAACCCAAGATTTAGCGCCAAGATTACCTCCTAAAAATAAACGTGTATTTATCTATTGTCTCTAAACAGTAGTTACGTTATCCGTCCTCCGTCCTCCTGTCACGGATAATCCGGATCCTCATCCAGGTGAGGATGGAACGACCAGCAGTGGCCTTCCAGTAATTTGTCAAACGCTGGATTACATGTAACGCTATGTGACTTGAGAGCTTAGGCTTAGGGATCGTACAGAATGGGGTAAAACCTATTTTAAGAGTGATTAAAATGAAGTTTTCACATTCTACTGTTAATAAGAAATAATCAAATTTTGTTGAGTTTATTTAAAACTAGCTGGCCCACACAACTTCGTCTGCGTCACATAAGGAAATTTCCTCACCGTTTAAACCTTCCCTGGACTTCTACGAATATTTCAATATTAAAATAAGCCAAATCGGTTCAGTCGTTCTTGAGTTTTAGCGAGACTAACGAACAGCAATTCATTAAAAGTCTACATGAAAATTTGTGTATCTTTTGGTAAAACAGGGATAAGTCGAACTTAAAACATCACTAGGTTGGTTCAATGACATGAAGTTTATTTTCGAGATTGATAAAAGATACTAAGATCTATTGAGGTTATCAAGTTACTACAATTTAAAAAAACATTTCTTGTCCGGTGTGTTTGTTTTTTTGCAGTCAGTCTAGTTTGGAACTAGTAATCAATTCACTACATTCATTCGCATTCACATAGGCTCGATCTTATTTGACCACCAACCCAAAAACTAACATCGTGAGCGCTGCGAAAACTATTGATTAAACAACAAAATGATGTACTACGGGTTAGTAGGTCTTATTAAAATCTAACAGTGCTGCCTTGCGAGAATCAGCTAGTAAATAAATAAATGATGAAAAGCGCCTTATTTTAAGACTCTCTGAACGCACTCTTACATGGATTAGATGTTACAAGTCGGAACACCTGAGACGCACTTTGCAATTCTTTGTAATGGCTGTTACGGTGGAAGCCGGGAAATTATTTAGGAGCGCTCCGGAGCCTCAGAATAGTTGTCAAGGTTGTTGTCAGATACTTACGCAGTGATAACGATGGTAGCGAGTTTTGGAGGTTGATAAAGATAATATGTAAATGTGAATTTTGAATCTAAATTGATAAAAAGAATCTGCTGAGTCTTGAATTCATTTACCTATGTTGTGTTGTATAATCTATACTAATATTATAAAGCTGCAGAGTTTGTTTGTATGTTTGAACGCGCTAATCTCAGAAACTACCGGTCCGATTTCAAAAATTCTTTCACTGTTGGAAAGTCCATTTATCGAGGAAGGTTATATTTTATTTTGAAAAAAATTAGGGATCCGTATGAAAATATCGAATTTGTAAGACGAGGTGAAATATCGAAAACCTATTTATGCGTACGCTGCAAAAACTATTGACACTAGAAGAAAATGATGTATTACGGGTTTTTAGGTGTTAGTAAGACCTACAAAAAAGTCCGGGAGAGAATATACCTAACTATCATAGTTTAGTCACAATATATAACGCGACGGCATTGCGAATACTGTTTGTAACGCAGACGAAGTTGCGCGGGTCAGCTAGTTGTTAATACAGGTGGTTGGAGTTATAGAGTGTAATGGTAATCTTATACTGCAAAACTTACTTATAAAATTTCATGATAGTTATTCGATTTGTTTCACTATAAACTTTCTAACTTAATATTATAAAGCTGCAGAATTTGTTAGTTTATTTGTTTAAACGCGCTAATCTCACGAACTATTGTTCATTTAGGTATATAGTCTATATTATGTACCTTTGTGACGCAGACGAAGTTGCACAGATCCACTAGTTTCTTTATAAACTTATTGAACCACTCGCGGTTTTATACATTACTTCCATGCATAATTAACGAGTTCTTACCACGATTTTTAATTAATTGAGTGATCTTTATTTCATATTTCAACGTTATTATCACTTACACTATTACTAAACGGGTTCTTACCACGCTCAATTAAAAATAATCGTGTTAATAATGTTAATAATAATCGTCGTTTAGTAATAGTGCAAGTGATGTAGATAACCGCGAGTGTTTAAAGAAATTTATCAATGTCATTATGTTGTGTAGGTACTTTTGAAAATGAATACCTTAATAATAAATAGCTAGTTAATCTTATCTAAAGAGGGACATGCCGAAGTGTCCAACAAGCATGTTCTAACCGAAGCCACACTCGACGGGAGGGTCAAACAGTAATTTATAACGTTTAATTAATTATAGAAGTTGACTCGAAGAGACAAATACTGAAATAATTTTCAATTTCATGCTTTGTTGAACGTTATTTGAACTTATAAAACTATGAAAATTTATTATTTCAATTCAATTTTATTATTTAATTTAATTTTATTATTTTATTGATAATGTTATGTAATTCCATAACTGATATCATATTTTTTATTGTTTTCAATTGTATTTCATTAATTATTCATGTTGCAACAACTAAATGTTAAGTGCAATTTTAGACTAAGACTTATAACAGTGTTATGAATAAAGAATTTGAATTTATTACCTGTTTTTTGTGTTAGCAACGTGTATACTGGGTGAAGGATTAAAAGATGGAAATGTTGATGGTTAAATTTAACCATTAAAATATTATAAAAAGAGTAAAATATAGTTTTAGTAAAACTAGTGTGGTGTGCGCCAGACAACATGTTGTTAGTCTGTGCTTCGGTGCTTTAAAATTTTTGGGGATATTGTTGTAAAATTGTAAGTTAAAATTTGTATTTTTTTTTTAGAATTGGCAATCTATTCCCCTTTACAGGGTGGATCTGTAACTTTGGACAATCTGACGTGGGGTGAATGAGCTGTCGAAATAAAACTTAGAACCACTTTTATTTTTTGGATCGGTTAAACTTTTTTTTCCGACATTGTATGGAAAACGTACGACTATCGTTGCGGACTTCCAAACTATGATGAAATTTTTTATCCAATTCCTAAAATAAAAGTTTTGTTTATCAGTAAATAAAGTTACTGATAAACAAAACTAGTCTAAAATACTAATTATAACATCAGTTCTAAAACCTTGTATACAAACAGCAGTAAAAAAAGATTTACATCATCTCGTATCTTTCCAAATCGACTATTATAAACGTTTAAAAGATAATCATTTCCAACTGAAAACAGCTTAGCGAGCCACTGAGCTACACTGCATTTCATAAAAATCCTTGTCTCGTCGTAATAAGGCTAATTTTCACTCGCTCTGATCCAATTCAATGGAGCATTCAGGGGAAATTCTGTAATTGCGTCTTCAGTTCCCGCTTACCGGAATTATAACTTTCGCTTCAGTTATTTGCAGTTATATTTGTGACAGGTACATAGAATAATTTAATATTTAGAAGCATAAAAATAAATTTGTTTAAACACTGATCAGTACAGATGATGTAAGTCGTGGTGGCCGAGTGTAAGTCGTGGTGGCCGAGAGTAAGTCGTGGTGGCCGAGTGGTCGAAGCGCTTCCTTCCGTACGGGAGGTCGCGGGTTCAAATCCGGCCGGCTTGTACCTCTAAATCTTCATATGAAAAAGATTTATGTGCAATTTTTCACAACACCACTGACTATAAACGGTGAAGGAAAACATCGTGAGGAAACCTGCATGTCGGAAAAGGGTTCTAAAAATCCTTTGAAGATATGTGAAGTCCCCAATCCGCACTGGGCAAGCGTGGTGGACTATGCCTAATCCCTCTTCTGAGGAGACCTGAGCCCAACAGTGGGCAGTAATGGGTTGGTACAGTACAGATGATACATCAGTAACTACTTATACCATTACTAAACGGGTTCTTACCACGATTGTTATTAAATGAGCGATCCCGATATTTCAACACTGTTGCGCCATGATCATGGGAAGACCGAGTACTGCGGGTAGACAGATTAAATTCCTTGGTAAGAACATTTTTAAACACAGATCCAAATGTACTTGCTTGTTCAATCTTAAGAAAAAATAAATCTGACCCCATGGCGACCATCATCTGACACAGAATTATTGGAATCGGTTCACCCTAACTGAAGCTATGAAGGAACAAACATACATATGAATTGAGTAGGTGCCTCCTCCTTTTCGGAACCCGGTCAAAAAATACACCTTTTTTGGAATTCGTTTAAAGATCAAAGTATTTTAATTTGATTACCGATGAGTCGATTGCATAAAATAAAAAATTCCTTCAGGTGTTTGTCTGTATGCTTGTACAACAAAATCCCACAAGATGTTCAAAACATAGGTCAATGATTACCTGGACGATTGCACAAAGTGGGAATGAGTTGCTCGCCAAGGTCATTTCACTATCGTAATCGTTTTTTTTTGTATATATAATGTAAATTTGTGTAATACTGTACAAGTAATTTAAAAAAAATGCTCATTATACAAAAACAAAGACATGCCTGCTGAGTTTCTTGCCAGTAAGTTCTTCTCAGGACGGTGGCTATAATTATTATTTTTTGTGTCCGAACTGGTGGTAGCTTGTAACTTTTGTTGTCAACAAGAATGAGTACGTCATCAATGTTGAAAATAAAGTATTTCATT
This sequence comes from Trilocha varians, assembly GCA_030269945.2. Lineage (NCBI taxonomy): Eukaryota > Metazoa > Arthropoda > Insecta > Lepidoptera > Bombycidae > Trilocha > Trilocha varians. The sequence goes on from AP028280.1 coordinate 12,231,322, forward strand.
TCATTCAATTCTGTATACAACTTATCCTATGATTATTACCTGGGATTGTAATTCCCTTGGCCCCCGAATTTTCTCCAGAATTCTGACAGTGACATGCTTTCTTAGACGTCAAGCGCTTGATAATTCATTCGGAATTCAAGGAGCCTCCTCACTTTGTTGTTGAGGTTTCAAATTAAATTAATGTCGAGGAAAAGATGGAATATTTTCAAGGTTTCCACCTCGACTCGTTGAAAGATGTTTTGAAGTTGGAACGTGGAAATTATACGGCTGTAATTATTACTTTAGAACTTTGTTTTGGTATTACATTCTTTAATCATTGTTTATGGTTGTATCATATTCGTAATGTTCGTGTTGTGCTCAATTATTCATTATTTATTGTCTATACTTTGTAATGTTTTAGTATGTTATTAGGAAGTTGTATTATAATAATATATAATGATTGTAAACATATCACAGAGCCCAATATCACAAAACAGTGATCTAATAGGGTTGAAAGGTTTTGAAGCTTTGAAATCTCATGGCTGAGGTTAAATTCAATTCATAGGTTGAAACTTAATTATGGTCATGATTTCCACAACATCTATCCATTAGTAGCTTACTGTGATCGGTATTTATGAGTCGTATGTATATCGTTTACTCAGAAAATGCAGTTTGTACATCTCAATCATAAATTACAAATCTCAATTGACAATTATTTCCGATTTAAATAAACAAAGGTAAACAATCGACGAGCAATACCCAATGAAATGTGAAGCACAATCGCTTCAATGGTGTAGTGAATACAGCGCACAATAAATGAACGAGGAACGTTAGCGGGCTTATGACGTCCTACACTTCACTCCACTCCGCTGAGGACACCATGGGTTGCAGGAAAACGGGATATTGTTCTTCAAATGAGGCTTTTTGTTTGGAGTTGGAGGAAAACCACCAAACGCTCACACTCAGCGTCCGAACGTCCGTCCGTTGCCGTTCCGAGCGTCCGTTGATTCAGAAGGTGGTCATAGGAACACTCTACTTAATAAAATAGGTACACTCATTTTACTTGTATTAGCTAGCACTCTACTGATACACGATATCCAAGATTTTAAAAGCTTGTATTTAAAGTTTTCTTTAAAATAAATTATTTATTACAATTAAAGTATGTCTATGTATTTATTTTCGTTGTATGTATGGTCGCCCTACGCCATGGCCCGCGCCCCGTAGTCGGCGCCGCGCTATTCAGGCCACTGGGGTATTCATTATTCAATTGGTGCCAGCTTTTGTGCGGGTCCTCAACGCTCGCCCTTCCGTGACTACCATGATTTTTGAAATCGATAGCTGGTGAACTGAAAAATACTTGATTTCAATGTTTTGTTTAAATTCGTGGTGGCCGAGTGGTTGAAGCGCTTGCCTTATACGGGAAGTCGTGGGTTCAAAACCGGCTGGCTTGTATCTATAAATCTTAAAAATGATTAACTGCAATTTTTCATAACACTACTGGCTAAAACACGGTGAAGGAAATCATCGTAAGGAGACTTGCGTATTAGAAAAGGATTGTAAAAATCCTTCGAAGATATGCGCGGTCCCTAATCAGCTTTGGGCAAGGATGGTGGACTGTGCCTAACTTTTGCGTTTTGTGGCTGATACTAGTACCTATACGTAGGATCCCTCGATATGTAACTTATAAATAAATAATTTTGAGTTTGAACAAATATAATTCGTGGTGGCCCGGCTCGTATTTGACGTATCGACAATGGATTCACTTTTAACAGTACCAGGGCGGGGCGATATTCACGATTATCAATTACACTTCGGTTCAGGTGGCTTCCTGAGGATAATACGGATAAAGAAAAAAAAGAAAGATAAAACGCCTTTGTCTGCATATTGCAAGTAACGACGCTTTCAGAATACATTACAGTTTTTATCTTCTTCTATTTATGTACATTTTATGTGTTGATTTGTGGTTTGCTTTTGTTTTTTAGGTTACTTAGAAACGAAAATTCTACTAAAAATATTGTATGATATATCATTGGAATACTACCGCTATAGAATTCTTAAAGCTTGACTAAACAAAGAAAGATGAAATACATTGTCTGTTGTGTCTAGTTTAGGCATTAGTCTCCCGCAAACATGAATAGTTAATACATTGATTTATTGTAATGCTAATTTTTATTAATTTGTGTCTGATAATTCTGATGTATGCAAATTATACTTTTAATAATATGTCGGCGCGTATGAAAAATGACTTTGACAAGAGTGACAGTTGTTATGTGTCACTCTAGCGGAGCGTCGAGTCTGTGGTAGCGGGGCGGCCATCTTAAAAAACTGACTTATTTGAGAGCGGTCGCCGGCGCAACACTCTGTCGACGAATCGCTATCTGTCGCCTCAACCTTTAATTATTTTAAACTGATTAACGTAAATTAGAATATTGTTTGTAAAAGGTTCTTCAACTGTAAAGTTATTTCGAAGAAGTAAATGGTTTAAGTTTTGAGGACCATCCGTTTCATTAAAATCATCTTTACTGGACTATCCACGCCATAAGCATGGATTCAGATAAAAGCGCTCGTTCGCTTTTATATATTTCTACTGTTTGTGGTGAGAATTTTTTTTTTTTAGTTGGAGGAAATCACCGGTATGTGGGAGTTGAACCTCACTAAAACCTCCAACCGCTCACACTCAGCGTCCGAACCCCGGCTGAGGTCAGAACCCAGCACGGGGTTTGGAGGGACGGCGCGACGCGTTACGCCATCGGCATTCTTTCCCGTCGCTCCGTCCCCGGACGCCGAACCGGTAGCCGCCGGCGAATACGGCCACCGGCTCTCTCGGTCGGCGGGCTTTCCGAAGCCCGCCAAGATGGGACCGCGTGTCAGCCTCCCGCGGAATACCCCGCTGGGTCAGAACCAGCGTGGGTCGGGGAGCGCGGTCTACCATCCCCCGGACGCTCTTACGCTAAGGGCGTGCTGAGCGAGACACGGCACCTTCTTGGGTCCCCGCTCGCACTCACATGCGTTGGGGACCCGAAACTCTTAGGGGGCCAGAATCCGGGCGAGATCCCGGTCCCGGCCCCCTGCTCGACGGCGGCGGGTTGCATCGACGCCGCTACGCCCGGGAGCGACAAGTCCGGATGTGGTGAGAAATAAACAAATATTATTGTTATTTATTGAGCACACAACACAGAAAAATATCATAGCGTTCTTGTTTCTTTAGAGACTGCAATCAAAGATAAAAACAATAATGAATATATGCAATAGTACACACGCTCACATGTCAAATCAATCATATGAAAGAAAGCCGTTAATCAATGTCCTGATCCTCGTACGTCTGGAGATATGATGTATCTCATATAGGAACCAGGAAATGGTTATTATAACTATCCTACTTAATTCTGTACTATTGGTGTGTCTTATAAATAACAAAATAAATAGAATTTCTCTCCATACTAGGGAAGAAGGAGACATTTTTATGAAATTAAATGAAATTATTTATTCTCAACGTTAATGAAATTCTCATACGTGTTGATGTCAAAAGGCTACCTACCACCCGTTCGGAATAAGAAATAGCCACTGTCCTGAGAAGAACTGGCAAGAAACTCAGCGGACATGTCTTTTTTTTGTATTTTAGGGTAAGAAACGAAATGAATGAAACAATTTTATTAAACTAGCCACTGTAGGTGGCCACTTGTCTATTGAAAGTTTGATCAACACCAAAAAAAATTACTTCTACGATCATGCTTACTACATAACTTTTAATAAATGTTATCCCAAATTTATAAAATCTCTCTCCTAAAACTACTCTTAACATTATTTTAAATCAAATCTTATTATCTTTACTGCTATAGCTGTTTAACAGAATACCAACGCCTAAACATGTCATGTATTGTTTAGCGTCGCAAGTGTTGTGGAAACTGTCGACATCATCAAACAATGCATTATCTGAAACGCTGGCAAAACAAAGAGTTATACAGTCGAGTGAGTACTACCTCCCTCTCTTCCCCCCCACAACTGTTGCTTCCCACCGCTCAGTACACTCGGATGAACATATCATTTGTTGCACGTGCTCTGTTCATCCGATGATGTTTTTTGGATTATTTAAATAGGCTTGTTTTGAATTTTTTGAGGTTATGATTATTTAGAAAGAAAGGAAATGTTATATTTTGTTTTAATGTTTAGAAGGTGTAGGCGACTGAATCAGTTTTATTTATTTTATACATTTAAAATGTAAAGAACAGACGACGATGGCGCCCTCTGTAAAAAGTTTTTTTTTTTTTTTATTAAAACCTCTTTGTTATCATACTCTTTTTAAAATTAAGAAGGAATGTTGGCGCCCTTTTTTAAATATCGAATTTGTGTGTAGAAAAAATTAGTTGTGGTTGCGACATACTTTTCTTCCTCTTAAGTTTTATTTACATTAAATGATTGTTTTTATTATGTTCTTCAATGCACTGACAGCCTACAGAAAGTAACGTAATTTGTAGAGTACTTTGAGCCAGATTTTCTTTTCACAAAACAATTGTCAGAAAATTGTCTTGAATGTCTTTATATGTTTTAAATACTAGTGATGAGTTGATATACTAAAAATAGGGCTTACAGTAGGTCTTAGCAAAAGGCTCAGTGTCACTCAAACAGTTATGAAGTGGAATATGAGATGATCATATGTAATATAATTAAAGCAAATACATAGAGAGCCGCAGCGGTGGTTATAGCGGAGTGTTAAGAAAGTTGTTTTGAAGAAGTCGATTAAGGACTGACGATTATACAAATTGCATTGCGTGCATTGTTATCTTTAGTTTTAATTTATATTTTCTGTTATTTATATGGTACACGGATTGAATGATTTTTGATTTGATATTATAAAATAAGTTTTATCTCCATTTTCCATCAACCTACAGTTCCTGATACCCAACAGGAAAATTATCACCGTCCATCGAGGAATATTATGTAATGATTACTGATCGTCGTATATTATTCTGCAATATGCTCTGTTGTTACCAAACACGTATTCAAACTACAAATAACGCCACTTCGTAAAACTGATGTAAAAATAACATTGACACAGTGAAATTGAAGCAACGCCCCAAAACTATATTTACTTTATCATTAGGAAGAATCGATTTAGCAACAAAAAACCGGTACATTTTATTGACATATCGATATCCGAATCTGTATCGATATAGCGATATTTCGATAACGGAAACATCACTAAAAGTCGATGTTTATCTATGGTTCCGAACGAATTGTTGGTTTATCGTACAATTAAGTATTTTGTTGGTATTTTTTGTGGTCTGGATGTCATCAACGTTGACAGCGGGAAATTGATGTATGTTTTGGCGGGAACTTAATTGTGGGGCAAATAAAATATTAAAGATGATTTTTTGTTTGTACATGCGTTGGACATGTTGACAATTATATTACTTTTTCTTTTTTATTCCAAGATAGACAAACGAGGTTACGGACTACCTGATGGTAAGAGTTTACCGTCGGTCGTGAACCCCTGCAATGCCAGGGCCGAAATCTATCTCCTACTTCTACAGAACTTTTCTTACACCTCGTTTAGTACATGTGTTCGCCCGGAGTTCGTTCGGAATCGCTCCAACTAATTTCTGTGTCAATTTCGGCTCCTACCACACACTTGATCTACGTAATCAAACCAATTTTGACACAGCTCCCAGTTGTGGTTATTTTATTAACACTCGACTATTTTTGTCCAAGGACACTAGGTGGCCTTTGAGGACCACCTTTCATCAAGCATCGTCTGAAGAAGGACAAAGAGTTTCAAATTTGAGAAACGTTTCAAATTCTCATTCATATAAACACATTACTCAACTCAAATAATTAACTGTTAATATCAAAACATACATAATTGTGTGAATGTTCTTCACTGAAACTACATTTGTGCTATTCTCGTTATGACAACCATTATTATTATTACGTATGTTATCGCACAATGTTATAATAACGTTATAGAACTAGACGGTCTCTCAAATTACGAGATGGATTCTCAAACTAAGTTGTTTTAAGGTTTCACGTTCACTAAGCTAGGGTGAAGGGTTGTTGCGTATTGAAAATCTGTTTGTATTTGTAATGATTTGACCCGAGTCACATCGTAGAAGGACATTAGGAAGTTCTTTTAAAAGGGTTATATTCCGAAAAATTCGTTGCAGTTGTTTTAGAGATTAGCTGGAACAAGTAGATAGACAGACAGACAAAAGTGTTGTTGCATTTGTAACTATTAACTTACTTAAAGATAGTAAGTACTTGATATAAATAACGAGGATGTTTCTTGCTCTCTAGAACAATTCAGAAAAAAGGTTAGGATAGAATTATGTGTTTGCATAGGGCGATTTAATCACATTTTTTTCGAAGCAAATACAGGTGCGTAGACCCCACAGTGTCCCCCGAAATTGCAGAGATCTATGAGCGAAAATAACCACGACCAATCAGATTGCCTGTTAGCTCGTCTGCCTACAAACAGTCTGCCAACGTCCCGGAACAGTTTAGTGTACGTGTCAGTTTATCCAAAGTGCTCCTTCAATGTGCTGAAATTCGACTACATGTCTGTTTGTACAGTAATCGTAATAGTAAGTGAGTTTGCAGTAATTGAACGTTGAGACGATGGCCCCGTATTTATACACGTTGCTATTACACCCTTACACAATTAGAGTTAATGGATTGCTTTATGAATATTTAATTTGGTTTATTTGTTTTACAGGAATATTACTACAATTTTTTTTTAATTATGTGGAAGTTGAACCGCCTTAAAACCTCTAACCGCTCACACTCGGCGTCCGAACCTCGGCTGAGGCCAGAATCCAGTACGGGGTTATGCGAGACGGCGCGACGCGTTACGTACTACATATATTTCGATTTAATTTTTAACAATTTCAAATTACTTGAGCTAAGTATTACAAAATTGGAAAAAGTCATGTTAGGTTAAATAAGCGATGATAACCACTTACGATCAGGTGGCCCGTTGACTCGTCTGCCTACGTGGCATTAAAAAAAAATTCGTAAATGTTATTTAAATCGTCAACTTTTAAATCTGAGTAATCTTGTAGGAGGCCTTACTGTTTTTTTTAAATAAATGATGAAAAATATCAATAGGCAAATTTAGACGTTAGTGTGTTATTGTGTGACTTAATGGGTAATCTCTGTGTCTACTGAATTCACTTTCAAATCTATGTAACAAAAACTAAATTATTAGCGAGTTTCACATACTATATTTTGGAACCAGTAAGTTACAGAAAAAAAGGAAAAAGACTAGTATAATATACACAAGATATTATTCTGTACCTACGAGTTTAGTGTGAGTTAAATCCATGCAAATTGCCCGGCATAAAGCCGACAAGAATTTAATATAGACAAAATAGCATTCCGGAGTGTGTGGCGTCGACCACGATACTGATTAATATCAAGTTATACTACTAGAATGTTACTTAAATCTATACTAATATTATATTAAAATAGCCGATAACCTTCCTCGATAAATGGACTTTCCAACACTGAAAGAAATCAGACCAGTAGTTCCTGAGATTAGCGCGTTCAAACAAACAAACTCTTCAGCTTTATAATATTATAGTATAGATTTTAGTTTAAGTAATATTGTTCTACACTGCAATTCACAAAACGATGTTGAAACAGTAACTCAAGCGTATTTCTTTGAACCCTAATATAGAACACTCATTATTAAAAAGCTGTAAGTAGAATTTCTTTGTTCCAGCAAGAAACAAACGAGGGTTCCTGATTAAAATGTGCAGCCAACAGTTTTTACGAGACTATTATAGAAATTGTAGAGTTATTAACTTGGCTATGTTAGCTTATTCTGAATTTCAAAATGACTTCTTGGTTGCATGGCTTCGACTTGAAGATCGCCCAGAATGGAGGGATTTCGGCCGGGGCTGGTGGCAGCTGAAGACGACTCGAACCTGACACAATTATTAACATTGCCAGACCATGGTTAACCCCAAGAAGGGAAAAAACAACGCCACAAATCAACCTCCACCTCCGCCTAGAGTGGCGGAGAGATTATGCCCGGGCAGCGGGGTTACCCCTAGGCCCGTCCGTGTCTCCCTTCGGGGGACACGACGACCCCCATGGCTGGCTCTACAAGTTGTAGTTGTAGTCTACAACTTGTAGAGAACTCGAACTCTTTTTTTATAAGAGAGGTGGTGTAGTCGAGTTTTATGTGTCACTTCATTTATGAATTTGTTGAATTTTACATTTCTGTTTCAACTTTAAAGTTTTTATAATCCTATAAAACTGGAGAGGAATGGCTAGAAAATTAATTTTGAAAAGTTTTAGAGCTCTAAGTATTATGTCTCTTGAAAACCTGTTTGAAAACACTTAAAACTTGTTTATTAAACTTTTAGTTTTGATACTACTGTTAGGTGACTTTTCTCTAATTCCATTTAATTGTTTGTAGAAGCGGGTATTACGTCGATTTAAAGGAAGGACTTCCGGTTGTGATGAATCATTTTATAAGAGTGTTGTTAGATTCTTTTAATTTTATTTTATGCGAACGGAAATACTAGTGGCGCCATCTGATTTATTTCTCAAGAAAGTATAAAAGGCGTGTAAGCTGTCGTTTGAATACAGTAGTCGACGTGATTTCAAAGTGAACAGAGTTGAGAGTAATTGTGACTGAGTTTTGGAGGACAATTGTACTGATTTTGGAGGATGGTTATACTGTTTTTGGAAAATGAATAAACTGTTATTGTGAACCAAGGAATTTTCATTGTGTTTCTGAACTGAACCCAATAGTTCAGAAGCGGGATCGACGGAAAAAGGTACCACTTTTTCTTGTACTGCGCCCACAGAAAACCGTAAGTCACTGATATTACATCTTTTTTAAAGTATTCATTATGGATGATACTGAGCTCAGCTTACAAAAAAAATGAGTTTCAAATGGACGCTCATTATGTATGAGAGGATCCATTTTTTTTTTTTTTTTCTATTTTATTTTCATTTCCCCACACTCTGGTTTGAATACTACTTAGTTGAATTCCGTTACATTAAAGTCTCTTTTTTTTTTCTCTTTTTCACGTAACATCGAGTAACTATGGCTGGACTGGACTGGACTGGATTGGATTGATATATCATGGTTGCGGACGGCTCGTGGTACAGAGTCGAGTAACTATGGCTGGATTGGATTGGATTGGATTGGACTGGATTGGATTGGATTGATATGTCATGGTTGCGGGAAGGCTCGAGGTAAAGAGTCGAGTAACTATGGCTGGATTGGATTGGATTGATATGTCATGGTTGCGGGAAGGCTCGAGGTAAAGAGTCGAGTAACTATGGCTGGACTGGATTGGATTGATATGTCATGGTTGCGGGAAGGCTCGAGGTAAAGAGTCGAGTGACCATGGCTGGGACTTGGATGGACTAGGTTGATGCAGGACTAGGTTGATGCAGGACTAGGTTGATGCAGGACTAGGTCGATGCAGGACTAGGTCGATGCAGGGCTAGGTCGATGCAGGGCTAGGTTGATGCAGGGCTAGGTTGATGCAGGACTTGGGTTGATGCAGGACTTGGGTTGATGCAGGACTTGGGTTGATGCTGGACTTGGGTTGATGCTGGACTTGGGTTGATGCTGGACTTGGGTTGATGCTGGACTTGGGTTGATGCTGGACTTGGGTTGATGCTGGACTTGGGTTGATGCTGGACTTGGGTTGATGCTGGACTTGGGTTGATGCTGGACTTGGGTTGATGCTGGACTTGGGTTGATGCTGGACTTGGGTTGATGCTGGACTTGGGTTGATGCTGGACTTGGGTTGATGCTGGACTTGGGTTGATGCTGGACTTGGGTTGATGCTGGACTTGGGTTGATGCTGGACTTGGGTTGATGCTGGACTTGGGTTGATGCTGGACTTGGGTTGATGCTGGACTTGGGTTGATGCTGGACTTGGGTTGATGCTGGACTTGGGTTGATGCTGGACTTGGGTTGATGCTGGACTTGGGTTGATGCTGGACTTGGGTTGATGCTGGACTTGGGTTGATGCTGGACTTGGGTTGATGCTGGACTTGGGTTGATGCTGGACTTGGGTTGATGCTGGACTTGGGTTGATGCTGGACTTGGGTTGATGCTGGACTTGGGTTGATGCTGGACTTGGGTTGATGCTGGACTTGGGTTGATGCTGGACTTGGGTTGATGCTGGACTTGGGTTGATGCTGGACTTGGGTTGATGCTGGACTTGATTGATGCTGGACTTGGATTAGTACTGACTAGGTTGATGCTGAATTGGATTGGTACTGACTAGGTTGATGCTGAATTGGATTGGTACTGACTAGGTTGATGCTGAATTGGATTGGTACTGACTAGGTTGACGCTGAATTGGATTGGTACTGACTAGGTTGATGCTGAATTGGATTGGTACTGACTAGGTTGATGCTGAATTGGATTGGTACTGACTAGGTTGATGCTGAATTGGATTGGTACTGACTAGGTTGATGCTGAATTGGATTGGTACTGACTAGGTTGATGCTGAATTGGATTGGTACTGACTAGGTTGATGCTAAATTGGATTGGTACTGACTAGGTTGATGCTGGATTGATACTGGACTGGACTGCGCTGCCTTGAATTGGGGCTGGACTGGACTGCGCTGCCTTGAATTGGGGCTGGACTGGACTGCGCTACCTTGAATTGGGGCTGGACTGGACTGCGCTACCTTGAATTGGGGCTGGACTAGACTGCGCTGCCTTGAATTGGGGCTGGACTGGACTGCACTGCCTTGAATTGGGGCTGGACTGGACTGCACTGCCTTGAATTGGGGCTGGACTGGATTGCACTGGGGCTGGGTTAGTATTGGACTGGACCTGGATTGGTATTGAGATTGGACTGGACCTGGATTGGTATTGAGATTGGACTGGACCTGGATTGGTATTGAGATTGGACTGGACCTGGATTGGTATTGAGATTGGACTGGACCTGGATTGGTATTGAGATTGGACTGGACCTGGATTGGACTGGACCGGGATTGGACTGGACCGGGATTGGACTGGACCGGGATTGGACTGGACCGGGATTGGACTGGACCGGGATTGGACTGGACCGGGATTGGACTGGACCTGGATTGGTATTGGACTGGGCCTGTATTGGACTGGGCCTGCATTGAAGCTGGATTGGACCTGGAGCTGGATTGGACCTGGAGCTGGATTGGACCTGGAGCTGGATTGGACCTGGAGCTGGATTGGACCTAGAGCTGGATTGGACCTGGAGCTGGATGGGACCTGGAGCTGGATTGGAGCTGGACCAGATTGATAGGTTGCGGGAAGGAACAAGGCCGAATGATCAGGCATATCTGATATTGGAGTAGATAAACAAAACTAGGAAATACAAAGGAAGACGCGGAGACTGTCTCCAGGATTTCGATGAATAATGGCACAAAGAGACAGATAAGGGGTAACATTCGGAAACGTTATCAGGGTTCTTAAATGATTGAACAGAACGGCGGAGCGGCAGTCACCACGAGGAATATGGACAAGTAAGCCAAATGATATTAATTCTGCCTTACATCGTTTTATGGCAAAAGATAAAACTATTCAGTTTCAACTAAACAAAGAGACCGACTGAATAAAGGAAGAAAAAAAAGGGGGAGAATAGATTTGATTCATTATGGAACATGTCTGGGAGGGATAGAAGCGAAAGTTGATGGAACCCTCTCCTTGTCGTGAGAGTTACGCCGGACTTCACACAGATTGTTGAGCAAAATAGTTGAGTTTGAAGAATCATTAGAGCATTATACACGATGACTAATCTACTATTTCGCTATAAAATCTCAGGTTAGCAGGATGTGTCTTGTTTACTTCACGGGGTGGATCATAGAGCCATTAGTGCGTAGGTGGCGTAATTTAGCGAAGAAGAACTTGCGGAACCATCAAAGTAGGGCAATTCGGGGAGTCGTGAGATACAAGTGACAGATCATTACGCAGACAACTATTCATTGGAACCTACCTGGTGCTTCTGAGGTTGATACAGTGGCGGTAATAGGTGTTTCGATTGCGAGGGAGCGATCGCCTTTTGAATTACTAGATAAGGACTGTTTCTGACCAATGCGCGTTACCAATCAAGGGAGTTTGGGTCTGGATCACTCTGGACATATCTGGTAGCAAGGGAAGGTTGGAAAGGCTTTCTGCCCTGCAAGAGTCCTAGAAATCCAAATAAATGCTTACCTACAGCATGTCAACGTTGATGTTCAGTCAAAGTTCTCCTTGATTAAAGGGTCGGACGGAACTGGCTGGATTTGTGTGAGAATGGTAGTTTCTGAACGAACAATGTTGTGAAAGATGTTTTTGGACGAAGCTCAGAGTGAAAGGGATGACAGATAAAGAAGATGGACAAAAGACGCGAAAGACGAACGTTGTGTTAAGAAGAAGTTTATTATTTTTATGAGTCTTGATGGGGGACGATAACAATTTGCCTGCTTTATTGGTGCTGTTTATGCCGGTGTTGCAGGAATGTGCATTGTTGATGGCAGTGTTATTCACTCCTATGTTTTGAGTCAATACTTTTTACAGAAGGTCCGGATATAATTGTCGCTGGAATTCCAGATGAATCGAATGTTCAAACGACATGTGTAAACGCTTGCAGAGTTTGTGTCTGAAGTAGAAGGGAGTATTGTCCTAGAGAATATACGATTGGAAATTAATGTTGGAAAGGATACCATTTTGGGTTGTTGTAGAGTTGACTTCCATGAAAACGCGGTTGACCAGAGCAACAACTGTAGTGATCGACAACATCGAGCGCTTCTAGCTCCAGATATGCTGTTGTGTAGGGATTGTTTCATGTGATTTGCAAGGTCGAGAATTTACAAAAGCCTATCGGATGGTGACTGAGACGGAGGATCTGAACCCCTTATAGTGTCGGATGTGGATTGTGAACTGATGAGAGTATGTTGCAGGAAATATTGGATAGTGAGAAGATGAGAGTCAGATTAATGCTTTTTGTGGACGAATGATTGTTGGCGTATCGTTCTTGGCTCTATATGATCCTGGAGCAAAATGCGACGTATGCAAGTAGAAGGCCTGGCTGGTGTACGTCTGTAACACAACTTCTCTAGTCCCTCTCTGATTACAGCTGGTATCTTGTTTTAGTCGGAGACCCATTGATAGAGCTGTTGTGGCCATTGATGACGTCGGATTGTAACTGCCCAATCGGCAGGTGCGGAAGCTCGGACTATTAGGATAACTGGGAAATTTTGTTATTGATCAAGGCCTTACGTTTTTTTTGAAGTTTATGCGAGTATTGTATTTGTATTTGGTGGGTTTTTGCTCAAAGGAGTTATCTGGTAGATTCTCGAAGTGAGGCACGATGGTGAGGATCTTGTGTTGTAAGAGACGTTGTGACCTATTCAAGATAGAAGGATAGGTATTGTTTCCCGGAGGTGCGAAGTTTCGTTCGCTTGGAGTGCGGCCGTGTCAGGGCTGGAGCATGTGGATGTGATAGAGGGACCACTTCACTTGGACCCATCATTAAAGTGTGATTAGTAGAGCTGAACAAATTCGGAGGATTTAAATAGGAAAAGTCGAAAAGTGGGAATGTGATACTGATAAAACAAGGCAATGAACAGAAGGACACAAATGGACAGAATAGAGGAAATAATTTATTTAATGAAATCGGATACTGTTAATTTCGGACAGGTCATCTCCCTAATGGATTTTGCGAGAAAAGAAGTAGGAATACGTGAGTTGGCAACGCTAGGAAGAGAAACTGGAATCTCAAGATATAGTGAAGAACAAAAACGTGAAAATGAGAAGTCTTCGAAGGCTGTATCCTTCCAATTCTCCCATCTGAATGTCAAACTCAAGACCTCATCAAATTAAACATCAAAAATGTTATCAGGCTTGCAGAATGCTATAACGGTAAAGAAATTTGAAGGGGTGGACTGACATACTATCAGATGATTCAATAAATGAAACAAACTATATGAACTGATACACCGGACAGAAGAGGAAAAGAGGTAGGCCTTTTCGATGGTGGGAATACTAAATAACAGGGATATTATAATGAAGAAACGGCTGAAGACAGGAGTGGAATGAAGGAGGCTTTTGGGCACGTAACGTTTTTTATGGCTTTCAGCTATGGTGCTACGAGGCTATAGTGTCGAGGAGTAAAATTCAACCATGGCTTTTTGTGTGGACACTTGAATTCTACGTTGCTTGATTTTTAGTTGGTTGTTTTGGTCTCCTTTTATTTATTTTTTTTTTCTCATCTTTTAGTAATGGTTGCAATTGATCGGATTTACGGAGAGTTAAACAAGCGCGAGGACTCGCTTAGTTACAGGATGGCCGAGCTGTTAGGTGACTTTTCTCTAATTCCATTTAATTGTTTGTAGAAGCGGGTATTACGTCGATTTAAAGGAAGGACTTCCGGTTGTGATGAATCATTTTATAAGAGTGTTGTTAGATTCTTTTAATTTTATTTTATGCGAACGGAAATACTAGTGGCGCCATCTGATTTATTTCTCAAGAAAGTATAAAAGGCGTGTAAGCTGTCGTTTGAATACAGTAGTCGACGTGATTTCAAAGTGAACAGAGTTGAGAGTAATTGTGACTGAGTTTTGGAGGATAATTGTACTGATTTTGGAGGATGGTTATACTGTTTTTGGAAAATGAATAAACTGTTATGTGAACCAAGGAATTTTCATTGTGTTTCTGAACTGAACCCAATACTACGCTTAATGAATAAAGTTGAACAAATACGACACTTTTAACTCAAATGACTCATAAATAAAATAATTAAATAATAAATATTGCTTTATTAAATCATTTGGCTGTTTTATAATCTACTTCACGATCGTATGGAGACTACTTCTCAAGCCAGGGTGCTCCAGCTTCCGAGCATCAAGTCTTTGTAAGTCCACTTGACGAGCATGTCGGAGTCCAAGTAGGTGAGGTCATCCTTCATCATGACCATGTCAGACATGTCCACGGGTTTGCTGATGTTGGACAAAGCCATATCCTTCCTGTAGATCAGGACGTCGGTGAACTTCATGTTGCTGGTCAAGAAGCTAGTCATGTCGATGGGCCTGTCGAAAGGATAGCCAAGAGGCATGCTGTCGATGCAGGTGCTCCAGTAGCATACGAGGCGGTCTTTCATTGATTTCATTTCGATGCCAGGCAGTAGGATGTCGGTGCGCACTGGAGTCACGATCACGTACAGCTGCATCTTCAGACCACCCGCCAGACCGAGGGGCAAGAGCAGCCTGTGTGGGAAGCCGGTGCGAGACTTGTACCACCAGTTTTCAATAGACATGCCTTCAACAGAAGGAGACACTCCGCTCTGTACGACCTTGCGAGTCCAAGGGTACTCAGGGATCACTCCTTGCATTTCTATAGAGTTGCGGACGATCTTGTTCTTGCCGCT
Organism: Trilocha varians; assembly: GCA_030269945.2. NCBI lineage: Eukaryota > Metazoa > Arthropoda > Insecta > Lepidoptera > Bombycidae > Trilocha > Trilocha varians. Next base: position 12,246,663 of record AP028280.1, read on the forward strand.
GACCAGTTTGTAGACGAAGCTGTCCAGCTCGAACATGTCTTGGCGTTTGTCGTTGATGCTCATGAGACGGCCCATGCAGTCGGATTTGGGTCCCAGGAAGATGCGGACTACAGCGTCGACTGCTTTGTCTGACATCACGTCAATGGAGACCTTGAAGGGGCGGTTGTTGAGGCGACGCATACGGGCAACGATGGTCAAGTCGGATTTCTTGTTCTGCATCTCAGTCTCATCCAGGTAGACAGCGTTGGTGATGTCCATGTCGTACTCATCAATGAAGGTAACCAGCTCATCGGTGACGACCTGCTCTACCTTGACTCCGGGGAAGTCCAGTTGATCGCGAGTGTATGTCGGCAGCATGTTCTTGAAGAGAGTGAAAACATCGGTGACACGTTTCATCAGCATCCAGAAGACAGGGTCACGGAGACACGTCGTGTACATGTCCAGGGCAGTTGGCACGTAGGTGTATCTGGAATACATTGTCAGTGTTATGTATGTTCTAGTAGTTATCAACTAGATGTTACAACGAAAGCTCGACTTATTAATACTGACTTGTCCATGTTGTATTGGCTGTAGCTCAGCATCCTTTTCATCAGGCTGTACAGGTGGATGACCTTGGCGTCGTCACCAACGAGTTCCATACCGCCAAGGATCAGACGAGCGAGGGTCTCGATGTCTTTGGGCTTGCTCAGGCTAAGGACAGTTCCGTCGCGCTGTAGAAAGATAGAACATTGTTAATAATTATAACTCAAAAAGACAGTAAAACAAAAATTTACGTTCAAGATACTTACACGTTCGATCTTGCCAGTAAGGATTCCCTGTCGGATCATCTTTTCAACATCGTCGATCAAAAGTTTCAGTTTGAGGTTGTATTTGGTGTCAACAATCACGTTGTTCTGACGGACGGGCATCTCGTCACCGTTGGGAAGACGGATTTTAGGCCAGTAACCATCTTCCAAGGGCTCTTCCCATTTGATGGGTAGAACGTCACACTGCGGTCGCAGGCGACCAAGACGTTCCAGCTTCATTCTAGCCAAGAGCTGTTGGTTGGCGTACATCAGGACTTCACCACGACGTTCCTTGTTCAGGCCGTAGACTTCATCAGTCATCCAGAATGGGTAGTTCATGTGGAGGTAGTACAGGTAGGTGTTAAGGTCGATGTCTTCGGTGAAGTAAGACAGAACATCGTTTTGGTTTAGGGAGCGGCGGACACCCTTGCGCCAGTCGATCACCACCAAGTTGTCATCGGTAACTTTGATGCCGTAGTATTTCCAGAGAACTGGGTCCTTGGCGGCTTTGGTCATCTTGACCATGAAGGCTTTGTTGATGATGTGGCTGTCGACGAAGAAGTAAGGGTATATCTCGTAAGGAGCGGGCAGGTACAGACCCTTGCAGTCGATCCGGTGGAAGCAGGCGGCGGTCAAAGCGTACACGAACATGCCTCCGTTGATACGCTCTCTCAACCAGCAAGCGGTTCTCAAGAAGGTGTCGAAGTCTTTAGCGTAGTAGAGAACTCTAAAGACAGCGACAGCCTCTTCCATTTGGAGTTCGTTAGTGTGGACGAATGTCTCTCCACGAGGAAGCATACCCATCTTGAAAACCTTCAGGAATTGCGTCACAACGTCGACTTTCTGAATAAAATAAACGAGTTTTAGTAAACGGTAAAAGATTCGATTTATCATCTTTAAAGCTATTTCTACGGTAGCTACTAGTACAAGCATAGGTTTACTGATTACTAACGATGTATTTGTCGAGGCTCTGTTCGATGTTGTATTCCTTGGCGATTTCCCTGATGTCTTCGTACATGGTCGGCTGCAGGATGTGGTCCAGCAGCTTCACAATGCACAGCTCCTTCGCGGACTTGTCAAGGTTTACTGTATAAAATAAATAACATTATTGTAATATTAAACAAGATAGACAGACAACCTGGTCAGGATCGTAGGAATACACTGGATGCAAACAGTGCAGGACCGGTCGTTGTGGCAAGGTTTGGGGAAGGCCTATGTCCAGCAGTGGACTTCTATAGGCTGATGATGATGATGATGAAATATTAAACGGGTTCTTACCGTGGTTTTATTAAATTAGCGATCCCATTTTTTATGCTATTTAAGTGATGTAGAAAACTGTGAGTATTTAAAGAAACATTCTAGAAATAGGAAATGGTCAATCTTAAGGCCTGCGTGTAACAGTAAACGTTGGGAGCTGTTGATTTTATTCAATTGATGTAAGTGAATAATGAATACGCCTGATAGTCATGACGAATATCAACCATGTTTTTTTAGTATTTCTGATTTGGAAACTAGTTTGAATATTTACCATATTTGAAGATTCTCAAGTTATTGTACCAACTTTGTTGCTATTAAGTTAGACTTCTCACCATTGCCGAGGATTAGACAAGTCATCATTTTCCCATAGTTATGCGCAGTAACCATTAAGTTTGTAAATTGGATCAAATTCGCCCATGAATCAGGTCTTCTCACCACTTAGTTGGTCTAGACCAGAGACAAGTTTGACTCTAAAAAATTAGTGTTAAAAAGCAACTTACCCATAGGTTCCTTGGTGAAGACGGTGCCGTAGGTACCGCTGCTGATGGCTGAGGCCGAAGCCGTGGCCAGGAAGGCCAGTATCGCTAAAACCCTCATATTTCACCAGCTCCCGAGTGCACACTGACCACACAGCTTCCAGTCCCACTATATATACCTGAGCGACTTGTTTTCTTGCAGATATCGAGGTATTATCACCTCACATGATAACCCGGGGTTAACTCTCTCTGTTGCTTTTATGCAAGGAAAATTTTAGAGATATTAAAAATGCTTTCTACGTGATCGTGTCTGATGAAATAATTTGAGAATTTAAAACATTTCTCGGCCTTTGATGTTGCCACATACAGGTGAAATCTACTGAAATAACTTCTAAATAAGATTTTTTAAAATATAATTCAATAATAAAGTGTATAAAAATACTGGATAACGATGTACGATGATCCCTTACAAGTAGTGCATTTTTGTGATCATTTTAATTATTTCATTTTTGTTGCCTTGCATGTAGAAGATCGAATGGGCCACCTGATCGTAAGTGGTTACCGTTGCTCATGGTCCTCTACACTGTCAGAAGACACTGCGAGGCCTTACATACAGCCTACTTTTAAATACTTTTTTCAATAACATATAACTTAAAAATTATCAATAGGAAAGTCATACCATCGCTTCTGTACTTGCTTCGGCAGTACATATACTAAAATTGGAACGATACAGAGAAGATTAGCATGGCCCCTGCGCAAGGATGACACGCAAAATCGTGAAGCGTTCCACATTTTTAGCGCGACGGAAAAGTGTGCCGAGAGCGTTACGCGTCGCGCCGTCCCACAAAACCCCGTGCTAGGTTCTGGCCTCAGCCGGGGTTCGGACGCTGAGTGTGAGCGGTTGGAGGTTTTAGTGCGGTTCAACTCCCACATACCCCACCCGCGGGGCCCGCGGGGCGGGCGGGGATCCGGTGATTTCCTCCAACTGAAAAAAAAAATTACCATCGCTTCTACCAAATTCTCAAAAGGATATCTTTGATGTCTCACAATTTCAATCTAGTCGAAAATAAAAGATACGATATTTTAATTGTCATTAATAATTGTCCATTTTAATGATTAATGGTTCCTGCCTATTGTAATTATAGTCATAATTGAACCTTATTATCTAAAAACACACAACAATTGCTGTTATATCATCTTTGAAATTAAAACCAATACTAAAAGATTTATGAAAGTCTTGTATGGGTAGGCGGTAGATAACAGCCCCTCTTTGCCCTGGCATTGCAGAGGTTCATGAGCGACGGTGACCGCTTATCATCAGGTGGGCCGTATGCTCGTTTATCTACCTTGCAAGAAAAAAAAAATTAACTCTGATTAATTATTTTTACCTCAACGATCCGAAGAATTTAATTGGTAACAAAAATATTTTTATGATTGAATTTTTTTTGCTATATTCACGATATGCTGTGCGCGTTTGCGTATATTTTTTTATTATATGAACCGATTTCAATGATTTTTTTCTCGGAAAATAGTTAAATAAGGATTAGACTGGTAGTTTTAGTGTTATTCTCGAGAAACCTGTTTTTTTTGTAAAATATATTACTTTTCTTATGCAGATAGCAACCAAAGTCTTTTGAGTTCACATAATCTGTAAACAAGATAAAAAGTTCAAGCAAATAAATCTACACAGTATCGACCGTTGAACCTTGCAAATAATGAACATTTTGAACAACTTCTCACACGAATTTAGTCCTTATCTTGTAAGTGATAAGAGACGTAATTGCTTGTAATGTTTTCGTGTACAGAGATAGCACCTAGGGTTACATTATTTTAAGATAGTGACAGTGTTGCTATCTCAGGTTACAAAGTAAAAGTCAGTGGCGTGCATGCATATTTAAGTAAATGTATGCAGAAATATAAATCTGAGTAATTTTCCACATATTTATGTCCTATAATCAATTTAATTTAACTTTTATGCTAAATGTGTGCAAATTATAGTAATGAAAAGAGTATTTTGATTTTAAAAAAAAATATATATATACAACGTTTAATCGTTTTTTGTTACAATTTTTTAAACAAATTTGAAATGATAGGGTATGCAATGCGTATGCTTGTATGAACTGCACGCCGCTGGTAAAAGTGACCGGTGATATCTTGACTACTATAATTTTAAGAATGTAGACAGGACTATGCAATAATTTACAAAAACATTTAAAATCTACTAAATTCGTTACCTTCTTGACTTCGGGGCGTGACGTGAGCGTTGATCGCGAACGCGTCCCGTCACTTTGCCCAGTCTCGTGCCGGGTTCTGTTATCGGCCGGGATTCGGACGCTGAGCGTGAGCGGCAGGAGGTTTTGGTGCGGTTCGACTCCCACATACCCCACTCGCGGGGCGGGTGGAAGTGCGGCGATTTCCTCTGTCACAAAAAAAAACCGTGTTGACTGGACTGTGAAATGGTATTATTATGTTATCAAGCATCATTTTAACACTAAATTGATCAATTTAAGACAATTTAATAACACTCCAGATATCGGTATATTGAAGACTAGCTTTTGCCCGCGACTTCGTTCGTGTGGACTTCAGGTTCGTCCCGTCTAGCCCGTCTAGTTCGCGGCGTCTATAATATAGTACTATTATACCGCAAAAAATGTCTTTTTTTATGACCTCACATTAGAAACCTCAAAAATTGTAGCCTATGTGTTATTCTGATGTATAAGCTATATTGTGGTAAAGTTTCATTCAAATCCATTCAGTAGTTTTTACGTGAAAGAGTAACAAACATCCATACATCCATACTTACAAACTTTCGCCTTTATAATGTATATTACATTATTAAAAGATTCAAAACCTTTCAAAAGAAATAAAATGTTGTTAGAAATATTAAACTTCTCCGTGTACCACCAATGGCTCAGAAAAGTATTTTAAGTTGGTTTTATAAAGAGACGGGTTTCTGATTTGGTCTAACCTTATAAAAGTACAACTGAAAACATGGAACACCATTTCGAACTGCGATTGAAACTTTATAATAATATGTGTCTCAAATCTGTACTAGACAAGCACTATGCCTGCCCCTACTGAAGAGACCCAGCATTGGCCAGTCTGTTACAGATACAATTTGATACAAAATTTATACTAAGACTGTCCAAATGTTTTTTTTATTTCACAATTTCTAGCGTAGTATCGTAGAGGTTTGAAGAAAGTCCTTGAAGGTTGTCCGTAGGTAGGAAGGTGGTCCGTCCGGCCCCGATATGTTCTCTGGCAACGCAGAGGTCTATGAGCGACGATAACCGCTTGTGATCAAGTGGGCCGTTAACTCTACCTATAAGGCAATAAAAAAGATAAAAATAATTATTTAATAATTAAACAATTATTTATTTATGAATTAATTGTTTGTTTGTTCACTTTTAATTGTTATGTTTTGTTGTTTTTTCTTTTTAATCTACAAATTAGTGAATATTTCATGTATTTTGGTTAAAAATAATATTGTAACTGTTTAGAGACAAAACGATTGTTATCAATATGTTTTACTTGGTTCTTAGGTAGCCTCGATACAGGCTTGCCGAGTGAGGTAACCACCAGTTAACTTGTTTTTATCTTTACCTTTTTTGGTTAATAAATATTTTTTCATTTTCAATAGTTTAATGTGTGTTGTTTGTTCGCAGACATTCCGGCACGGATTCCCGTTCTCGCCCACAGCCCTCGCGTGGGACCCCATACAGAAGCTACTCGCCATCGGAGACAAGACAGGAAACCTTAGAATGTATCCTTTTCATATAATTAATTTCATTATAAAGAGGTCAACTTACTGATATAAGTAAACATTACTGTATGTATTATTTATTTAATATAATTGACATATTATAACTTATAATGAGAAAGCACAGATATCATAAACTGGAATGGAACTGGATCCATGTTAATTACTGTTGTTCATTTTGCAAATAACTTTCCACTCGCAATAATAAGATATTTAATTAATTTATTGTTGTAGAATGACTATATAAACTTTAAATAAATCACTCACACATACACGTAACACAGTTCTCCTTTGAACTCTGTTCGGAATTACAGGTTGTGTCAAACATGTTTAGAAATGTCATGCATGTAAACGTATATGCAAAAATGTTGTTGTGGCGACCAATAATAGCGCGCGAGATCCTGAATCGCGGTTACAAAATTTGCAAAAATCTTCGCATATATACATCTGAAATCTACTACAGTGGGCTTCGGCCTGACCGGGCATACACTACCTCGCCCGGTCGGAGATCTCCCTTTGGCCTAATACCATCTATACCCACAGTTGTTAAAAGTCAGAACTGTTAACCTTTTTTTGAGTATGAATATTTCGCCGAACTTCGGCCCACTCTGCCGGTGGGGTATATGGGAATCGAACAGCACTAAAACCTACTGCTCACACTCACTGTCCAAAAACACGTAGTTATGGTGTGTGCGAGGTCACGCGATGTTGTTAGTCAATTCTCTGTTGTTTATAAAATATATTTGGGGCTTATTTGGTCCAATTTTAAATTTTATTAATTTTCCGTATGAAAATAGAGTAGGTACTTATTCTTCAGTTAAAAATATAGCTTTTATTTAACTTGCACTGAATGAAACTTGCGAGTTGAATTTGACAAATTTCCTGGTTCCGATTGAGTTGAAATTTTGGCACGCGTATTTATTAGGTATATAAGATTGTATATCACGTGACAATGCGATATTATAAAAAACTTGAGAGGTGTCATGGGACACCCGAATAGAAGTTCCTTTCGATTAAAAGATATCTTGTTTTTTTCCTAACGTAACCCGCGATAAGGAACGTGTTTTAAAAGATTTTGATCACACCGCCATCTAGCGATAATTATCTAAAACAAAAAAAGTGTCGTGACAACTTTTCATAAGTTTTTTTTCTGTCCAGCCCCCTTTCGATAACGCGTGATTAGGAACTTCGTTCCAATAACGGTACCATGAAGTTAATCTGATGATAGGAACTCTTGTACTAAACAAGATCGATTCGTTGTGTTTGTGCTCGTCATACACTTTACATCTTTTTTTTTTTTTTTTTTTTTTAGTTGGAGGAAATCACAGGATCCCCGCCCGCCCCGCGGGCGGGGTATGTGGGAGTTGAACCTCACTAAAACCTCCAACCGCTCACACTCAGCGTCCGAACCCCGGCTGAGGCCAGAACCCAGCACGGGGTTATGAGGGACGGCGCGACGCGTTACGCCCAAGGCACTCTTTCCCGTCGCGCCGCCCCCACACTTTACATCTAAACGACAACCTTCTTTAAAGATCGTAATGGCTAAAATTTAAAAGTTTTCTTTACAATTTTTTTTTATTGCTTAATAGTTAGACGAACCTACGGCCCACCTGATGGTAAGGGGTTACCATCGCTCATGGAGCGCTGCAATGTCAGGGCAAAGAGGGGCCGTTATCTATCATTTACAGGACTTTTCTTAAACCTCGTTTAAAGAGAGTCATAGCGCTCCGGAAACACCGTGGATGGGAGTCCATTCCAGATCGGAATGATGCGGGGCAAAAAGGATCTTTTGAACCGGACTGTGGATGAACGCAGCGGTTCCAAGTAAAGTTGATTATTCTATTATCAGTTTTTAAAGGTCAGTCAGGTAACGTCACGCGTCTACGAATGCACCGATAATACATTACAATGTTATACAATGTGAGAGATAAGTTGTTGTCGAGTCACCCTCTGACCTCAACAGATGACCTTAAGCTACTAAAAAACAAGAATAATTGCGACTAAATAACTCGTCTAGAGGAATATTTTTATCTGTTAATTGAGAAATTATTGAAATGCCTAATCGTGTCATTTTCTATTTGAGAATGACATATCCCTCTTTGAATGAGAATTAGGATAAATTCTGTATATGTCCTTGCAGAGGCTCATGAGCGTCGGTAAACACTTACCATCATTGGACTATTTGCTCGTGTACAACGACCATAGAAAATTATACCGGGATTTACTTTTTTACTGCCTTACAGATACATGCACTTACTGCCCATCTGATAATAAGTGATTAACGTCATGAACCTCTGCAATGCCAGGGAGTAGTCATCACCCATCAACTAACAGGACTTTCCTTAAATCTTGTTTAAATAGGAACGTGTCAAAATTCTCAAACGACCCCCTTTTAAAACTTATTTAAACCACCAAAGCTTGAAATCAAAACCCTCAATAACACTATTAAAACACGAGAATATTTAAACCATAGCAATATTAAATCCTCTCAAAAACCTCAGACACAGTCAACAACATTTAAACTCCATTTCAATAAAACCACGGATGAATACCGACGCTAACCGGTTGAAACGTTGCAATAACCAGATATAACCAGATATAGCCGGATATAACCAGATATAGCCGGATATAACCAGATATAGTCGGATATAACCAGATATAGCCGCTTACCATCAGGTGGGCCGTATGCTCGTTTATCTACCTTGCAATAAAAAAAAAAAAAAAAAAAAAAAAAAAAATATAACCGGCCGGCGCCGAGTGCACTCCAACTAAGAGTTTTAAACGGATATTATAAATCAGCCGGCTAACTGAGCTGTGAACCTTTCAACCTGAAGTTAATGAAGTTTTTAGAGAACGGTTTTGGTTGAAATTAACTTTGAAAAACGAAAACTTTTTTAATACGAGCTTTTCAGATCTAGATAAGTGTTATTTAGAAGCAGAGTGCTAGCTAAAACAAGTAACAAAAGACAAATAACGCAAAAGCAAGTAAAGCTCAAAAACTATAATAAAAGTATTTTATTGTGATACAGGAAATGAAATAAAATTATTTATTCTCTACGTTAATGAAATTATCATGCTTGTTGATGTCAAAAGGCTACCACCAGTTCGGAAAAAGAAATAGCCACTGTCCTGAGAAGAACTGGCAAGAAACTCAACAGGCATGTTTTTTTTGAATTTTTTTTTTTATCTTTTCAACTCAATATTACAATTTTTTGTTACAATTTTGACCTAAAACGAAAGCTTCATTCCCACTTAGTGCAGTTATCTAGAAAATCACTAATTATATAATAAGCTTTACTGCACAAACGATTTTTCACAACTTTTTTACAGACCGCAGGTACAGTTCTGTCACCACTTGCTAAAATTTATTTGTGAGTTTATGTAAAATTCATCAATTAGATATTTGTTAGACATATCAGTTGGGATATTAGTCTTTACTGCTCAAGAGTATCTTATATTTATCGATAACTGACACATGACTTATTTAATTCATATTATGAAAAAATCGTTCGATTCGGCTCAACCAAACAAAAGCTATGCCAAGACAAACACAAAAAGTTTAGTCAACATCACCTTTTCTCTCAAAAACTTCCAACACAGGTTCCTAAAACCATTACAACAATTCAATTTACTAATAACGCGATCCTTTCGTTCAAAGTAAACGTAAAGAACCGATCCTGGTTTAATATGTTTCGGCAATTAGGGCTCCCGGGGGTGTCCCTGAAGGCTTTGTAACACGTAATGCCTCCTGAATTATTCGGGGCCTGTAATCTGCCAATTTTCTAACCTAAATTAAATTTACCTTATACACGTAAAAGGCTTTTGACCGGTTTTTTGTTTTTCGCAACTGGGTGTTTGGGAACAGAAAGGTTTTTAGGAGTTATTCTTAAGAAGTAAAAACGGTAGTTGTACCGTTAAACATTGCCGTCAGAGCTGATGCTCTGAGTTAGATTGAATACTTGAAAATTTGAGTTATTTTTAGATTTTTTTACCAGAAATTATAAGAATGATTTATATAGCAAGCCTATGGTATTACAAAGCAGAGGTCACCAATATAAATATCAAAATTTTTCTTTGGTTGTAGACAGAATCTGTGAAGGTGCTGAAAGTAAATAAAAGTTTAAATATTCACTTGCTACAAAATACATTTAGCTTAGATATACAGGGTGATTTTTTAGAGAGGGTACATATTGCAGGAGGGTGATGAGTACTCTGTTCTAATACGGAATATTACAAAAATTAGGTAAAATTACAATTTTTTTTTTAAATCTAAATTCGACAAAACTACCTCAAACATAAACAATTTCGGCTTAAAGAGTTTTGACTAATGACCTCTAGTGATCTCGCGCACCCCACACCTCCGCCACACCCATCAGCTGTCCAAAAACCATCATTTTGCAAGAATTTTAGATATTTTTAAGTTGCGATTACTAAGGCATTAAGCCATATTCTTTGGTAATCATATTTTTACTGGTCGTATATAACCATCAGCTACCATGACCTTCAATATGTACCCTCACTAGGAAATCACCCTGTATAACGGGTATTGGCCCACCTCTCACTCCCACCACTGTAACTCCTGTGTAGCCAGGATCCACAGCGGCGACCATCGTAATGACTCTGAGCAGTGAAGCCCAGGAAAACCCGAGGGAACGCTAACTTGTCTTGGACCCCGCAACGAATTTAATCAGAAGATGATAGAAGGAGTAGGAAAAACATGAGTTTTGACTTCCCTTCTCGCAAAAGCGGGAGACAATAAAATAAAATTGAAGATGCATTACGCCAGAATTGAGAAAAGCACCACGGACATTTTATTAAATTTATTGGACCTATGCGGTGAGCTGTTGTACTATTTAGGATGCCAATAATAGGTATGGCAAAAACGTTTGAATGCACGGAAATTTGCGCTGGATGCTACAAGATCCGTGTAATAAACGACTCTAGACGCTACTTGTAAGGAATTTAACATAGTGACGCGTTCCATATGCCATAGATTGCACTCCCAGAGGATGTGATGGGCTGTCTGTTCATACTTTTGTTGATCAGTTGAACAGTCGCAAAGCGGTGAATCTACCAATATAAAAGAAAATAACTTTTGTTTAAAATTGCCATGTCCCGTTAGGAACTGCGAAACGCAATGATCTATTTCGATCCATTTCATTTTTAACCTTTCACGGATACAAGGAAAGTATTTATAGAGATGACGGCCCTTAATTGAGCTATCCCAGCGTGTTTGCCATTCCGTTATTAAATCGTTGCAAACGTCATCGAGTGAATTATATAGTCGTTGTATTTTGAGTTGATCACGCGGTAGTAGAAATTGACACGCTTCAACTTTATTCACATTATAAAACATTGACGCGCGACGTTGGATTTCTAAATCTACGGGGAGCACACCCGCCATCACGGGAAGTGCTTCCGTACTGACCGTCCTATAAGCCTTGCATAAAAATATCAATGCCAAACGTTGACTTTGAAGTAATTTTCTTCGAGCAGCGCCAATAGTAGACCTGTCGGCCCATACTGGAGCGCCGTAGCAAATACAGCCTAGGTAGGTAGCTGTATAGATCGTTTTCAAAACATTAAAAGTAAGGCCCCACCCTGTATAGTTAAAATTCAACTATATTAGTAGTTAAACCGATAAATATTTTCTTTCACTTCAATCTAAAACTAGTATATCAGTAGCTCCATACACCACTTAAAACCAAGTTAAACTTACTTTTTTACGACTTAATATACCAAGTACCAACCCTGAGGTCGATAACAAACTTATATAAAACTATCCGCACTTCATAGCAGTTTCCCCTTTTTATAAAAATATGCGATCACTACCGGACCCTTTAGATAGAGAATCGTTCTTCTTTGTACGTGAATTCACCCGGATATCCAGTTGTTAGGGTTGTGGAAAACTAGTTTTTTTTTTTTAGAAATATTTGACATTAAGTGACCATGTTTACCATTAACTGCACTACTTAGAGATCTAGTTCAAAGTGTGGGTACCTACAGTGGACTTATGGCCAAAGGGAGATCTCCGTCCGGGCGAGGTAGTGTATGCCCGGTCAGGCCGAAGCCCACTGTAGTAGATTTCAGATGTCGTATATATGCGAAGATTTTTGCGAATGCTGTAACCGCGATTCAGGATCTCGCGCGCTATTATTGGTCGCCATAAAAGATATGTTAATCAAAGGAAAGTTTCAAAAATGAACTCATTATAATATTCCTTAAACATAACAAATATTTCATACCGCTCGACGCCCGTCGCGAACGGGTGTGTCAGTGGTTGACGACAAAATACAATTTTTAAATTCATTTTTCGTATTTGAAGTATTGCGTTCAAAACTAAACCGTAATTATTACTCGTAAAACTCAGTTTAAGTTGCATTTCGCTATTAAAGTAGTTGCATCACTCCGTTCATCTCGCTCGCGCTCGCAGCATAACGCCTCAGCCGTCTCTGTTCGACACTCTGCCGCACGGACATCGCTTGATTCAAGAAACATAGATATCGTCGGATACTGGAAGCGTCAAAATGTCATTACATCGGTCTCCGCCTAAACGTTTTGATTCAGATCCAAATCTCAGTAACTCGTACCAACAAAGGAAAAGAAGGCATGATGATGATTTCTCTGAATTGTTTAAAGAATTCACATCAAACATTATGGACAAGCTTGAAAACTGGAAGACTGAAGTACTTGAAAAAGTATCAGAACTAAGCTGTAACATCGCCTCCGTACAGGAATATCTTCTCTGTAAATTAAGAACAGCATCTCAAGAACTGAAAACTGAAATTAATGGCATCAATAGTAATTACCTGAAAATGAGATCTGTAATGCAAGATATGAAAGATGAACATAAGAAGATTAACTCAGATATCGAAATGTTTAGATCCTCGATACAATTTCACTCTTCTAAACATGATGATTTCTCTAAAAACCTTCAAGTGATTAATGAAGACACTAAAAAAATTACTATCATAGAATCAAATTTGGACCAAGTGAAAAAAGAAAATAGAATTCTAAAACAACAATTAAATGTTAGTGATCAGAGGGATCGACTTATGAACATTGAAGTTATAGGCATTCCGGAAAGCGTTGGCGAATCACCTATAGAACTAATACGAAAACTGGGTGAAATTACAAATGTGGATATAAAAACAACTGACATTATATATGCCAGTAGAATAACATCAAAAAATAAAATTAAGGGACGTCCAAGGATTCTCATTGCAAGGTTGTCGTCTCGACTACTGAAGGACAATATTATTTCTGCTGCGCGAAAACTACGTTTAACAACCAAGGATTTCGGTCTAGGAAGCGAAGTAAAGCCGGTGTACATTAATGAAAACCTTACACCTCTCAATAAGTACCTTTTGAAAAAATCCAGGGATCTAGCGAAAGCCAAGGAATATCAATACGTTTGGGCAAAAAACGGAAGAATTTACGTGCGGAAGAACGATACCAGCCCACCAGTTCAGCTACTAGACGAGGAGGATCTCACTTCAAAAATAAGTTGATTTCGCTTTTGGTGTATATTTTGTTTTGGATCGCTTATCAGAATTTTTTGTGTTGAGTGTGGAGGATTGGTATGTATGTGTCGCATCTAGTAATTCTTATTCAGTAAAGTATGCGTACAAATATATGTGGGGGTATTCTTTGTTTTTTGTACAAATTTATAATATTCACATTTTTAACAGAGTTAATATCATAAAAACAACAATATTTACAGTAAAACTTTATTCACATTATCAATTAGTAAAACGCGTAAGTGTAGTTTGCGTTATATAAGTATAATATAATATTATACTTTATAGCACCATACTTAGGGGGAAATTATTCTGATCGTAAAATTATCGAAGCTCTCATTATATCATTAATTTATAATAAAATACAACGTCGTAAAGATAAAAAAATTGAAAGAAGTACAAAAAAACGTGTTAGTCTAAAAAGTTTACTTTCAATTACACTTTTAAGTGGTTTTCTTTGTTCGTATTGTGATACCCGCATTTTTACATATGTTTTAGTCTCGTATCACTTCTTTGTTTTAAATGATATTATTGTATTATTAATCCTGTTATGTATGCAGCGTTTCCTTATAGGGAAATTACAATTACAATATGCTTATATAGTTTGTTTTTTTTTTTTATTTAGATTATGGCACAAACGAATAATATCACTTTCTTTTATCAAAATACTCGTGGTCTAAGGACCAAATGTTCTGAATTTAAACAAAGTATTTTAAGTAATGACTATGATGTAATTGTCATTACGGAGACGTGGCTGCATGATGGTATATTTGATAGGGAAATATGCGATGATAGATATGATGTTTTTCGTAGGGATCGCGATTTAAACGAGTCGGCTAAGACAACGGGGGGCGGGGTTATGATCTTGGCTCGTCGTCAGTTGTGTGCTGTTCGTGTTGATTCGAGCGCCTCTTTGTCCTGTGAAATGTTGACCATCTCAATCCCAGCACGTGTTTATCGCTCGGGGCGGTGTAAGCACTCTACTGATTTTTATGTTAGTGTTGTCTATGTAAATCACGATACCTTGCCGTTGGAAATAGAATGTATAGTGAAGCATGTAGAAAATCTGATCTTACTTCAAAGTCCTCAGCAGAATTACTTATTAGTGGGTGACTTTAACTTGCCGAGTATTACCTGGACAAGTAATGGACCGGTGCATAGGAAATATGGTACTACTGAATTGCAAAATTCTGGAATAAAACTTGTTGACAATCTTAGTTTATTGGGTCTAACACAATTTAATAATCTAATTAACTATGCAAATAACACATTGGATTTGGTATTTTGTAATATACCTGTAATCGTAAAGCCGTGTTCTGATCCTCTTGTAAAACCTGATCGAGCTCATCCTGTGTTTACAATTGAAGTGCCAGACTACTACGTCGTACCTCTAACTGAAAATACCGTTACTAAATATAACTTCAGGAAGGCTGATTACGGTGTTCTGAATGATTATTTTCACACAGTAGACTGGAAATCGCAGTTTTTGGATAGTAGGGTGGAGGACGCCACAACTATTATGTACCGTATAATTAACAACGCGATAGAAAAATTTATTCCACAAATTAAATGTCCAAATAGTTCCTCTTATCCGATCTGGTATAGTTCTGCACTTATTAAGATTTCTAAGGAGAAAATGAAGGTACATTCTCGATGGAAAAAAAAACGGCAACAAGCGCGACTATGATGAATTTGTCTTATTACGTAATAGACAAAAGAGGGTTCAGGCGTGTTGCTATAACACTTACATTACTAATATTCAATCAAAAATTAAAACACAGCCAAAAAAAATTTTGGTCCCATATAAAATGCATGCGCGGTGGTTCTTCTTATCCTAAAATGCTAACTTACAATAACGTGAATTACACAGATGGTAAACAAATCTGCGATGCCTTCAACGTTTTTTTTCGGAGTGTGTTTGGATCACCAACCTCAACGTTGCAGGTACCAAGTAATATAGGAAATAATAGTATCTCAATATCTAAACTTTTTATTTCGGTAAATACGGTCGAAAAATATCTAAAAAGTCTTGATACTAGTAAGGGAGCGGGAAGTGATGGTATTCCTCCCATTTTTTGGTCTTCATGTGCTTGTTCATTATCACAGCCTATAACTTTAATCTTTAATAAATCCCTTAGAGAATGTACTTTTCCTTCCGTTTGGAAAGGAGCATACATTGTCCCCATTCATAAAAGCGGTTCCAGAATAAATGTCGAGAATTACAGGGGCATATCAATTTTAAATACAATTGCAAAAATATTCGAAAAAATAATTTATCGACATATTTATAATATTATAAAACTTGGTATCCCTAGTCAACAACATGGTTTTTTGTCTAATAGGTCAACAATTACAAATTTAATATCTTTCTCAGATTTTGTCTTTGGTAATATGGATGGCGGTGGACAGGTCGATGTGATCTATACAGACTTCGAAAAAGCCTTCGATCGTGTAGATCACATTATTTTATTGAAAAAGCTGTATGAGCTGGGTATTCATGGCGATCTGTTGAGATGGATTCAATCATACTTATCCAAACGCTCCCAGGCTGTTGTCGTGGGAGGTTTTCGTTCGGACTTTGTTGATATACCAACAGGAGTGCCTCAGGGTTCGCACTTGGGCCCGTTATTTTATAATGCTTATTTATATGATATTGGTGATGCTCTAAAATATACGAAATACTTGATGTACGCTGATGACAAAAAAATATTTTATAAAATTAACTCGATAAATGATTGCAAAAACATACAAAAAGACCTGGATAATTTAGTCACATATTATGCCAAAAACAATATAACTGTTAATGTAAAAAAATGTCAGTGTATAACTTTTACACGGAAAAAATCTCCTATTCATTTCAATTATAACTTTAATGCAGTTTTGATTGCTAGAACTGATGTAGTCCGTGACTTAGGTGTATTTTTCGATAGCAAAATGCTACTTAGTAATCATATCGACGTCATGGTTAATAAGGCTTACAAAAATCTAGGCTTCGTCATACGCGCGTGTAAGGAATTCACGGATATCTCTTCTGTCATAACAGTATATTGTGCTTATGTACGCAGTACTTTAGAGTATGCATGCCAAGTTTGGTCACCGCAATACTTGGTTTACATTAATAATATTGAACGCATACAAAAAAAATTCATTAGTCACATTAACTATCGTCTACGAATGTCACCAATATCTTATGTCGAGGACTGTCACCGACACAACTTGCTTACACTTGAGGAAAGACGCAAAGTAATGGATATGTGCCTCCTTCACGACATAGTCCGCGGTCGCGTGGACTGCGATGAGTTAGTCTCAGGTATAATGCTGAACACCCCAGTTCGTCGTACGCGGCACACTTGTCTGCTTCACGTGCCGCGGCGGGCCGCCAAATATGCTAAAAATTCCCCACTTGTACGATTGCCTCGTGAATACAACACAGAATATTCAAATATTGATATATTTTTCGAATGTAAGTCAAAATTTAAAAAAATTGTCAAGGGTAAAATGCTTGACAAGCACTAAACAAGCCCACTTAAGTCTGTCAGTTATGGGATATAATGAGAAACTTTTGATAATAAAATAAAATTTATTATAATAAAATCGCAAACTTGACTTCAATATTATTATTACCTACAATATATGAATTTATGTTGTAGGTATACATTTTACTCTCAATTATATTTTGCGATATACGTAAACTACATAATAATATACGTTTTTGTAAAAATTAAAAAGGAAAAAAAGACCACAGTACCTACCAATAATATGCATTCGACTTCCACACTCAACTCAACTCAACTTTGTTGTTTTAGTGAAAATATTTTGCATTGTGTATCTTTTGTTGGTATTTTTAAGTTTTTTTTTTTTAAGTTTATTTAAAGTGTTTAGTTGATTATTTAATTAATTACTTAAGTACAATATTATTAATAGTATTAATTAGTTATTTACTTAAGTACAAATTTATAAGTAAAACAATTATCTTTATGTTGTGACTTGAATGATACTGTACTGTCTTGTGATATGCAGATAAGTCAAACATATAAATACTATAATTGCTTTGTTTTGTTAACCATTGTATTAATAGTAATTACAGAAACCTGTTATTAGCCGTACATGAACTGTTCTCAATACTATAAGATTGTAATTTTGTCACGCTGTTGGTTTCTTAAATAAAAAAAAATAAAATAAAATAAAATAAACTCTATAAAGCTCTAAACTCTATATAAAAAAAAATGATTTACGTTGTATAACTGACCCTATGTATCTTCTTGCGTAGTATACGCAATGGCTTTTGATACAGCTTTTTTTTAAAAGAAAAAGTGATTTAAGATATTATGTCGTAAATAATCATGTTTTCTGCGCTTACATCGTTACTTCTATCTCATGCAAATATGTGCGGGTCGGATAAAACACATAATTGAATCTCATCGGTTATTTGGGTTGGGTTTAAAGAATTTATTACTCAAAAAAGAACATAGTTCACTTAAAATGAGTCTTAAAACTAACTTATTGTAATAACGCTGTTTCAACTGGCTTAAGCTAACTTATTTACTATGAATACACTTAATTTTACAAATTATTATTACTATTATAGAATGAGAGACAAAAAAAGAAAAACATACTAACAACACAATTCATTTTACAATTTCATTCTTGATAATGCGAAATTAATATATTTTTCAACCAAGCATCTAACACTTCTAATTTCTACTAAATCCCTCCGAAACTTCCATTCACCACCATACCTCAAAGTCAAGGACAGTCTTCAGAACATTACCACAATTCACTGAGAATTTCAACCGTAAAAAGAACCCGAAACCGTGCGAAAACAAATCCCTAAAGGGTTAACTAAAAGCCTTACAGTCGGTATATCAAGGGTAGCTGATCTGAAGAGTGGACCGTCGAAAGGAAACCCTCATGAGACCTCGAGAACTGCGGTCCGAAGTTTTGGCGTTAAGATGTAGTAGACGTGACTGCGACAAAGAAGACAAACTTGATCGGATCTAATGATATTTTAGAATTTAATGCTGATTTTTGTACAAAATTTGTGAAAAGGAAAACGTAATAATTTTTCGACCATTTATAAATGAGATAAAGAAACGTTTAAACAATACATGTTTATCATGTTGGTGCCCTTTATAAATAAATAAATAAAACTTGAGAGGTGTCAAGGGACACCCGGATGGAACGAAGTTCCTTTCGATTAATTACTGAGGGAATTGTAATAAAATATTTTGGTCACAGCGCCATCTAGCATTAATCATATAAAACAAAATAAGGAATTGTTTTATAAAATATTTTGATCACAGCGCAATCTAGCGATAATCTAGTGTCGTGACAACTTTTTCATAAGAATTTCCGTCTTCGATAACGCGCGATAAGGAACTTAAGGAACAAATTACAAAAACCTGTTCGCATAGGTACAAACACACCACCTATTAATAATAAATACAACGGAATTTAATATCCCATCCCTTTGATTTGGGTTTAAAATCTCTTTACATCTGATATAATTTATATTCAACATACCACGGAACCATAACAAAATTGTTGACCGCTATAAATTCAAAGTAAAACAGCATAATATATATCACACGTTATCAGCGACAGTGAATGGTGACCATTGGATGGTAACTGCGGCCTGGCACTGTCTGGCACGCTGCCAAGGCCCCACACCTACACATTACAGGATAACCGATATTACCATTTTATGGCATAGTATTCTGTCGTATTATTTGATACTTAGAAATGAGAATGCTTAAAAGAAAGACAGAGGTTTATGATTTGCTTTCCTTCTTGGGAAGAAAGAAAATTTTACCTAATATTGATAAAATGATGGAATGATACCTACATGGATACGCATGATGTGTTCATCTTGAAGTAAAATTGCATGAAACCTACCTTTAAGAATGTAGATGTAGTGTTTGTAGATGATCCAAATGAATAAATAAATAAACAAAAATAAATAACCTTATCCCGTCCAAGTCGGATCGCACAATATATTTCTTCTCTCCACTTTCTAGCATAATACTTTTGTCACACTGCAAGTTTACATATCTTCTTTCACACAATCATGTGTGTACAATTTTTTAGACCTACCTCTGCTCTTACATTCATTTACTTTTAAATTCCATATTCGCTTATTCGGTTGATCAATAATAATAATGAAAGAGATTGAAATGTCCCATAAAATATAGGTATATTTTATACTTGATATTCATTGGAGGATGTAGTTAAAAGTTTCTAATCGATTTCGCCTGAAGTTATAATTGATGTGACGTCATTGGCTCAAAAAATTCAAACACGAAAGTTTTGGAAAAGGTGAATTTAGTTAATATTCATTTAACCGTTAAAGTTAATTAATTTTAACGACGGCAGGCGTCCACGTTCGGGCTTTACATGAAATTTCAAAACTTTGTATAGCTGTTTGTATTCAAATATACTTTTAATTGAAAATGTAAAGGTCTGAACCGGTAATGTAATTTTTAGATAATGTGAAATGAGGGCATGAAATTTAGACAATTTTTTTTTTATTGCCTTGTAGGCAGACGAGCCAACGGGCCACCTGATCGTAAATGGTTACCGTCGCTCATGAACCTCTGCAATGTCGGGGGACACTGAGGGGTCACTACCTACGACCTAACTTTAAGGACCCTCCTCAAGCCTCGTTTGAAGAAGGACAAGTCATAGCGCTTCAGATCACAGTGGACAGTTTCTATCTTTTACAACTAAGTCATGCTCAGATATTGATGACATAAAAAAGCTTAAGTTTGTTCCAATCAGCGAGGGTCGCATGGAAAGTTTTAGCATTAACATTGTTAAGAAAATGTCATACTTAAATTACAATAAAAATCCAGATGTTTTCTATAAAACTTTATTTAATATGATTAACGAAGAATTTAGTGTTGTTTTTACACCAAAAATGATTCACTTAAAAGGTAAAAGTTCTTTTAATGAATGGGCGACTGTTGGAATTCATAGAAGTAGACAAAAATTATATGATCTTTATTCTGAAAAAGCATACAATAGTAGTGAATCTTTTAAAAAATATGTTCGTAATTATTCAAAAATTTTTAGAAAAGTTTGTGCTATGGCTAAGTCGCTACATTTATCTAATCTGATTAACAATGCATCAGACAAAATTAAAATGACTTGGAATATAATTAATCGGGAAACAGGAAATGTAAGAAACGTTGATACTAAATTTGCGTTAAAAATTAATGATAAAATAATAAACACGCAACAAGAAATCGCTAATATATTTGAAAATTATTTTGCAGATATTCCAGTTTCCACTACAAAGTCTCTTATTTCTTCTCCCACTGTTGCTGAATCGTTATTAAAAGAACATGTTAATGAATGTGGTGTTAATTTTCAATTTAGAAATGTTAGTTCTATGGACATAATGAGAAATTTTAAACAAATTAATGTTAAAAAAACTCCTGATCTTTGGGGAATATCGATCAAAGTAATAAAACCTATTATTGATGTAATTGCACCATACCTTGCAACAATATTTAATGATTGTATAAAATTGGGTGTATTTCCTGATCTAATGAAATATAGTAAAGTGATACCATTATTTAAATCCGGTAGCACCTCGGATCCCTCCAACTTTAGACCAATTTCAGTGCTACCTTCGTTTAGTAAAATTTTTGAAAAAGTGATCTTAGAACAGCTACTTAATCATTTCAATTTAAATAACCTGCTACACAGTAAACAACACGGTTTTACTAGGGGTCGCTCTACTATAGACGCAGGTACAAATTTAATAAGACATATTTTTGAGGCTTGGGGAGAGTCGCATGATGCTCTTGGAGTCTTTTGCGATTTATCTAAGGCTTTTGATTGCGTTGATCACGACACATTATTAAGGAAACTACGCCATTATGGAATTAGGGATTCTTCGTTGGATCTTATTGGCTCATATTTATCCGGAAGAATACAGAAAGTTGATGTTAAAGGAAAGCGGTCTTTTGGCGTACCTTTAAAAATGGGAGTCCCTCGGGGATCTATTCTGGGTCCTTTCTTGTTTCTTGTTTATATAAACGACTTACCTAGTTTTGTGGAATGCCGACATGAGATAGTATTATTTGCTGATGATACATCCTTAATTTTCAAAATCAAACGTCAGATGAATGACTATGACGACGTGAATAATGCTATCTCCCGCATACTGAACTGGTTTAGCGTCAATAATCTTTTGTTGAACAGTAAGAAAACTAAATGTATTAAATTCACTTTGCCAAATGTAAAACAGGTCGAAAGTAATGTTATGGTGAGTGGGGAGGCATTGGAGCTTGTTGAGTCTACAGTTTTTCTTGGTATAACAGTAGATTCCAAATTGCAGTGGGGCCCTCACATATGTAAGTTGGCTAGTAGGCTTAGCTCAGCAGCATACGCGGTCAAAAAAATAAGATTATATACAAATGAAAATACAGCTCGTTTAGTTTATTTTAGTTATTTTCATAGTGTAATGTCCTATGGTATTTTATTATGGGGTAATGCTGCCGACGTTCAAATGATTTTTGTTCTACAGAAAAGAGCCATTCGAGCAATCTATAATATGCACCCAAGAGAATCTTTGAGGGACAAGTTTAAAGAAATAAATATTCTAACGTTTGCATCCCAATACATTTTAGAGAACGTAATGTTTGTAAGGAAAAATATTGATGATTTCCCCAAAGTTTCAGACTTGCACAACTTTAATACCCGGAACAAACACAAGCTTGCTTTACCAGCAACTCGTTTACGCAAAATCAATAAATCATTTGTGAGTTTGTCGATATGCCTTTACAACAAGATTCCACTTAACGTTCAAAGTCTAAATACGCATACATTTAAAAAAGTTGTGAAAAATCGTTTGTGCAGTAAAGCTTATTATACAATTAGTGATTTTCTAGATGACTGCACTAAGTGGGAATGAAGCTTTCGTATTAGGTCAAATATGTAACAAAAAATTGTAATATTAACAGAAAAATAATACAAAAAAAGACATGCCCGCTGAGTTTCTTGCCAGTTCTTCTCAGGACAGTGGCTATATCTTTTTCCGAACTGGTGGTAGCCTTTTGACATCAACAAGCATGAAAATTTCATTAACGTTGAGAATAAATAATTTCATTTCATTTCAAATAATTTCATTTCATTTCATTTCGCTCTGGGAATACCGAAGAGGGGAGCTCAGTCCATAGCCGGAGCTCATTCATTTGCATACAATTTAATGAGTCAGTTCAATGTAAGGATTGCACACAATATGACTTGTCCTTCTTTAAACGAGGCTTGAAAAGGGTCCTTAAGGGTAGGTCGTAGGTAGCAGCCCCGCAGTTTCTTCTGTCAGTACACAGGTCATGGTGGCCGAGTGGTCGAAACGTGCAACACCACTGGCTAAAAACAAAAACGGTTAAGGAAAATATCGTGAGGAAACCTGCATGTCGGGAAAGGGTTCTAAAAATTGTTTGAAGATATGTGAAGTCCCCAATCCGCACTGGGCAAGCGTGGTGGCCTATGCCTAATCCCTCTTCTGAGGAGACCTGAGCCCAACAGTGGGCAGTAATGGGTTGGTACAGTACACAGGTCCATGAGCGACGGTAACCGTTTACGATTAGGTGGCCCGTTAGCTCGTCTGACTACGAGGCAATAAAAAAACTTATGAGACCTGAGCCCAGTAGTGTGTTATAGTTAAAACTATCCCACGGACAATATAACAGTAATAATCTAAAATTAAGTTATAATTAGTATGTTATAACGTCACGTGTCCAACAAGTTTGGACTTCAAAAATTAATTACATTCTGTATAGTTTCTGACTCTTCATAGTCCTGTAACTTTATAATCATAGTTTGGAAGCTTTTAGCCCCGAAGATTTCGTGCTAAAGTTTCAGTCTAGGTTTTTTGCGTTTTATTAGTGTTATAAACCTAATCTAGTACAAGAAAGTAGTTTCAAGGTTTAGTTGAAAAGTGTAAACTGTCATAATTGGCCAGCATTAATTCTAAAAATCCTTCGAAGATATGTGAAGTTCCCAATCCGTATTGGGTAAAGGTGGACTATGCCTAATCCCTCTTCTGAGAAGATCAGCAGATCAGATCTCTCCTGAGATCAGCAGTAATGGGTTGTTACAGTACACATTATAATTATAAAGTTATTTATACAGATCGTAGGTAGCGGAGCAATGTTCATGAGCGACGGTAACCACTTACAATCAAGTGGCCCGTTAGCTCGTCTGCCTACAATACTGATTTTAAACTTATTCAGACACTCGCGGTTTTCTATAATACTTTCATGCATTTTCAACGGGTTATTACCGCGTTCGAGTTCCAGTGGTACCACCCAAAAGCGAACGAGAAAGAGGGTAGACAGATTTGTTTGCTCTTAAATCGACCCGCAGTATCCAGTCTTCTCGTGATCATGACGTTTGCAACAACGTTGAAATATCAAGACAACTCAATTAATTAAATATCGCGGTAAGAACCCGTTGAAAATGCACGAAAATACTGATTTTGATAAAAAATACTGCACTAAAAATGACAGTATAACTTACTCTTTCACAGTTTTCATCGAATTCCAAACTCCTCGTAAAGTTAATGACCAAACTAAGCTCAAACACGACATCAAAGCATCATGTTGCAGTCCATTAATTAACGAGACGGAAGATGTCTAATTAGGAAACTTTCAGTAATTCCCGATGTCCAAGTTTCGACGTAGCAATTAGTTCGAGTTAGGAAATAATTGTCGACCAATTTAGGATCAGATAAGGCGACCTTTAGAAATGGTAAGGGTCATGCATAATTGATGACATACATGGTAATAACAAAAACATGTTAGGGTCAAGGGTCTTTGTAAAATCAGCTTGCTTGTAACTGTAGAAAAATGTTTTATAGGAAAATTATATAAAAAGGCTGTAAAAAATAATAATAATGTGGGTATCTACAATGGACTTATGACCAAAGGGAGATCTCCTTGCGGGCGAGGTAGTGTATGCCCGGTCACGCCGAAGCTCACTGTAGTAGATGTCAGATGTCGTATATATTCGAAGATTTCTGCAAATGTCGTAACCGCGATTCAGGATCTCTCAGGAAAATTATTTATAAGTTCGTATGTATTAGTAAAAAAGACAAATCAAATTGTAACCTCGGTAGCAACACTTACACACAATTTTCTATACACCTAGTTTTACTATATCAGACTGTAGTACCTAAGAGTTCTGGATATTCTTTTTAAAAGGTTTTATTTAGCTCGCCCCGTTTGTTTTATTAAATATTTAATAAGTTTTATTATTATTTTGTTTTACAAAACTTCTGTCATGTATAAAAAATGAATTACTGTTTGTCATTCTCGCTAAAACTCAAGAACAACTGAACCGATTTGGCTAATATTGCTCTCGATTTATTTCCTATAAATCTAGATAATAATATAATATTATAAAGAGGAAAGATTTGTTTGTTTGTTTGTATGTATGTATGTTTGTAATGAATAGGCTCCGAAACTACTGGACCGATTTCAAAAATTCTTTCACCTTTGGAAAGCTACATTATCCCCGAGTAACATAGGCTATATTCTATTATCAAAAAAATTAGGGATCCGTATGAAAATATCAAATATGTAACACAAGGTGAATAATCGAAAACCTATTTATGCGTACGCTGCAAAAACTATTGACAGTAGAACAAAATGATGTACTACGGGTTTTTTGGTCTTAGCAAGATAAACAAAAAAGTCCGCGACAGCATATATCTAACTATCATAGTTTAGTCATAGTAACCGCTTTTATGTTTAGCAAAATAATATTTCGTCCCAAGATTGAATTTAACGTTAAATGAGTGTCGTCATATTAACCCTTATCCAAATTAAGTATTATGTTATCAAGAGTATTAATGTAGAAGTAAATTACTTTTTGTTTTATTCCAATCGGACTTTTCGTTTACAAGTTATGACGAGTATAAAACGCAATGTATATGTGGATTGTGAATGCTCTTCGGGCCGCGCAAATAATAATGCGACCGCATACTGTACTGTTTGAACCCCTTTGTAACGCAGACGAAGTTTCGCGGGTCAGCTAGTTTCCTATAAATCTAGACAAAGTTTAAATTGATATAAATATAAAAACAACAACCTGTTTTTCTGCGGTTATTTTCATTCCAAGTCTTTAACTTTGTGACGCAGATGAAACTACACGACCAACTAATAAATAAATAGTAGAAGCTCTTACTGCTGAGTGTACATTATGTTAATTATGTCCGCATTAGTACGCTAAACGCTAATGCAGTCACTTTGCATTCACTTCACAAGTTGCCACTCGACGTCCATCTCTCTAAGTGCGTCTATTTGTCTATCAACTATAACTATGTTTCCACTAATTAGTTTTTGCACTGAATTAATTTAGAATGGTTGCAAATGGGAGTAGATAACGGTAGATGCATTGTAAGCGCAGAAGAATGTGTTTATTTATAGCAACACATCAAAAACCGCTAAAATTATCAGTGTTCTTCTACTGCTGTACTTGTATATTATTATTTTTTTTATTTATTAGGGTTAACAAACAATGACAACAAAGATTAACAACAAAAGAAAATAACTTAACAATAATGTTGTCACCCACACTGTTAACCTCATTAACCTTATATATATTACTAGGTGACCCGCGCAACTTCGTCTGCGTTACAAAGGGGTTCAAAAATTGTAGCCTATGTGTTATTCTGATGTATAAGCTATATTGTGGTAAAGTTTCATTCAAATCCATTCAGTAGTTTTTATGTGAAAGAGTAACAAACATACATCCATACATACATACATCCATACATACAAACTTTCGCCTTTATAATATTATTATGATAATGACACAAAGAAAGTCTAATTAATTTGAATTTAAACTATTCAGACTTTAACAAGTATCTAAGTGTTATTCTTATAAAATACAGAAACTTAAATGAATTAAACAAAGTAAAGAGATTGTGCGAAAGATTTATTATACACATACTTAAACCTTAATCTTGATTGAATCGATCTAATAATAATTAAAGAAAGAAAAAAAAAAAAAAAAAAGTCTTATCAAAATTCATTGTTTTAAAGATTTAAGCATACATTTGGCTAGACGGACATGAAATGATTTTCTTTTGTTCTGCTTAGTTATTCCGATTGATACCTAGTTATACCTACCCAGTTAAATCGCCTTTTTGACAGGTACCGTTGATACTTGCTATATTACTTATATTACAAGGAACATAGGCAGGATATAAGTTCCTTCGGATTCTCTGTGATTTATCTCAGTATTTAGTAGTGAAAATTCTAGTTGGGTATTTGAAAGTATATTTTAATTATCACTGTTTGTATCCTCAATAAATAAATGAAAAGCTGCTGAAAATAATAAACTATAATTTCACAATTGGAATCCAAACATTTCCTGAACAAAAAAACAGATTAGGAGGTCCCGGAGTAGATGCCCACGTTCGCCATGACGTCGGAGAAGCAGTACTCCACGCCAAGTTCCTCATCAACGAAGGGGCGCTGGTGACGGCCACCGCTGATGACCAGCTCCATCTCTGGACCTTCAGGCAGAAGTCACCACAACGGCTGCAGTCACTGAAGTTTCAGAGAGAAAGGTAGGTTCGCGAGAATGTCGTAAGCTTCAAAATTGTGTGATTTTTTTGGTGTAATATTGCTTGTCTTCTAGTTTGATTACTTTACTTACACTATTACTAAACGGGTTCTTACCCCGATTATTCTTAATTGATCGGTCGTCGGATTCTTAAATGACCTACCCGCAGTTCCTCAGTCTTCCCGTGATCATGGCGCTTGAAGTATGGCTTCAGTGCTGAAATATCGGGACCGCTCAATTAAGAATAATCGTGGTAAGAACCCGTTTAGTAATAGTGTAAGTGATGTAGATAACCGCGCGTGTTTAAAGAAATTGATTACTTTAATTTTATTGTATTGTTATCATGATGCTTTTATTTGCTTCATCATCTCTTCGTTGAAACTCGTTAAGTAATTTTCTAAATTTAATTTAATTCTAGTTTCACTTTTGGAAACTTTACATTTTAATACATAAGTAAAATCCAAATAAATGTACTACTCACACCGTTATTCACAGAAAATTAATAAGTAATTTGTTGTAAAAAGCGGAAAAAATGAAACGTGTGGTAAAGAGACCTCTAAATATAATTAAACTTTAATTTTTGAAATAAAAAAGTCATTACAAAACGATAGTTTAAAATTTATGTAGATGTCTTATTAATGTTAACGTTAATGAATAAATGTTATAACGTTATAAAAATAAGATGACACACGTAATTTCCTTTGCTTTGTTCCAAATCGTCCTAATTTTAGAGGGTTTCTCTCCTAATAAACCAAACCGTGTTTCAAATGATGGTAAACATCAAATATAGCTTACACAACCTATTATTGTACAAACCCTTATCCCTTGCTCCCTCGTCGGCCCTCACTCCTACGCGTGTTGAATCTCATAAAGCCAGGCTTTACGGCGCGGACCACGGACACATGATCACATTTATAATTAGTCCTTTAAATCTATAATATAAAAATGAATCGCAAAATGTGTTGGTAAGCGCATAACTCAACAATGCCTGGACCAATTTGGCCAAATCGTTTTTTAAAATGTTCGTTGAAGTTCAAGGCTGGTTTTTACGGCGAGAAAAAATGGAATAATTGCCGGGAAAAATGAAAAAAAACGGGTCATAGGGTTCACGCAGACGACGTTGCGGGTAGCAGCTAGTTTATTATAGATTTACATTAATTTTGGTAAAAAATAACAAAAACTTTTTTCCTATTGCCTTGTAGGCGGACGAGCTAACATGGGTTTTTTAAATTGTTCTTTTGCTAAATAGATATTTAAAAATATAGAATTCTGA
Source organism: Trilocha varians (assembly GCA_030269945.2). Lineage (NCBI taxonomy): Eukaryota > Metazoa > Arthropoda > Insecta > Lepidoptera > Bombycidae > Trilocha > Trilocha varians. The sequence goes on from AP028280.1 coordinate 12,275,318, forward strand.
AAATCAACCATGTTCCATTATATCTTTATACAATTATTTTGTCAACTAACAGTAAATTACAATGTGTTAAATTACTACATTAAAACGTGTTGATTTCTTAAAGACCTAATAGAACCGTCAATATGATTGTGGATATTTATAAATATTGTCAATAATACACCTCACGTTGTCAACAATTTCATCCCTCCATCCCAATATTACATAATCTTCTCTTTGTTTATTCATCACAAACTTTACAAATTACAAACGGGAACATTCCGAACAGAGCGATCAAATTCCGTAATTGCTTCCCGGAGACGAGTTTCAAACTCACTGATAGATCTGAAAAGTTAGTCTCCTTCTCAATATGAAGTTACAACATTACAAAGTTACAAAACAGTACAGTGGCCGAGTGGTCGACGCGCATGCCTTCCGTACGGCAAGTTGCGGGTTCAAAACCGGCCGGCTTCACAACACCACTGGCTAAAAACGGTGAAGGAAAACATCGTAAAGAAACATGCATATCGAAAAAGGATTCTAAAAATACTTCGAATGTGACGTCCTGACACCGTAATGGTCAAGTGTGGTAAACCTAATCCCTCTTCTGAGACCTGAACTCAGCTGAGGGCAGTAATGGGTTGTTTCAATTACTTGTCTTTCTTTAACCTCGTTTAAAGAGGGCAAGGCGTTCGGAGAACACGGAAAACTTTTCTGAATACAATAATAATATACAGAGACTCCTCAAAGTTTAAGTAGCCCTTAAAAATAAGCATTTCAATATTGGCCCTTATAAAGATTTTATACAAACAAATTCAAAATTTTCCACCTGTTTCAAAACGCAATCCAAATCTGATACAATTTATAAAAGGCATTAAGTCTCGTTTGTTCCAATCTATTGAATGGGCGTCAGAGGGTGTGAGGGATGAGGCGCGGGGCTGTAATTAGGATGGGCCAGGCGTTACCATGGCAACCGTGTCTCCGTAATCACGCCGTTTAGTAAACATCGATTTTTATGCTGATTACGTTTGGATGTGATTTGCATTTTAAGGTTTTATCCGTTTTTGGCTTCCATTTTGGAAATTGGAAGATGTTTCGAGAATTCTACTGTGGATTTAGGTCTTGAAATTTTAGGGGATTGTTAATTAACATTAATTGTAGCTGTTGGAACGAAGTTCCTTATCGCGCGTTATCGAAAGGGGGTCAGACGGAAATTCTTATGAAAAAGTTGTCACGACACTCTTTTTGTTTTAGATGATTATCGCTAGATGGCGCTGTGATTAAAATCTTTTAAAACAATTCCTTATTTTGTTTTATATGATTAATGCTAGATGGCGCTGTGATCAAAATATTTTATTTATAACTTAAAAAAATAAAATTTTATTACAATTCCCTCGCTAATTAATCGAAAGGAACTTCGTTCCATCTCTTTTTCGTAACATGGATTAACGCGGCTTTTCTGCTGATTTGACCTTTTTTAAAAAAGCTTACAAGTCTTGAAGATTAGGCATCAAAGTCCCTCAACATTGTGAAGGAGCATAAATGGCGGTTCTTGCGTATGTTTTGTACATAAATACCTTTATAGGTTTAAGAATAATACTAGATTTCTGGCAAACGTTGCTCTGCCTTATTTACCGCGACCGCTTACCTACCGTCACCTATCGGATCCAAAAAGATTATGTCTATCCACTCAACTGGGATCGGCAACAAACTTTACTTTTGCCAAGTCTATGGCAGGAGCCAAAATTGAGCACAGTTCTAAAACTTATTTTGTTTACATTTTTTAATCGTCTCATATTTTACGGAGATAACATATTTTCGGTGAAAATGCAATACAGCGTCGTTTAATAATTAAGATTTACAAAAAGATAAGGTTTAGTTAAAAATCGAAATTTAAATTTATTGGAAACAATGTTTTTAAAAAGAGGCTCAAATACGGTGGTGATTCCGAACGAAGTCCCCAGTTTCGTTCATCTATCGAAAAGTGACGTTCCCAGTTGAGTGGTTAAAGTCGGATTACGATACGATTTACATTTTCAGTTTTCGCGGCATTTTTCGCCTTCTTTTTTCTAGGCAACGGGTTACACTCCTATTATGCCTAACTGAATTAAATAGGCTGTACATGAATTATAGAATTATATATCTGTCCTCTTTATAATATTATCGTAGATTTAATTTTCGAAATTTAATTTGGAAAGAAAATGGATGCGTTCCCATAACAAAGTGCTGCGTTAAACTTTTATCAAACACATAAAAATCTAGTTGACGTGAATATTAAAGAGTGAATGCACCACGAACAAAATCAATATATAAACGAATCTATAACATCTTTTTTGCCCAAGAGTTTAAAAAACAAATTAACAGTTAAACCACCAGTATATGAATACACTGATTTAATCCGATACGTAATCGGAACGAGCCGACCATAACCGGTAAAGCCGGTCAACTAATTACCGGAACCGTAAAATGTAATGAAGGGTGTATCGGTTCGGGTTGCTGATCACCACAGTATTGGGTATCAATGGAGAATCAATAATACCCTAAAGCTTCAATGGTTACTGCCCATTTATTAAAGTTATGTAGGATTAAGTGCAATTGTTTGGTTTTTGAAGAACATAAATTTTTTTTTGGATATGAAGTGATCTCCTCGGTGTTTGACGTAACTTGTCCTTCTTCAAACGGTCTTAAAAAAAGGTCTTAAGTAATAAGTATTGGCCTTGCAGTGTCCCCAGACATGGCAGAGGTTCGTGAGTTCTTCTACATAGCATGAAAAAATATGGATACTGTATACATTTAAATCGTAAAATGAAAGAACATTGTCTTTGTGTGACCATAGACAAAATAAAAAAAACTTGAGAGGTGTCATGGGACACCCGAATAGAACGAAGTTCTTTTCGATTAAAAGATATCTTATATTTTTTTTCCTAACGTAACGCGCGATAAGGAACGTGTTTTAAAAGATTTTGATCACAGCGTCATTTAGCGATAATCATCTAAAACAAAAATAAGGAACGTGTTTTAAAAGATTTTTATCACAGCGCCATCTAGCGATAATCATCTAAAACAAAAAAGTGCCGTGACAACTTTTCGTAAGATTTTTTTCAGTCTAGCCCCTTTTCGATAAGGCGCGATAAGGAACTTCGTTCCAATAATACTGCAACCCGATTATAACAACAGGAAACAGCACTGGATTTCAGACAGTGCTTACGGACAACGTCAAACGCTTCACAAATATTCAACAATTCTTATTAATATTAAAACGGTTATTGAATATCACCACTGTATAATTTTTATCCTTATACTTCATCAGCTTTTCATAAACAATAATGATGCTTTTCATTACTAGTAGAAAGCCTTAATATGTATGTAACATATTACACCTAATGCCGCGTTTCCATATTGGCTCACCAACGTCCAACACACGTAAAACACAAATGTCGTATAACATGTAAACAAACAGGTTTGTACACATTGGCCGTCATTCAGACTATGGCAAACACCGATTGACAGTTGGCGTGCCAGTCCTTTGCGCGTTGGAAGTTGGCGAGCCAATATGGAAACAAGTTATAAAAGTCGCTACAACTAACACTGCATCGCTTCTATATTCGAAGATGCAACGATCATTCTTGACTTACCGTCTACTCATTGCCATCTTCAATGCATGAACTATTTATTCTTTCAATAGTTTTCAATTTCTAGTATTGTAACAATTGGGAATTTGAAAAAAAAATATTTTTTTTTGTTATGTATTTTAAATCTTTATTATTAAATAATATTCATATTTAATACAAAAAAACGTCAATTTTTTTTTTTCAATTAATTATGAACAATTTAAATTTGATTAAAAATCACGTGACTTTAAATGCCCCGTAATTGACTGTGACGTAAAATTGTTAACTTCTGAGTAGTTCTGAGGATCGAAATTTGAATTTGGTATAAATACTAATGACAAGTGAAGAGTGAAAACTAACATTATGACGTCACACACGCTCGGGATCTGTCCGTGTATTTACGGTACTGAATTCAAAAATTTGAATTTTACTTTAATTTACCTATCTTTTGAAATCAAAAAAAAATGTAGTATAACTAATTTTTATATGATCTTTCCATTTATTATTTAATTTTTTTTTTTCAAATACCCAATTCAAACGAATATTCCAAAGTACACACACTGTGCAACAATTGACTTTATACAATAATAAACAGGAATTTAGAGATCACTTCTTGTATACTGAACCATAACGAATTTCTTAAAATTTTAAAATACATTTCACTGAGAAACTAACAGACATTCTGTATACCTACTTCACTGTCTCCAAAACGCTACCTAATTCCGAGCTATCTTACCCAACACCATATAAGTTTTAGCGTTACACTAATCGCTCATAACTTGTCTACATTAGCGGGCTTCGTTAAATATTCGTGTTTACACGATGTGTGTAACTGCACAGATAGTTGTCAAATCGCAATGCTTGACTAAATAACCTATGCAGATGCAAAGGTGACACCTGGGTCTTTAAGCTTTGTATCTGTACACTTTATCACTTTGCACATACACGATAATATTACCGCACACGAATGTTCGCCCGCTAATGCAGTCAAGGTATACTAGTAAGTATGAAAGCACAGCACATTGACGATGCCTGTTTTGCAGATTTCGCGTCAAACTAACACACACGACCAACGAAATAAAGGGGTGAGTCCCTCGATGTCGTCCGCATTGCACGCACGCTTCATGCACGTTTATACTCTGTCTACAATACAATATATATAATATATACTCTACATTTTATATACAGGGTGTCAAAATCCGATGAAACAATACTTTCACAGCAAATAGTATACTTGATGTAGCAGCCATCCACCAAATCTGGGTTTTCTAGGCATAATATATCATAAGTTATAACTAATCAAAACTACGTCTTATTTGTGCAGTGTCAACCCTACCGTACTGACCTACACAAACAGCTAAAGACTTAAGCCGGCTAGTCACCTCCTGTATCATAGAACATTGTAATAATACACGGGACAAAAATCACATTCTAAACAGGATACATGCGCCTGTGTTCTTGAAAATTGATTTAGCACGCTAGATGTAGGTCAGGGTAGGGTTGTCAAAAATAATACAAAATAATAATTTTTCAACTTTGTATGGGAAAATAAAGTAACTATCTCCGTTTCAAAAGTATGTGTATATGATTTGAAATGTTATATAGATTAAGCCCTGAAAGTATTGTTTCACCGGGCACCAACACCCTGTATATAATGTAAAACTCAACTGAGCAATTGCTGTTATCAATTAAACCTACAACAAAACCTCTTTTTTATCTTGTCTTTCAAATATAAAGTATAAATATTTTAAAGGACACATAATGATTCAACATTTTAGAATAGTTTTAAATTCAAGTACATTCAACTTGTGTTTCACAAATAAATTGTGTTACAAATAAATATGTAATTCATTGGCTTCAATTTACTCTCCTATACATATAATATTGTAGACAAAGTATCTGTCAATGTTTGTGTGAATAGATCGTGTTATACAAATATTACAATAATGGTTTACTTTTTCTGTTAATACAAATGGAGTCAACAACAAATATTTGAGAGTAAAATATGAACTACTGCTGTACTTATTATAACAAAACTATCATCCCAGTTTCTCCTTATAAAATTGGGTTTATTAATATTAATTTCTAGACACGCAAGGTTCAACATATCAATATTATTTCGATTTTTGTTCAGAAACATCTTATTTATACGAGAGTTGTCTAAAATATTCAATAAAATGTGATTGGATATGTAGGGTGTAATAAAACATTTAATAATGTAGAAAAAAATGAAATTTTGAATGTAATGTTTGCTTTATGTTACATTCCTGTAAATTTTAATTTGAGTAAATTATGCATGGTGTCAGTAGATAGACAGTGATGTTGATTTTATGGTGTTTTAAATATAAAAAAAAAAAACTTGAAAGGTGTCATGGGACACCCGAATAGAACGAAGTTCCTTTCGATTAAAAGATATCTTACAATTTAAAAGAAACGTGTTTTAAAAGATTTTGATCACAGCGCCATCTAGCGATAATCATCTTAACCAAAAAAGTGTCGTGACAACTTTTCGTAAGATTTTTTTCCATCCAGCCCCCTTTCGATAACGCGCGATAAGGAACTTCGTTCCAATAATTATGTCCAATCTGCTTAAATGATTTTAAATAATTACCTATACCGACAAAATATAATTATAGTCGTTTCTCAGACAAATTAAATACTATTTGCAAAAACCAAAGATCTCCAAACACTTGTTGCTACGAACAACCCACAAAGTTGTACAACTTGAAGAAGAACCTAAATGAGACGAAAAACTAGAATGTTTCTTCAACTTGGTAAAAGTTTTTTTTTTACTACAAGTTAGGACACAAGTAATACAATCACTTTGAGAGTATCTAATGATTCTTAATTAAGAAGAGTAAACGTTGAGAAAAAAGGCAGACGAACCAAACGAAACTGATGGGATTGTTTTTTTTATTGAACTACACATAAGCAAAGCTATGGCCCACTGGTTACCTTCTTTCATGATCAATGCTAGAGCATCTTAGGGCAGTTACCCAGCACCTATTTTACAAAAGTTATTGTATACCTAACCTACTTCGACATATATATTTTTTAATTTAAGTTCTATTGTGTTCCTACAAACTGGGTAATATTTTTACGATTGCTTTAAATTGTAATGATGCAGGTTATAGGATTTTAAAATGTGTCGTCATATAATATAATAACATAACTTGTGACTCCTTCTCTCTTGTCATACAATACTATACAAAGTCTCTTGACCTGTGTCTTAATTCATAGATAACTTCTACTTAGACGTTGAGGTTATCCTAAACATTCCTCATGTTTTGAATGTTACAGTATAGATATAATAATCCAGGTGTTTGTATATTTTGTCTCCAGGATCACATGTCTCCACCTGCCTCTTCAGTCCAAGTGGATCCACGTGGGCACAGAGCGAGGCAACGTGCACGTCGTCAACATAGAAACCTTCGCTCTCTCCGGATACGTCATCAATTGGAACAAGGCTATTGAAGTGTAAGTCTATTATTTTATACAGGTAACTAGCTGCCCTGCGCAACTTCGTCTGCGTCGTATAGGAATTGTTACCGGGAATTTTCTAAAAGTACTCATCAGGACGCTTCATTAGAGCCCAAACACGATGAGGTTATCTTGCCCTGGAGTTCCTGTGCAAATTTTATTATAATCGGTTAAGTGGTTTAGGAGTCCATTGAGGACAAACATTGTGACACGAGATTTATAAATATTAAGATTTCACATCATCAGCTCTAGTCTACTGCTGGAGGGACTTCTTCTTTTTCAATAACGACCGGTCCTGTACTGTTTGCATTTATTAACTTCCTAGAACGTGGGTCCATCTTTTCGGAGATTGATTCGTTTGTGGCCACTCCAGAACTCTTCGACGGACATAGTGCACTGCCTATGGCTTCTTGAAAAGCGCAATTCTACGGATTATGTTGGTTACTTTGGTCCTTCTGCAGATAAACTCATTTCTAATAATATCACGCAGAGAAGCACCAAACACACTATATTCATTTTTAAGAAAATTAGTTCTGTCAGTTAGTGACCATGTCTAACGGTAACACAACAATACAGCATTAACTTCTCCAGTTATAAAAGAAACCACAAGTTGTCAGTTAGCATCATCTTATTTATTTATTTATTTAAGGAAACAACAGTACATTTTAAAACTTATGGATATGATTACATAGGTTATACATAGACCACAAACGTTTCCACCGTTAAATAACACACAAATAGGAGATAGTGGAGTTGGTATTTGAACAGAATATAACAAGATAGAAACAATACAATATTCAATTAGATTAAAAATTTACAAATAAAACAAATCACGAAATTAAATTATTAGATATGATTATGAAATCAAAATTAATTAAATGTAAATCAAACAATTTCCGAATAACAACCGTTAAGTGACTTTACAATAGCCTAATAAATAAATAAATCTTTGATGGAATGTAGACGTATATCCACTTGAATCAATAGTGCTCTAGATTCAATCTCCAAGTGTCCACCTGTTGCGACTACTTGCGACACTCCCGTCGAGGCTTATAACTTAATTACGAAGAGCTTTTAACTTTGTGGAATCTATAAGGCTTAGAAGGCATTAAGAATGTGAGAAGTATCAGTATGACTTTTAGAAAGTATATAACCTTTTTTATGTTAGTGTTTTTCGTTAAATAATTATGAAGTGAACTCTTAATTATGTCGTGGTGGCCGAGTGGTCGAAGCGCTTCCTTCCGTACGTGAGGTCGCGGGTTCAAATCCGGTCGGCTTGTACCTCTAAATCTAAAATATGAAAAAGATTTATGTGCAATTTTTCACAACACCACTGGCTATAAACGGTGAAGGAAAACATCGTGAGGAAACCTGCATATCGGAAAAGGGTTCTAAAAATCCTTTGAAGATATGTGAAGTCCCCAATCCGCACTAGGCAAGCGTGGTGGACTATGCCTAATCCCTCTTCTGAGACCTGAGCCCAACAGTGGGCAGTAATGGGTTGGTACAGATACATAACTCTTAATTGAACCTCGGCATGATTTATGAAAGTTTTACAGGTTAAATTTTACATTGTATTTGATGATTTCATAAATTTTATAATTTGGGTTTTAGGATAATCATAATTCTATTCCTCACTTAGAATACAAATATCTTTTATTCAATCTTCAGTTACTAGTTAACATAAAAAACATTTAAAAATCATCTTCACAATTCTAATCTCTAAGCAAGTAAATCCGTAATAAAAATCAGTGCCCTCATTTATCTAAAAACACGAAGACAAGAGCAGCTCCGTTCGGGCCCTAAAAACGTTACATCAAATTATATTTACGTCGAAAAAACATAATTTGTCGAGTCTCTCGTCTCGTTCGGTCGTTAAATCCATCTCGTAAACCGACAGGCATCTGTTGCCTCCAGAATGGCGACGCCAGGAATATAAGACTTGTGATTACACCCCCCACCCCCTGAACTTGCACATGAAACATGTATTTTCTTATTAATTTTTATGTAAAGGGTTGCGAGGTCGCTCTGTGTAAGCCTACACAGACTTGTTACTTTTTATAGTTGAAGTTGTAATGGTTTTTCTGAGTTACTCGACTGTTGGAACATTGTAATTGGAAATCTTGTTAGGTCTTTTTTTATGTTTATATCGAAACTATTTTGTAGGTATTTTATGTATTGAATGTTATTATAATTCCGGTTCTGTGGTTATAGACGCATGTCTACTGTAGCTATTGATTATTTACCTAACCTAATTAATCTCGTGGCTTTAGAAGCTAGAGTATATACGCATATATTATGTATGTATTGAATTGTGGAGATACACCTCAGTGTGTTTGTTGCTGGTCAATCTGTAAGATATACCTGTACATGTATGAATACGTAAGTGACATAGAGGTGTGCTCATTGACATAATATTGTCTGCACACACTCATAATATGTACGTGTATTTTATAAATTCATACTTTCGTACTAAGCTAACGGTAATATGTACCAAGAAAGTGATACAACATTTATTATAATAAAATGTGTCTTTTGAACGCCTTTTCTAGCAAAACATTTTCAATAAACTCCCCATGAAGTATAAAGATATCTGCAACAATGAAATACCTATTACTATAATCAAATCATAAACCTTTACGAAGCGTCGACTAACACATAAAACATTAATAAATACAATACCTCGTAATACAAGATATTGCACCTTTACAACCTTCATTTTTTCCGTTCAAAAATAACCTCTATAAAAATATCCGAAATTTCAGTACATTAAAGTGAGGGCAGTAAAATTTGAGAAAGCAACATAATCATGAATCGGAATTTTACGACAGATCGTAAAATGTGAGCCGATTATAGCGAGGCGATGTATTACTGAAGTGACGCACGGACGACCGTGTTATCTATTCTATATTAATAATATTATAAAGGCGAAAGTTTGTAAGTATGGATGTATGGATATATGTTACTCTTTCACGTAAAAACTACTCAATGGATTTGAATGAAACTTTTCCACAATATAGCTTATACATCAGAATAACACATAGGCTATACGACTAGACTAGACGGGACGAACCTGAAGTCCACGCGAACAAAGTCGCGGGCAAAAGCTAGTATTAATATAAGTATGCAGTTGGAGAGTTTGTACATGTTCATCTATAGAACTAGCACAGCCTTTGTTTTGATAAGATTTTTAATTTACTCTCATGCTAATTAACGGGTTCTTATCGAGCCCAATTCACTAAATATCCTGGTAAGAACCCGCTAATTGTGCAGGACTAATATTGAATATGTTTGTAAGTCTTGTGTATAAAATCTAATGCTGCCAGTAAGAGAGGATTAAAGAAGGAATCATAAAATAAAACTAAGAAAATAAAAGTTGTGACAAAATGTACAAAACGTCTGTATTTGGCAATGGAATTCTATTTTCAAATGCATTAATAAAAAACAGAACTATATTTTTGTAAAAACTACGCTTCTTCTTCTTCTTTCTCCTCGCCTTTTCCCGTTATGCGGAGTCGGTTTTCTTTATTTTGAGGCGCCACTTGCTCCGCTGCTGTGCATCGTCCGGTGACAGACCACGAACTCTCATGTCCTTTTGGACACATGTCATCCAAGTCGTTTGTGGTCTACCTCTCTCTCTCCTTCGCGTTGCCATGGAAAGACACTTTTTCACGTCGGATCTTCGCAACACGTGACCGAACCATCTCAGCCTTGCCTCCGACAGTTTTTCCGATATAGGAGCCACTCCAAAACTCCCTCGCACATACTCGTTGCGAACTCTGTCCTTCAGAGTGACTCCCCAACGTAGCATGCGCATTTCTGTAGTGTGCAGTTTTTGCTCGTGCGTTTTGTTTGTAAAAACTACGCTACTTACAAAAAAAACACTTGTACGCAAAATCTTGTTTAAATATTAAAATCTGAACCCGGAATACATAACTAGTGTTTAGATGACCCTAGATACCTGAAGATCATATACAGATGGTACGTGATTTTAGTACGGAAAGGGCAAAGGTGAAATGTCCCTTCGCATGCAAAGGGTTAATCAACAGATTAATTTTAAGATTACAACACTCGTAAAATCGTGATAACTTGAACTATTTCGTTCAGAAACTCGACTCATTTTAATATACTAATCGTTGTTCTGCGCACATTAACTTTTTTAAATTGTATAAAAGTAGTTAAGTATATTTTTTTATAAAAATGTAGTTGTTGAGCTATTAAAAGGCATTTATATAGCAATCAAGATTTTTCTCTAAAAGTAATTCATATGTAATGTTTTGAGAAAAATAATATTTTTTAGCGTAAACCGTAAAATCGTAAGATGTATAAAGGCTTTTTTTTCGGATATTGGCCCACCTCTCACTCCCACCACTGTAACTCCTGTGTAGCCAGGATCCACAGCGGTGACCATCGTAATGACTCTGAGCAGTGAAGCCCAGAAAAACCCGAGGGAAAGCTAACTTGTCTTGGACCCCGCAAGATGTATAAAGGCTAAAAATACTCTTTTTTGCTTTTGTTCTACGAAAATATACCTAAGTAAATACAATTTTACAGTTTTCTATTGCGAGACCAACCGTTGCGTTGTAATAAAACTACTATGGTTAAGAATCATGTTACTTCATAATCTTATTGTGACTTGCAGACATATAAATTCCGAATGCATCCTACATCACATACCTATGATTTCTTTAATTATCGCGAATACACACAAGCACCACCTCATCTTGATAGATAGATAGAATTTTTATTATTGCAACACCACACAGCAACGACAAAAGTAATTTTATACAAAGTATACAATGTAACAATCGGCGGCCTTATCGCTTAAAGCTATCTCTTCCAGGCAACCGTGTACGATCTTGGTTCCTACTGCTCCTCTACCAGGAGACCCTAAGGCCACTCAGCCATAACAATAGGCACTAAACAAGGTTATAATCCGTTAAGGGTCAAGTTAAACGTGGTCGTTACGTTTTCTCGTGAACCCGCTCGTAAAGTCAGACCACGTCGAACGACTCCTATCTCCTCCGACCAGACACACTTACGATCTAAAATACATAATATACAGGGTGGATCTGTAACTTTGGACAATCAAACTTGGGGTGAATGACCTGTCGAAATACAACTTAGCACCATTTTTATTTTACCCGTCGAGATATTGATTATATAAAACTAACGCAAAAAGTTTACCAAATTCTTTTGGAGTTATCTTTTTATACATTGGTTTAAATTAATGAACTTTTAGGACGAATCCCAAATTTTTGAAGACAATATTTTATATCACTTTTTGGAACGAAGCTCCTTATCGCGCGTTGTGAAAGGGGGCTAGACGGAAAAAATTCTTACGAAAAGTTGTCACGACACTTTTTTTTATTTTAGATGATTATTTTGACACTGTCTTAATGTATTTGATCGAAAAAATAAAGTTAAATTTAATCTACCTAACTTTCTGACTTAAAAATATTAAAAACATTTCCTATTAAAACCTACATCTAAAATCATACAAAATTCCATTCCTAAATATTCGTTAAAGCTTGTACATGCATCAGAGCTTTTAAGCACACCTGCATTTTCATCCAGCTTTCATTTTACACTCAAAACTAAGTTTCGTGAGAGCTTAACAGCCCATTTGAGCTTCGAGCTTTTTAAGCTTTTGAACGGAAACTCCACTAATTGGTACCCGGGGGTTTGTAAGCTCGGTTTGGTTTCCGGAAAGGGTTGAAATGACCCGAAGCTGTTTGCACAATTATAGAGTTTTTTTTTGATTTTTTTTTTATTTGTGTCCTTTTGTGATTTTAATGTTGTTATTTAGAGATCCGTAAAAATTTTCAATAACAAATAATAAAAGATCTTTAGAACTTACCTAGTTTTTCAAGATGTGTGTGACTTGTGTGTTATTCTGATATTCATAAACAAACAATGACAATCTATTGGCAACATAAATTTGATTTTATTTTATCGAAACTAAGTATGAATAGATAAGTAACTGTCTCAAAGTGATTGGTTAAGTTATTTCGTGTAAATAAGTAAATTTAGATCAAATTTTGCATACTTAATAAATTTGTACTATCACATAAGATAAGGTTTCTTTCGGTAAAGTATTCTCTAAATTATTGGAACGAAGTTCCTTATCCCGCGTTATCGAAAGGGGGCTAGACGGAAATTCTTATGAAAAAGTTGTCACGACACTTTTTTTGTTTTAGATGATTATCGCTAGATGGCGCTGTGATTAAAATCTTTAAAAACAATTCCTTATTTTGTTTTATATGATTAATGCTAGATGGCGCTGTGATTAAAATATTTTATTTAAGTTATAATAATTAGTTAGTTTAAAACGTCCGTCTCTCTCTCTTATAGAAGAGATATATAACTTAAAAAAATAAAATTTTATTACAATTCCCTCACTAATTAATCGAAAGGAACTTCGTTCCCTTGACATCTCTCAAGTTTTATTTTATTTAACACTTAAATAAATAAAACTTAGTTTTAAAATCAACCAACAAAAACTTAATAATGTTATCAACTTTGTAACTACGACGTGACGTCATCACGCTACGTAGCTAGTTTCGTAGCACCGCTACGGCGTAGGCAGCACGCTCTCTCTGAAACTTTGAATATTACTTAATGAAATGAGTTAAGTTGATGAGATTAAGTTACAAAGCTCTTGTCTTTTGATATTAACTTGTGACTTGCGGTTTCAGGTTGAACTTGTTTGGTTAGTTCGTAAAATTAGATCTTTATTAAAACTGTGTATTGAAAATTGTTTATTTTGCAAATGTAGTTTGTGTTTGTGAAATTACTATTGAAGTTTTTAAAAAAAACCAAAGAATTCATTAAAAAAACTTGAGAGGTGTCAAGGGACACCCGGATGGAACGAAGTTCCTTTCGATTAATTAGTGAGGGAATTGTAATAAAATTTTATTTTTTTACAATATAGTTACTAACTAACTAATTATTATAACTTAAATAAAATATTTTGGTCACAGCGCCATGTAGCATTAATCATATAAAAACAAAATAAGGAATTGTTTTAAAAGATTTTAATCACAGCGCCATCTAGCGGTAATCATCTAAAACAAAAAAAGTGTCGTGACAACTTTTTCATAAGAATTTCCGTCTAGCCCCCTTTCGATAACGCGCGATAAGGAACTTCGTTCCAATAATAATTAGATTTTTATTTATGTAAAATTGGTACTAAAACATGAACTGTAGTCTTCTTGATTAGCAAAAATTAGCACAATACAAATCAAAATTCTACGACAATTTCTTTGATTTCATTTCATTTTCTATATCTTTCACGAAAAATCAACTTACTCTCCCTGCTGCGTCAAACTGTAATACAAACTTACTTAATCCACATATGAATATGTAGATACTTATGTCACCTCTACATATGCCCACAATCATTATATTAATTTCCACAAATAAAACTATGTCACGTTCAAACTTAGGCCATTTAATAGAATAGTTCAGTCTCTTAAGACTCGAGTACCTACGTGCCGAGCAATAATACACTCAATTACAACGGAATAAAGGTCTTTTGCAGCTCACAGCATCGCTTCAACATTCTAATGAAAATTACAATACTATAACAGCGACTTTAACACAACGGAATAAAGGCGAAAATACTAAAACGACTGTTTTAAGAGTAGCCTAGTCTTTATGCCTTTGGAGTAAAGTCGAAAATTACGTGACAAATCTGTGTGATAACGTTAGTCCTTAACACAAGGGAATAAAGTCTAGAATGTGTCGTTTGTTTGTACAATAAAGTGCGTTAGTTTATTGGTACGACTGCGTTTAACTCGGTACGTGGGTTCCGTACAATATGGCTGCGTTAAACAATAATGTATCTGTCGGAGGGTTTTAAATGAGAAACGAACATTTTTGGATACCTATTTTTGTATGGTCATCGAATTTTGTTATCGCTTTTTGTTGTGTGCAGAAATATATTTTAAAACTCTATTTTGGCTTTTTTAGAATCAAGGAGATGTTAGGTCGCAAATTTCCGTGCATTCAAACGTTTTTGCCATAACTATTATTGGCATCCTAAATAGTATAACAGCTCACCTCATAGGTCCAATAAATTTAATAAAATCAATGTCCGTGGTGCTTTTCTCAATTCTGGCGTAATGCTTTTTCAATCCTATTTTATTGTCTCCCGCTTTGCGAGAAGGGAAGTCGAAACTCATGTTTTCCTACTTCTTCCATCATCTTCTGATTAAATTCGTTGCGGGGTCCAAGACAAGTTAGCTTTCCCTCGGGTTTTCCTGGGCTTCACTGCTCAGAGTCATTGCGATGGTCGCCGCTGTGGATCCTGGCTACACAGGAGTTACAGTGGTGGGAGTGAGAGGTGGGCCAATAAAAAAAAGACGTTAGGTACATGTATTCTTATGGTTTATAGAATGTTTATTTATTGATTTCGATAATTTATTTTCTAGTTTTACCAAACTTTAGAAACCTTTTAGTTTCGTTCTTCCGTCCTGAGGATTTTCATAAGTACACATCGCTATTTAATTTAGAATCAAGGGAATGTACTATATTTTTTTTAGTACCATGTAAACAGATGAACGAATGGACCACCTAATCATAAGTGGTAATACACATGGACCTCTACAACCCACCTAATTACTTTTGGAATATTACAAAATATATTTACCTCATTTAATGACTTTAAAAGTATCCACAAACAAAAGTTAAGATGAATGGTCACGTAATTATAAAAGCGAGAGGAGTCGAGATGATTCACGATCCTAATAAAAGGGACCAAACACAGCCTCATGCAAAATATTTCCTTTCTTAGGAAAAGGGCCGGTTTCGGAGGACGGTAACTAATTTACGTTTTTTGGTGTAATTTATTATATCTGCATTCTATTGTCGAGGCTGTAATTATTTAAATTGTGATGTAGGTAATCTTGGAATATTAAATGTAATTTTTAACGTTTTTGTTTTTTCTTATTCAATCTTTCGCAGTTGCTTCTATGCGATGACAACTTAAATTCCCCTTGATCTTTTTTCTATACCCAGACGTCATTCTTAATCATAATTAAATAAAAAAATCACAGATAACTTCAATTTTTACGTTACTGTCTAATCTGTACTACAAGAACCTATTAATGGCCACTACTGGGTTCAGCTCTCCTCAGAATAAGATCTTATCTGACATGTAATTAAAAAGCCAAAACTAAGGAATAAGTTCTAAATAATAATGAGACTTTAAGACCGTCGTTAACTTGTACAACAAGAACACAAGATAAATAATTGTCAGGTCCTTTGTGCCGAGAGATAATTAACTAAATGTTAATTACTAGCCATTGTTATTTGTTTACGGACTGACTTCGTTAACTTTTGTATATTTAATTGTACGTGGAGAGTAATTATAGTCGTATAAAATCTGAATCATTAGCTAGAAAAATCAGAACAATTTACCTTATGGTACGGGAGCTACCAACGTCGGGAAAACAAGCATTTTAGTATTGCCAGTTTTTATGTATGTTATTTCTCACACACTCCCGGACGTCATACGGGCAGTCTGGCTGCTGCTAGTGGTTGCGTTTATCAGTGCGCATCATATTTGTGCAGGTAGAAAAGTGATTTTTCAAATCATTTTAAGACATTTTATTTCATTTGTATTATGTTTATTGAACTTTTTGCTACATGAATTTATTATTGCCAGACATGTTAGGT
The DNA here is from genome assembly GCA_030269945.2 of Trilocha varians. Lineage (NCBI taxonomy): Eukaryota > Metazoa > Arthropoda > Insecta > Lepidoptera > Bombycidae > Trilocha > Trilocha varians. The sequence continues at coordinate 12,292,066 of AP028280.1, forward strand.
GCTGTTTAATTAGTGCCAGACGCTAATTCTGAATGAAAAAAAAAACATTTTTTCAAAGTATTTCAGTATGGCTGAAATTTTTACATTATGTTATTTAAGCATCTACAAAACGAAATTTAATTTGCCAGACTGTAATTCGATCGATCTAAAGTTGAAAATTTATTTTAATTAAATCTTTATATACAACTCTTTAAGGGACTGAATATCAAAGTTATGGCAAATTAAATTTATTTTTGTAGATGCTTAACACGTTCACTGCGAAACATTTTTAGTGTACTTTCAGCTGGTGCGTCAAGAGGTCATCTTGGCACATAGAAGACTTTCCTGCCGTGCATCGTGTGGTCTGATTGACCCTCGATCGTTTCTGTTTTAATATGGGTTGATGAGAAGATGATATGAATGACACTGACAAAGACAGCGACGATGATGATGATATTATTAATTTTTAATTTTTATTCAAGACTTAACAATCGAATTAATGTCTGGCAAATTTATTTTAAGTTTTTCTTATCTTTAAATAACATAATATTAAAATTATAGACGTTATAAAATACTTTGAAATTTTAATTAAAAAAAAAATCGTGTATGGCACATAGTTAGCATTGTCAAAAATGTCTGGCAATAAAAAAAGTATGTCAGGTAGACTTATTTAAAAACAAAAAATTAAAAATTACACCTTCTAAAATATTTATAAAATCCAGGATTATTACCTGGACAGGTAGGATGCGCACTAATGAACGCAACCGCTCCCACCAGCCAGATAGCCCAGATTCTAACCGAAAGTGCAAGAAGGACGACATATCACAAAATCAGCTGACCTAAAATTCTTTCTCGAAAATGTTGCTAGCTCCTATACTATTAGTGGTGTATTCAGCGAACTTTGTAGGAAAACTAAAGCGATTTACCTTGTTATAACTGTTTGGAGTTATGACTATTTGACCATCAAGAATTTTGTAAAGATGGTTTATTGCAAAAAGATAGCAATTTGTGCTTGAAATGGAAATAATTAATTTGCAGTGGCTGGCAATATCCCTTATTATGAACTGTAAACTAACTGCATTTTGTTTCAACTTATATTCAGTGAAAGATTGTTTCATTTTCCATTATTTTATTAGTTTCCTATATAATATACTGATCTATAACTTAAAATATATGCCCGCCAATTCTTCTCAATATTTAGGATTAATTTGAAACTAGTGGCGAAACAAAAAAATATATTTTACATTAAATTTGAAAAAAAAATTTGAGAGGTATCAAGGGACACCCGGATGGAACGAAGTTCCTTTCGATTAATTAGTGAAAGAATTGTAATAAAATATTCACAGCACCATCTAGCGATAATCACCTAAAACAAAAAAGTGTCGTGACAACTTTTTCTTAAGATTTTTTTCCGTCTAGCTCCCTTTCGATAACGCGCGATAAGGAACTTCATTCCAATAAAAGAAATTCAATTTACCTATTTCAGAATGCAAATACAATATTATATGCTCAACAATACCAACAAGAGAAAATACATAACACAAAGACAAATATAGTATATAAAATTGTCTATAAAACAATAAGAAGCGTATGTCGCCTGATACAAACATTAGTATTCTCGGAGAGCATCTGTTTTGCTCCAAATCTCGCCGGCGACGTGCTCAGATTACCTCGGTAATCCTGCACCTGCCTTGACACTTACTAACATATACAACACACGAGTCTGGTGTTTATACTGATATTTTAAATAAGAAGTGTAATAAGACAAAAATAGCACTCGCAGAATCTAGATTACCCTCTAAAACTTTTTTCATTTTCTCTTTATTATAGGTATTAGTATAGATTTGCAATGGACATAAAGAGTGGACACATGTGGGCATACATACAGGGTGGATCTGTAACTTTAGACAATCTGACGTGGGGTGAATGACCTGTTGAAATAAAACTTAGAACCACTTTTATTTTAGGAATTAAATAAAAAAAAAATCATCATAGTATGGAAGTCCGAAACGATAGTCGTACGTTTTCCATACAATATCAGAAAAAAAAAGATAAAAATGGTGCTAAGTTGTATTTCGACAGGTCATTCACCCCACGTCAGATAGTCCAAAGTTACAGATCCACCCTGTATAATACTAAAATAGCCCAAGAATTTTCGAAATAGTAGTGTCTATTAATCCATCTCATTAAAGGATATTTCAAACACCATCAAACAAGGAATTAGAAACATATTAATTTATTATTATAAAGCGAACAGGATTAGATAACTTTACCAATACAAATCGTCGTCAGTTACACAAACAATACAAACTTACATAATCCCCTCCCAACCCCCACAATAAATTGAACATTAATCCCACCCCGAATATTATAAACTTATTTCGGAACAAAGCAGTTCGTTAAAACCCACCCCCGGGTCAAATGGGGGTCCCATTGGCCCTTTAACGAGCATCCGATAGTTACAGTAGACGCACCCTTTACCGAGGTATATGGCCCTTAATTATTTCCTACGTTTTTTAAATAATAAAAGAGTGATGAAAGCTGAATGGAGTTTGTTGGGTCCTTATAATGATATAAATTTGTATGTACGGGTTTTGAGCGGTGTAATTGTGTATGCAATAAAGTTTGTCGTGTCTGTTGGAATATAAAATTACAGTATTTCATTACAGTTGGTTTGTTTCCTTTATATTTTTGTTTAGGGACTGTTGGATTTAAACTTTAATAAATAGTAACTTTAACCGCTTCTTAATTTTGACTACTATGAAAATAGAATTTTCTATTATGTTTGTAATTTAATATTTACAATACATTAAAAGTATATTATAATCATAAACTCGTAGGGTGTTAGGTCTCTCCTTTCTATATTATAATATTAGAGAAACACTAATTATTTTACAAGTTGCTCATGTAAATAAGAACATTTATCTGCACTTACATCGACTGTCTCAACCCTCCTTGTAAAGCCAACGAAGTTGTCCGCGTAACCTAGTTTTAAATGAAAATAAATAATTAATGCTATAACAGTGAGGGAAATATGAAAATGGACGACTTTATCTTCGTTAAAACCAATTAAAACAAGTGGATATTTATTAGTGGGACCATCAATCTTGATCATCGCGTCTTATTTCAGTTTTAATAAAGAAAGAAACATCTCAAGCTATTTATCATTTGGTTATTACTTCATTTATTCGACGAACATTCATTCATTAACTTCGTGAAAGATTATCATAACAAAATCCTCAGGATATAATGTGTTTCTTTCAGTTTAATGACAATTTTAAAACGTAAGCTGCATAGTATAATATTATTGTATTATCGCGCGATATACATATGCGTGTAAAATTGTAGCTCAAACGGAAACCAAGACGTTGGTTAAATTCACCTCATAAGATTCCATCCAAGCTCACATAGCTACATAGTTACATCCAGTTCAAGTTAAATAAAAGCTTTTTTTAAAAAAATAGTAACAGCAGATCATCAAAGTCAAATCTACACAAAAAAAGTATCTTAAACAACAAAATCATGAAAAAATCATTACAAAAAAATCTAGATTTTCCACCTGTCTAACTAAAACAAACATTTAAACATAATAGCAGTGTCTCGCACAATAATTGAGATAAGCGAGCCGAACAGGGACAATGGCGGTTTCCGGCGAGCTACATCCGGCCGCCATTTCACGACGCGCCGCCATCTTGTTACGCCATGTTGTGGTTATCACAGACACTGTCCTTTACCGAACGCTTATTGTTGCTCGCGGTGACAAGCAAGCGAAGGCTTTTGTTTAGAATGAGAACGAAGTTGGAGTCGATATACCAATAAATAAACTTTGCTGTTAACACGGGTCAACACCAATTCTGACTTTGACTGCAAAGTATCAAATTCAGATATTTTTGACGAAAAAAAATACATGACATAAAAATTTTGCCTAGAAATAGACCACAAATGGGGTCCAAATTAAGCCTAAGCGTCTGGTATATAAATTATACAATTGTAAAGTATCACCAAACAACATTTAGTAGTTTCTGCATCAGCAAATTTTTTTAATGTCTAAAAAAGTAGTTTTTGTGTGAAAGAGAGATATCCATATTCTCAAATCTCTTTCTGCAATTATAATGTTTAAATAAGTAGGTCGGGACATTCTCAACTTTAAAACCTGCACGGGATGAATATTAAGAGATCTTTTGTGACGCCACATTTTGTAAATATTTTATTCAGAATCTACGAGTTAACATATGCCTCCTAGGTTATACACAACCGCTACAAAGTAATTATATTCAATGGCATTGAAGAGATTGTTAAGCGAGGATAACCACTTACCATATTTTTGTTTAAATTAGAATTATATAATTTATCTTTAACAATAAACAAACATAGCTTTTTTCATCTTATAGATAAAATAAATAGCTGTTCGTTAGTCTCGCAAAAACTCGAGAACGACTGATTCGATTTGGCTAATTTTAGTCTTGAAACATTCGAAGAGTTCCGGGGAAAGTTTATACGATAATAAAAATTATGGAAACAATCTTATTTATTCCGTTATATAAAATGTTCCTTATGTGACGTAGACAAAATCTCGCGGGCCACCAAGCTATTATATATTTAAATCAAACAGCAAATGTAACCATTTCTCATAAGATAAACTGTTTTCTGCAATGTTCTGTGCAATCTGCAATTACAAAACAACCAACACAGGCATTTTAATCGAAGCCAAAACCGAACCGTCTTTGCACTACCCCAACTATATGATAACGTTAACTAATATCTCGAGTTAAAATCTCTCCAAGTATTAATGGACAGTTGAACTGAAACTAACTAATCTTGTTAGTTTTCCAAGTGAAGTCATAAATCCGTATAAAGTAGCGAGATGAGTTTAACTGCCGACAGATTTTATCCTCGGCAGTGTTATTCTGTAATGCAAGTGCGATCAATTGCGCGATTATTGCTTTAATATGGCTGTCTAATCGGTTGTTTAATTGGTAACGAGAAAACTATCCATATCAGTGTTACATTTGCTAAATCACTATGTAGCTTAAACAAAGTTGCATCTACATACATACTAGATAGAACATTTCTATATCCCTATGTATGCTTAAATCTTTAAAACTACGCAACAGATTTTGATGTGTTATTTTTAATAGATAGAGTAATTTAAGAGGGAGGTCTATGTTATAACACTGATAAATTTAGCAGTGTTTTGATGTGGTATCATTATAAGCACATTGCTCTGAATTAACTTTATTCACCATTCGTGACGTAGACGCGTCAGCTAGTATACATACAAAATCAACAAAAACGTAAATCACTTATTGGTCTTATTAGATTATTAAGGTCGTAACATAATTGCTGATCGCAGAATAGAGAATAAGTATGCGGCTCAGTTGCGGGGGGTGGTGGAAAGCGAGGGGTGAAGGGGGTGTCGCAACAAGTGGCGCCACGATGTCGGTCCATCTATACACTCCAGTACTCAGTGTTTGTAAACAGTCGAGATTTCTATTGTAATTTTGTAGAGGATGGTTTTGGTTTTATGAGATTTTATACAAGCTGAATGTAGTTTTAGAAATTATCATTTGACTTTTGTTAAAATAATAATAGCCCTTTTTCCCTTGACCATTTTTTCTTTCTTTACATTTCATTATTGATAATTTTAATTTTCCTGAATAGGACCCCTGATTGGGTATAGGCCTCCTCCAGTTTGCTCCAATTATCTCTGTCCTTAGCCAGCTCAATCCAATTATTTCCTTGTTAAACATAACTAAATAAAATAAAATAGGTGACATCGTGGACTTCATTTTATGGTGAATTCACTACAGCATTTCCATATTTACTAAAACCTGAATGATACTATTCTTCTAATAATATTCTGAAATAGAGTTGGAAAGGTAGTTCATTGATTGACACTGAAAATAGTCTAGTATTCAACTTGGTTTAAGAAAAAAATTACCTATAATATCAATCAAGTTTATAAGAGTTAAATATTGTTTCACATTTTATAGTACAGCTTCATCTGAGTTACAAAAGGTGACATAATTTTTCATAATATTGCTATCAAAAGTGGGCCATTTCTCTACGATATAACCCTTCTTCTTCAATATTTAAAAAAACTCATCGAAATACGTTGCGTACATTTAAAGATTAAAGGGACAGACAGCGAGAAGCTTCGTTTTATACCATACGTTGGTACAGTTTTCAGAGACTTTTGCTTGTATTTTATAATACTTCTGTTTTTAAATACACTGTGTATACCACAGTATTCATCGTCGCTACTCCAATACATCTCGACATCTCTCCTTGGAAACCCAACGCCTCTCAAACAAACTGCGCTTCTTAAACGACACTTACCACTTTTATTACCGACGTTATGGCTGTTAGAGATACTTGTCGCATACTTCATAATCTAGAGATGATTGTCTGTAAAATTGTTCGTTAATTTATGCAACTTTAGGTTGTATTTTGTAGTTAATTTTGAGATATATTTTTGATGAAACTTGTTGGTAACTAAATGTGTTTATGTCTAAGTTCCTGAAAACTAAGTTAGAATTTGTTGTATTCTTTATTTCCAACTAAACTTCAATGTATTAAGTTCATTAGGTAGTTTTAATAATTACATTATTCAAAAAAAATCTCTACTGTCAATACCGTAACCAATGTATCTTTTAGCATGATAATTATAATACATGAATTTCATTTAATTTGTTACAGAACGAGATCAAATCACCCCGGAGCTGTGGTCGACATTAGTGATAACCCACTCGATGCTAGTAAAGTAAGTATATAGATAGACATAATTAACGTTCACTCACTTCATAAGTTTGCCTTTTTTGACTCGCGTAGGTACCCCAATCCTCTGACAAAGGAGAGCTCAATAAGCGACGGTAACCAGGGAAGGAAATGAGCTCGTCTAGCTGCCTATAAAAAAAATTAGCTGTATCTCCAGCCAACCCTGGTGTTAATTTAATACTATAAGGAAGGCTATACATGAAACGTTCAAGCTTCATGAGAAAGGTTACGAAAGGTGAAATAAATAATTTACGAGTGTACATGTATCTACTTCCAGCTGCTAATAGCCTTCGAGTCCGGTCTCCTAGTGGTATGGGACCTCCGCTCCCGCGCGGCGGAATGGCGAGGGTCGCTCGGGACAGGTGGACCGGCCGACGGGGTGAGGGCGGCGGCCTGGCAACACGACGGGAAGCTGATGACGGCGCACGTGGACGGAGCGCTCGCCACCTGGACCACGAGGGGACCCAGACCTTCCAGTGTCTCTTATCCACATGGTGAGCTTGTTAACTCCTGATCTTAGTTTAAGAATCTAAAAGACCTAGGTTATAATATAGATTTTTGGTCAATGTAGATCTTAAAGGTTTTTGACTGACAAGCCTACATCTTAAAGAAAACAAGAAATAATACAATTATGGAGCACTGACATGTCGAGATGATAATAATTATAAAAATCAACAAAAATAGTGAAAGGCATAATGATTTTTAAAATGTAGATACTATCTCCAATTACCTACCTTTATATGTTTTTCAGCAAAAGCAACAAAAGACGGCAAATTGGAATCATGTAAACCGATACACAGACTTGAATGGAAAACTTCGAAAACTGGGTAAGTTATACAATAACTACAGACAATTTTCATCTAATTAATGAAGAAACTTGAAGCTTCAATAAATAACATAATAACATGTATGATACACACACACTTGAAATATTGTCAATATTACTATAATAAAGCATACCTACCTACCTACCTACTAAACAAATAGATGTATAAGTAGTGTTCATAGCACAACAGCTTCTATAATAGATTAAAGCAAAAAATTAAAACTTAAACGAGGAAAAATAAAATGATAATTAAGTCGCATTTTTAGTACATAGCTAAAACAGAGATGATCGGCCCGGCCCACCTTATTACGTGGTTACCGTCCTAATGACCCCCTTCAATACAAACTTTTCTTAACCCTCGTTTAAAGAAGGACAAATCACTGTTGTAGATGTGAAACAACAGTTTAATTAATCTATAAATAATCAAAATCACTTGATGCTTAAATATAGTAATAGCCGTCAATATTTCCAATATTTTTGCAGTTAATATCGATCTGTATAACTCGTTAGCAGAGATCACAGCTAATGTGCCGGAAGAGGACGGTACATTAAACAACCGAGTCTCCTCTATAACGATACTACTTTATACACAAAATGTTTTACAGAATGATGGTGGAATTTATTGATGTTTTACGATTGGTTACTTTTAGTCTTAGATCACTTGTTTAGAGTTCAGTTTCGACAATAATTGACAAGTTTTTGTTATGGATGTTGATCGTTAGATATTGGAATGAAGTTCCTTATCGCGGGTTGTGAAAGGGGGCTAGACGGAAAAAATTCTTACGAAAAGTTGTCACGACACTTTTTTTGTTTTAGATGATTATCGCTAGATGACGATGTGATCAAAATCTTTTAAACACGTTCCTTATCGCGCGTAAAAAATAAAAAGGAAAAAAAGTTATAAGATATATTTTAATCGAAAGGAACTTCGTTCCATCCGGGTGTCCCTTTATACCTCTCAAGTTTTTTTTCTTTCATAAATCATCAAAACTTTAAATACCTGATAAAAGAGTATATACTTAATTTAATTTTACACAAATTAAACAACTCTGTCCATTTATCTAGAATGCGAGGTCGCCTTTCAAAAGGAATTAAAACTATTATATTCGAAATTAATTCACTTATAGAAAAGTTATGAATAGCCAAATAGACAACAAATTAAATTTGTATGAAATCCTTTTTCTATAATAGAAAACCTTGATGATCAAAAAAATAGATATTTAATATAATTTATCAGCACCGCTAACATACAGCGTATACTATAAAATGTATAATTATTGCATTTTAGCGAGAGCCTAGTAATCTTCAGCGGCGGTCTGCCAACGGACAAGGCGGGGAAGACACACAGCATCACGGTTCTTAACGGGAAGAGCACCACCGTTCTCGAGATGGAACACAGCGTTGTCGACTTTGTCACGCTGTGTGAAACACCACACACTGCTGGTAACACTATTAACACTTTAAACTAGAAAATCTATTATTTACACATGGATGTTTAGGGACGATGAAAATGTCGAGGTGATCGTCCCGAGGAAATAAAATGAAGCGTGGGTTTATAGATTTATTTACAATATTTACAAGGTTAAGAATAAAGAGCTCTGTACAATAATGAGGAATATTTACAACTGACAGTTCATGTCTGTCATTGACAAGAACTTTTTAACTGATGAAAAGAAAACCAAACTCCGCCTGAGTTTGGTAGCCGCCACAGATGCTTTAGGATCACTATCAAAGTGTACATTTTTTCATAACATTGACGTTTTAAGATGTCCTTAAGCTAGATTATTCCAAAGCTGAATTATTATGATCGTGGATCACTGCTATACAGATGGACCCAACCACGATAGCATGTATACAAAGCCATCAGTAAAAGTATATTAAAATATTCCCCGTGAAGTAACCATAAAAGCTGGTACCGGGAATAGGTCTGGAATTGTTACCAACTTGATTAAAACCTTTGTTAGATTATTATTATCTCACCATGTTCAGCCCATTATTGCCCTTGGCTTAGGTCTTTCTTCACGTACACTACTCGTTCTTGTAGTTAATTAGGGCTGATGTTCCTTCAAATGTCATCGGTTTAGTGAGCCGACACTTCTCTTTCTCATTTTCCATTTTCCATAAATTATCTAGGAGTAAACTAATGTGACCCCTTTGAAATTATATAGTTTATTTTCAACAGAAATTAAAGATCATGTTGACGTTATCAAGTTACTACCAGATCGAAAAAACTTTGCAATCGCCCAGAGAAGAACTAGCAAAAGAAACTCAGCTGGCATATGTTTTATATTTACCACATGATTTGTCTGACATTCCAGATTACCAGGAGCCATACGCGATAGTAGTACTCCTCCAAAACGACCTGGTGGTGATAGACCTGCTGTCTCCCGGCTACCCTTGCTTCGAGAATCCCTACCCCATGGACATACACGAGTCTCCCGTCACTTGCTGCTCGTATTTCGCGGACTGCCCTTCAGACTTGGTGAGTAACCGAGGAGGATTTCATCAACTGTCCTTTACCGAGATGAATGATTAAAGATTGCACTGCAAGGTTTGCTGAATTAACTGGACTGGATTTTATCTATTTTAGAATAGCTTATCGGTCCATTCTATTAGCGGCCTATCAGTTTAAAGTGCCTCTGAGACCACTTCAGAACATTTTCTACTTGTTTCTTTAACTCGTCACCCATTCATAGACAATATCCTATCCATTATTTATATAATCTTTGGAGTCATGCCTGCTGTTTCAGTTGTCTCATGCATCACTACATTTAATATTCGAGTAGAAAGATCAAGCAACATCACGTCTCTTCACTGTTCATTCAGACATCGAGTTTTTTGATAAATAACTTTCTTCCTGAGACACTGCAGTCTTTAGGATTTCATGAGTAACATCTTTCGTATCACTGTCCACCATATTTTAAATCTGAAGACTGATTTGAACTCAGTGTAAGTAAGTGTGCCATATTGTTCCAGATCCCTGCGTTCTACTCGGTGGGTCGTCAGGGCAACAAGAAGACAGCCGGCTTCAGCGAGAAGCTGTGGCCCATTAACGGCGGAGAGTGGGCGCCCGCCTCCTGCTCCTACAGCGAGATTATACTTACAGGGTAATTCTTTATATACAGGGTGTCAGTTTGAGACATCTGATAGTTTGGTAAAAGGCGGTTTTCTTTTTTGTCATTATATTTTACAGAAAATTCATATGTTTTGAGGGTAATGTTCGTAAAAGGCTTTTGATATCAAAATAACATTCGAGGTTGTATATTTTTTGCTATTCCTCAAAATCTACTTTAATAGTTTACTGAGTAAGTTAACCAAATTATCTTAGAGTGTATGACAATTACGAATTATGAATTCAATTCCAGGCACGCAGACGGTAGTGTGAAGTTTTGGGACGCGAGTGCGGGAACGTTACAGATTTTATATAAACTTAAATGTTCTAAAGGTATGTAAAACTGTTTACTTTATTATAATAAACATATTACTTCGAAGCAGATTGTACATAAATAAATAAAATGAAAAAAAAAAGTATCACTTTTTAAAGAGTATTTTACCCTTATGTATTTGTTTACTCTTAAGGGGTAATAAAAACGAAACACCCCCACCCCCGTCACGCCACGCATACTTCAGAGAGTGCGCAGCGTTTATGGCCAGACTACAGTTAGTGTATGTTGTGCAGTGTTCGAGCGTGGCGCCGTAAGCAACGCGTGTGGCGAGGAGTCCCCCCTCGCCGCGCAGCAGGTGGCGCTGTGTGCCGAGTCGCGCAGGCTCGCCGTCGCACTCTCGCACGGACACGTGCTGCTCTTCAAGTTCCGCAAGACGGAGACGCACGGAGAGACACACGTATGTATAGTAGGGTGTTAAAATCCGATGAAACAATACTTTCACAGCAAATAGTATACTTGATGCCATCCACCAAATCTGGGTTTTCTAGGCATAATATATCATAAGGTATAACTAATCAAAACTATGTCTTAATTTGTGCAGGATCAACCCTACCGTACTGACCTACACCAACAGCTAAAGACTTAAGCCGGCTAGTCACCTCCTGTATCATAGAACATTGTAATAATACATGGGACAAAAATCACATTCTAAACAGGATACATGCGCTTGTGTGCTTGAAAATGGATTTAGCACGCTAGATGTAGGTCAGGGTAGGGTTGTCAAAATAAATAATTTTTCAACTTTTTTTTTTTTTTTTTAATGGGAAAATAAAGTAACTATCTCCGTTTCAAAGGGGACGGAGCGACGGGAAAGAGTGCCGATGGCGTAACGCGTCGCGCCGTCCCTCCAAACCCCGTGCTGGGTTCTGGCCTCAGCCGGGGTTCGGACGCTGAGTGTGAGCGGTTGGAGGTTTTAGTGCGGTTCAACTCCCACATACCCCGCCCGCGAGGCGGGCGGGGATCCGGTGATTTCCTCCAACTAAAAAATAAAAAAAAATCTCCGTTTCAAAAGCGCTGAAAGTATTGTTTCACCGGGCACCAACACCCTGTATAGGTACAAGATTCAAGGAGAAGCCGACAGGAATAGAGTTTAAGTGTCTCTTCGCCAATGCAGCTTGACTATGTTTCACAAAGAGTCAATTCACACTGCAATGTAAGCCTTACAACGCAGTTGACTGAGACAGGGCACGAAGATAGGTGAGGACTATGTTCAGCAGTGGACGGGCAGATGATGACGATGAAACTAACTTGCTTTACTACAACTTCTTTTGTAAATAACTTTAAAATAGAAATTGTAAATAATATGTTTGTGTGTTCAAGGTAATAGACATTCCGATGATCACAGACACGTTAGAAGAGGAGACGTCTCCCGAGGCGGAGGGGGGGAGGTCGATGTCGTTTAGCCGCGGCGGGGACTCCGTGGAGGGGGAAAACAGAAGGGTAAATATTAGTTATCTACGAAAATAAGTGAATGCAGTTTTATAAAACATCAAAAATAAAATGATGTTTCGTTTCAGCAAACATTCTAACTCTAATATTTAAGGTACTTCTCGTTCATGTCGCATAGTTTTGGGACCTGTATAGTGCTATCTCTGACCCATTCGAGACTGTTCAGGAATGTTCTAGAAAAATGAGTGAGTTAGACGGGATGAGCGGGGATATATCTCTTTCAGGCCGTTTGAGAGTATCCGAAAAGCTTCTGGAGCAACATTCCAGACTATCCGAGACGATTCGAGACTATTCGAGAAGTTTCTAGAACTTTTTATGAAACATCTTTTACCTGTACGTCGATACGTTATTTATCTGTGTGTGTGTGTGTTTCAGTCTGGTGTATGGGGAGGGTGGGGTTCCCTGCGGGTGCGGGGTGCGGTGGGGACGGGGGGAGCGCGGCGCACGGCGGGGTTCCAGCCCGCACTGGTGGCGCTGCAGCAAGGACCTCCGCACGCCATCACCGCGCTCACACTCAACTCCTCGTATGGACTGTACGTATATGAAGAGGAGACATATCTAACTGACAACTAACATTGGCAATTGTGTACTAATAACATTTGACAGTTACAAACGTGTAGATAGTAGATACAGTAGTGGCGGATACACTGTCCAACTTGATTCTTGTCGGCTTCCCCTTCGGGAGATTCTACTTCTATAGAAAGTTATTAGTCCATCAGTCAGAAAGGATCCTCTGTATGCGAAAATAGAAGACCGTGGACAGAAAGACAAATTATTAGAAGTCCGATAGTGGCGAATATTCCAAACAACATGATTCTTATCGGCTTCCTTCCCACAGAAGACCAAGCTTAAACCTACCTCTAAGTCTTTATACTACAAATTCGTTTTACTATGATTTAGAATTGATCATTTTTGACAACGTGCTGTACTACATACACATCAACAATAACAACTTTGACTTTGGAAGAATCTCTTATACAGGATGAATCTGTAACTTTGGACAATCTGACGTGAGGTGAAAGACCTGTTGAAATACAACTTAGCACCCTTTTTATTTTTTGGATCGGTTATTTTTTTTTGACATTGCATGGAAAACATACGACTATCGTTGCGGACTTCCATACTATGATGAAAATAAAATTTATCCAATTCCTAAACTAAAAGTGGTTCTAAGTTCTATTTCGACAGATCATTCACCCCACGTCAGATTGTCCAAAATTACAGATCCACCCTGTATAACTCTATGCATGTGTGATAGCATGGCGTGGGGCGGTGACCGTGGCGTGGTGGTGGTGGACATGTCACGACGGTGCGTGGTGACCGCGCTGTCGCCCGCCGCGCTCTACCACGCGCCCCGCCAGCACGAGCGACACGAGAGACAACGCTCGCCCAGCCTCGATCAGGTAATTACACAGACTCATACACAAGCGAGACAATTCAATAATATAAATTTCATAATACGACCATCAGAAACACTGTACACTCTACTGTAATACAAATCACGAAGAAGTGAAATAATTGTACTACCATACAGATGACACAGCTCAATCGTCAGAAACATACACACACGAAAAATTTACATTAATGTACTATCTTATAAATTACACAACACAATGATGAAATACGGACACAGACATACACACACACGCAAATGAGATAGCTACAAAGTAAAACTACATTTCAAATAGAAATCAATGAAGAGAGACATTAACAATTCTAAATTAAACTAAAATAGTAATAGTGTCACTTGACAAAGATGTCAGATAGTTTTATGAACCAGAAGTGGTTTTACTTTTTAAAAAGCATTCATTAATGGTATGCAAGGAACCTCCTTTAATTAATAATGGAAAATATTAAAATTAAACCCATCTGAATCCGAAGCAAGTTCTACGTATCCTTTTTTCACGACCTCTCCCAATTGGCGCCAATCCCAGAACCCATAGATAAGCTGCGCAGTCTATCAATTCCATAGACAATATATGGGTCGGGTCCGGGTTACTGAATCTTTCGCTTGACACTCTTAAGAATAGGTTATAAAAATTCTAACCTTAAAATAACTAACAGACAAAATACAATACATTAGGTAAGGGAAACATACAGTTACTTATTGATACTAAGTATAATACTAGGTCGATTGTGGTTGCACAGTATTAGGAAAATTAGGTTAGATACTAGAAACACATGAGTGTGCTTTTATGTGACACTTTAGTGAAGACTGGTAACAGAAATGCTCTGGAATCTAAATTATTAAAATATTCTTTAGTTTAACAATATATTTCTCAAATAAAATTATAATATTTGACTAATTTTCTGACAAACCAATTTATACAAAAATCAGTGTTGGAAATATACATAAACATTTTATTTGATGAAAGATATGAAGAGAAATATGAGCAGAAAGTAAAATCATTCAAACCGGATGAAAATACAAATTTGTAGTGTTAATACAAAAGGAATTATTTTAATAACAATAAAATTTCAGAGTGTATATGTACTACAATAGAATATATAAGCTACAAACTTCACAAGTCACTTGAAAAACAATCACGGCGAAAAGGTATTGGTAAAACACTATGCTTTTAAATAATAAACTGAGAGAAATAATAACATCTAAAACAATACAGACAAATCTATTCATGATATTTTATGAATACGGTATAACACAAGATGGAGTCAGCAGCACACACCAGGTACAAACACAGGTACACAGATATTACAATACTAGGTAGTACAAGTACTAGGTACAATTCCAAGTACAATACTAAGTATGTAATTATTTCACGTTACATTTAAGTTGCATTTTTATTTGTCTTATAATAATTTGCTACGGCCGTCCGAATCATGTCGGCTCTTCCTCTGTATTTTCAGTTTCGTTATTAATGATTTCCTATTTATTTTGATAGCAGTTTTAGCCGTAGTGTTGACCTCGCTCGACCCGTAGACAACCGGCATGGCATCGTTAGTCATTGTTTATCCTCAGCCTGTCTTTCGTTGTCTATACACTTTTATAAGGTTCGCAGAAGCATGATCTAACGTTTAGGAACACCTCGATTACCATTGGAGGGTCGGTCGGCGACAGTAGAGAGCGGGAGGAGGGCAGGACGCAGTGTGGTGCGATGGTTAGGTTGATGGTGATGTTTGTTGGAGGGGGAGGAGACTCCGCGGCCCTCGCCGGCACTCAGCCCCGAGGGGAGCGACGAGCCCGTCCCGGCGCCGCAGCCGCAGCCCCCACCGCCGCCGCAACACGAAGAGAAACCCAAGCTCGACCCGCGACGGAAGTCCACCTCGTGGAAGAACTTCAACCTCAAACGACAGCTCTCTAAGGTCGACCTCAAGTTCAAGGCTGCCTTCGCCGTTCCCACTGAAAACAACTTGGAAGAGGTCGTCACTGAAAAAAGCACCTCACAGTTTTATTGTGAAGCGACGGATAAGACTGATGCTCCGACTGAACCTAGCGCAGAGTCGCCAACAAGAGATGATGATAAAATTGTAGAAAACGAAGAAGAAAGTGACAAAAACAAGAGTGACCTCCCGTCACCGCTGCGAGTCTGCTCCGATGTGTTCGAGAGAATGCACAAGGAGCTGCAGGAGAAGAGATCTGGTGACGTGTACGACAGGATGCACAAGGAGTTGCAGGAACGATGGAAGGACAAGGAGGCTAATGAGAACGCCGTCTCCACCGACGCCTCTCCCTCCACTGCTGAAGAGGAGAAGGCGACTCGACCCGACAACCTGCCTCTGTTCGAAGAAGACGGCAGACCCGCGAGGCCTCCTCGACAGAAAGGGAAGATTAAAAAGGAAGAGATCGAGAGGAAAGATCAGAGAGATCAGAGGCTGTTGTCGGTGCCGAACATAAAGTACAGTAAGCAGGAGGCGGGCCGCGAGCCGCGCCGCAAGCAGTCCTCGCAGCAGCAGGCCTCCTTCGCCGGCAACCTCATGCGCCGCTTCAGTAAGTACCTGCCGACTCCACCTCATCTCATCCATCATCACTAACGTGGGTCCCGTCGCACTTAGCAGGCTGCCAGCCTAACGTAGTACCTCTCTCTTGTTCGATACGTTTTGAATGGTAACGGTTTGGCGATTTTAAAGACGTTCACTAATCAAGTAGAGTTTTAACCCAGATTAATATAGTTTTATTGCTCGTTAGAAGTACCGTAGTTAGTATTTTAATACCTAGCGTTAACCCGAGTGGTGGTCGATAGATAACTGGATCTAGCACAGGAGTGACAGAGGTCGTGAGGTGGAGACATCTCATCCGTAACGCTTCAGCTTCTTGTGATATTACGCTTCTTATTTATTTATTTATGTCAATTGTAAGATATAATACGTATACAATATTGTTATATAATATTACGGATATTGTTATTATAGTATTATGTGTATTAAATATTAATTGTATAAGTAAAGATGTATCACTGTGTACAGAACGCACGGAGTTGGGTATACTAGAGTACGAGGTAGCGGGTATACAGTACTGATGTGTATTTTTTATTCTAAAGGACAAGGACTCGTCCGACGAAGACTCTAACTGCCTTAAATATCTATTCGCTGACTTTCTCGGTAATTAAACAAGTCATATAACTAAGTACGTAGGTGATCTCTGTGTTGTCGATGTCCTTTGAGATAACATATAACGCTAGAGTAGTCGGTCATTAGCTGCACCTCCGCTTGGTAGCTAGTCGCGGTCTGACCGATGTCCCTTCCCCAGGAGAGCTAGCGGCGTCCCTAGCGGCGGCGCTGTGTCCGCGGCGGGACGAGGGCGAGGCGGGCTCGGTCGCGGTGCGGCGCGCCGGTACAGTACTCGCACTAGCGCACGGTGACTAACACAGAGATCAGGCGGTGTGTGTGGTGGTGGTGCAGTGGTGTTGGTTGTAGATGGAGGGCGGCGGCGGGGGTGTGGGCGGCGCGCCGGGCGGCGGCGGCGGCGGGGCGGGCGGCGGCGGCGGCGGGGCGCGCGGGGTGCGGCGGTCGCGCTCGCAAGGTACCCGCAAACTGCACAAGTGCCTGTCCACGGCGTCCGAGGTGTACGGCGCGCCCGCCGCCCCGCAGCACTCGCTGCTGTCCACGCGCCAGTATTGCAGTTTTGGTAGTACAGTCACCTTAAGTATTCTCCCTCCCGTCCGGACGATGCGGTCTCTTTACTCTACCTTATGTTCTCCTTATTTCTGTTCTTCGACTACTGATTGTTTGACGAAGTGGCTTGCGTTGCGCGGATCGTGCATCCCTCTCTGTCTGTCTGTCTGTCTCGTGTCGCATCGTGCGCTTCTCGCTCACTCCGCCGTCAGCTCATTACTGACTCGTCAGCGACTCGATGCTTCTGACACTGACACCTTGATTACGAGTCATTGCCGCAACTGACCACTTCATAAGGTTTGGTCAAACGATCGCTGTTTTTTTGTTTTTGTTTACTGTTCTTTTCGTTCTTCCATACTGTCATCTTCATCTACTTCACTATTCCGAATCTCACTCCTGAATCTAATATAAGAAACGTAATGAATATCAAATTGAAGATTAACGAAACCATCATTTTGGCTCAAATAAACCTATCATTTAATATCAGACTCATAAGTTCGTACAAAATCTTCAATTTCTTACACTAACATGTTAAAACTCCAAATGAAATATTTAATTTGTCAAAAACACATGCATTATACTCGTACAAACATAAGTTTCAATATTATATTGTCATTTTATTTGTACGTTGCCACTTCAATATATCTACTAAGAGTTCACATATAAATTGATGTATTTTTGTTTTCAATTACAGACCGGAATCATTTAATAGGTAATCATTGGTAATATCAAAAACATTATTTTTCGTTGGTCACACTGATGTTGTTTAGTTGAAGTCGCGTAGTAATCTCATTGGCAACAAGTACCTGGAATGAAACGCAATGTGTATGACGTGTCATATGAATGTATGTGTCGACTGCTGTAATGTGAACGTTGCCTTTAGGGTAGCACCATCCGGAGTCACACACACACACACACTATCTAGACTAATATACAACACTGCAAACTGCATTGTTAAGAACCGAATATTGAAACTATTCACAAATTTCAGACTTTAAAATTGAAAAAAGAAGTAAAGTTATTCAAATTGAACCTATATGTATATACTGGTTACCTAAAGCGATCCTTACTTCTAATTATGAGATTATTATAAAACAGGAGCAAATTTAGTTGCGTCTCAGTATTCAGTCCTTAATGAGTTAAAACATCAACACTGTTTTTGATAGCAAAGCGTAAGAGTTCACTCAACGTACTATAAGTCAGTGATATATCATTAATAGACCAGTGGATGATGTACTGCGGAGGGTGCTCCCTACATTGTGTTCATGCTTGTAATACATTGTGATGTTTGTCGATGCAGAGCCGAGTTTGCCGCAGACTCAGGCATCCATGGAGTACTTACAAATAACACAACCCAATGGTATCGAAATGAAATCATTAGCATCGTTTATTTTATTTATTTGATGATTTTGTTTGGTTAGTTATTCTGTGGCTTGGTGTCTCGTCGCTCCACCTTAGTGGTTCCTAGTGATTGTGGATGCTATTTCCTACACCCACACATGACTGCACTCGTATGTTATCTCAATTCCGCATGACTTCTTAGTTCAACGAAAAGGTGACTTACTACTCAAAACTATCTATTTTATAATCTATCGCTATTGTTATGACAGTGGGAATATGTTATATGTGCATATAATATGTATAACCGAAGCTTATTGTAATGTATGTAACCGACACACGTATGTTCTCTCATTATTTCTTTCTGTATCTTCTTGTTTCATTTGTTAAGGTTCTGTCTATCACGCGATTCACAGTATACATTTATTTGCATTTGTCGCAACATTCTCAGTAAGACGGTGGTTGGAGGTGTGTGTGGAAGGCGCATCGCCTCCTGACATCTGATTCTCTGTACTTTACTAATGGCTGTTCAATTGTCTTTTTGTTTCTAGACCGACAGCAAAGCAAAAAGTTATTATGGCTCGTTTTTGGCTGCCTGTATATGCGGCTGTCCTTATATCTATGTATGCTTACGGTACTTAATCTGTTAAGAGCGCACTAGCTGCATGTATATTTGTTTTATAGATTTTATATTGGATTGCGCAAGATGTTTGTCCGTCCACCGCTTCGTACTAGTGACGTCGATGGCAATATAGGCGTTAGTGGCAAACTGCACTGGACCATCCGAAACTAGATAATAGGCAGAATGCTTTGTTTCGGCTGAAGACTAGCCGGCCCGGCTACTAGTACACGTCACCTCCCGTCCATCACTCATCACATTGGATTCTATTGCTAATTAACAGTTTCTTTGGTGTTCGTAAACCGCTTCTCATCAGCTGCCATTATTAGAGATAACATGCTCGTTTAACTATTCCAAAATATCTTAATTTGTGATGAGTGTTTTGACTAAGTTCACTAACGGGACTACGCCTGATCTCTCCACTTGGGAGACCCAAGCCCAGCAGTGGGTACTAATGAGTACATACAAAACTAACTTGTGATAATCTTGTGATAACATATTAAACCTAATATTATCTTAATCGGAACACTAATCATTAAAAATGTGTAATAATAAACTAAATGAATATCTAATTCAAATGATGCCTACGTTGTGCAAATAAGCTGAGATTGGACGGACATGCAACCGAATACAAACACTTTTCTTAAGCATGATCAATTTATACCTTCTATAGCACTGGAAGATGAATACTTAGCACTATTATTGATAATTTCAGCTAATTTCACAACCGCACCTCACTTCTATAGCTACTGCTGTAGACTGCAACTATATCCTTGTAGACTGGACCATTATTGATGATTTGGGATCAGATAACACTTCTTTATCTATATTAGAGAACACTTTTAGTAAATTTAGACTTATTTTATTAATGCCTAAATCGTCAATGATGCTGGAACCTCGCCATTTCGATGGAGAGGTTCCAGACGGTCGGTCTCCGGAGTTCGGTTGCAATAACTGTGCTATTCTGTTGCCAACCGGTCGAATAGACAAACTGGATAGTTCGTTCTCCCGGTCTCGGTCCAGCAGCATGTCCAGCCTCGAGAACATATCGCAGGAGGGCATCCAGTGCCTCGCCTTCGCCGATAGCTACACTAAGAAGTCTGGTGAGAATTTGATAATCTTCAACTTGATTTCTCCATTTATTTTTGTAACAGTTACCTCAATACCTTTAACAAATAAGTGATTAAATTGTTGTTAAATTTTATTATATACAGTCGAAACTTATAAACTCTTCCAATGACTCCTCTCTTCACCGCTTTTGCTAAAAGTTGTAATGTTCATGGTTCCAGATCCCACGACGTTACTGCCCACGCTATGGATCGGCACAACGTTGGGCTCGGTGCTCACGATGATGATCAGCCTCCCGGAGACGGACCTCAGGCACACACAACCAGTGGTCGTCTCTACGAGCGGTAAGTCATCACCAAAACAACTAGCTGCTTGATAAATTGCTTCACACACAATTTATGTAACGTTAGGCTAGTTGGGAGATGAGTGATGGCTATGGTGATGACTATGAGAATTTTCAAAAATCGTGGAATTTTCTTTTCTATTGTTGCAGGTGGTCCTATATTTAGGTTAAGAGGTTCAATATTAACGATGTCGTTTCTCGACTGCAATGGTGCTTTAATTCCTTATTCATACGAGAGTTGGAAAGATGATAGTAAAGATGTAAGTACAGCCATTAATTAGATGATACTGTAATAAACAAACAGACACATTGTCAAAACTACAAAGCTTTTTAAAAGGCTGTTCGTTTTGTAATCCCTAAAGTCAATGTTTACAATTATTTTAAACAAAACCACAATTGAGTTTGAATTACCATACATTTAACTTTGAGAACCGTCACACAGTACCGTACATCCGGACAAGATGAGCAACGCATTCAGTAGCAAAGTATTATATTATAATCCGTTAAATTTCGACCCATCTATGTCTGAATTGATGCCGCCCATCTTAAACACAACATCCATCCAAACAATTTTTCCATTCAAACAAAAGCACCCTGCCACACTAGGTTCGAGAACGTCGAGAGCGAACACCCACGAAACAGAGCTCATCAAGTAGCGGGTGTGGGAGCCGCATGAGCCCCACGCCCGGGGCTGGTGCCGGCGCCGAGTGTGGAGACAGACAGTTCGTGGTGGTGGCCAGCGAGAAGCAGGCGCGGGTGGTGGCGCTGCCTAGTCAGAACTGTGTCTATAGACAACAGATCGTCGAAACTGACTTTGTTGTTAAAGCTGAAATCGTCAGCTTGAAAGGTAACATTTCTTATATTAGAGTCATCAGCATTAGTCATTAGAAGTTGGCTTAACTGGACAGTCCCGACCCAAGATCTTAATTTAGGCTACAAGCTATAAGATTTAAATTTCATAAATTCACGGTCTCCTCGACTTGATCAGACTTTATCAGAAATTCCTTGATCTTATTTAGCACATACAGATAGGAGCAAATACACCTGATTGCAAAACGTATAAATCTTCACTGGTTTCGATGTCGGATTCCAGATAGCGTGTGCCTGGTGAACTACCTGTCGACGGGTCACCTGGTGGCCTACAGCCTGCCCTCGCTGAGGCCGCTCATCGACGTCGACTTCCTGCCGCTCTCGGAGCTCAGGTACCCTCGCACCTCACACGGCACCACCTACCGACAACCCGTTCACTCTTCATGTCAACACTTATGGATACTCATGTACATATTATCATGTTTAGTATCAATGACATTCGATACTTCAGTTTTTATTATTGCTATGTAATAAGGACCATCGACGACAGGGTATGTCGAGTGTTTACATTAAGAATGAATGTGAAGGTGAGGAGGTCCCCGGTCTGTCTGCCCACTCTAGAGGCCACTAGACTGTCCCGTGACACACCGACCACTATTAGAAGATTTCTGTGCACAAAACAAGGCACTAAATGATAAACGGCTTCCTAGACGAATATACATTTGTAATGCTTGGCAATTTTATCTTTACGCTCTCCGAAGTTTTATCGTTTTTGAAATTATGCCTCATTACGAACATGGGAATCATTCGCCGGTTTTGGATTCTGATCATTTGCTATTTTATCATTTAGGAGCCTAACGACAGACTTCCTATATAATATCGATGTTAGAACTGTGTCGGTGTGAAACTCCACTATGACTGACTCCTCCACTCGTGACCTCGCTGGAGATAGTTAGATGTGACGTGGGCGAGTGGGGTTCCACACCAGACAAGCGACGGTGTTACTTCTTATTCTAAATTGTCGGCAGCACTCGGCTATTAGAAGCTAATTCGTGCTATTTCTGATCACAAAGTAGACAAAATTTTTGCAATTCTATCGAGCACCACCTGTGCTTCCAATATTCGGCACTCTTTCTATTTTTCAGTAAAAATAAATTGGCAAAGCCTTGACACCAACACTACGACTAACCAATATGACAATTGACACCGTTCACGAATATCTAACAATACATTACTGGTGCTGCATTATGAACTGTACATACACTGAACCTGTTGACTACCACGCCCGAGTAACTGAACCCGAATGAGGTGGAATGTTTGAAACTAACTTCCCGTTCTATGCTGATGCCGTCTCGAAGAACGATAGTCTGTGTCCTGCACTAACTTTTACTAACTCATACTTAGATGACTTATTTATTGAACGACTTATACCTTGTCTCCTGCAGGGTTCCTTTCACCATTCAATTCTGTTGTTTATTTTTGACACGAATTTGATTTTATTTGAGTACACATACCAAAGCAACCCTGCAGCGTGAGACATTGAATCAGTCGTGAGCGAGTCGCAACGAGCTGACCGGTATCTATGTTCCGGTAGCTTCCAGACACAGTCCAAACAGAGGGGTATCGTAGACCCAATGCTGAGTATATGGGGCCAACAGCTCATTGTAAACGAGGACACCGACCAGTAAGTGTGCGAGACTAGGTGCTGCCATGCTCGCCGGAGTCGCCGGACTCGCTCGCTCCTCTGTTGCTCCCACGCCCATCCATCGTCTGAATCGAATGCTTTGACTAGACCCCTCTATCTGTTCAAACCCGAATGTTAAAATGGACGCGGGCAAAACCATCACCTGCGCTCTCAAATTGAATACACAGCGTAACATACTTATTTGATGTTTTTGATTCGTTAATTTAAATTAGAGTATTAGTTTGATTTCATTGCTTTAACGTATAAATGTTGATTAGTGATACTCGTATTTCTGAACAAGTTTTAAATGATAAAGTGCGTTCTGTATTGTGCAGTGCGCGGGAAGTGGTTCGGTCTGGTCCGTGTGCCCCCTGCTTGCAACCCCGCTTCTAGTCCTCTGTCCACACGTGTCGTCGTACCCACACGAACACACACGACCCCCACACCCACCACCACACCTTGTCACATGTCACATACAAAAATACTGTCTTCTCTTGCTGTTCTGCTCTTACTATTGTTCTCAGCATGACGGCTTATAAACTTTATTTTCGGAATATTTCGTTTCATTTCGTAGCTCATAATAAATGTTAGTCAAGCTTTTTGTTAGATGATTTATCTTTTAGACATCAGATGAGGATGCTGGATCTTTGAGGTGAGATATTTGCCAGTATTATAACTCTGTACTTGCCTTCACTTCTGTCAACTCTAAAGACTTCTAAATAACGGCCTGCCGATGATACTTTCCTTTCTGTCCTTCTGAAACAGGGCAAAGCTCAATACTTAGAGAATGATATTCTTTTCATGATGTGAGTTGTGCTGGACACGTGTTAACGAGTGTGTTGATAATATTCCAGGATAGCGAAAACATTTTGCTTCAGTAATCGCGGGCACGGTCTATACCTCGCGTCGCCTTCCGAAATACAGAAATTCACGATCGACGCTGAATTCTGGTGAGTTTAACTTTAAGTAATTGTAAATGTTATATTATTTTTTTATGATTTTCTTATTAAAGTAGTAGAGCCAGATATCTTAAAGGTATGATAGAAAGTAGTTTCCTACTTTGACACTTATTTCTTGATCCTCACATGGAGTCATGAACACCGATGTAATATGACGACAAAGGATGATTGTGATTGTTTGTACTGAACCTCTCCAATATTCAGGGATGTGCATTTCAAGATCTAATCTTCTGGATTTCTAAAGAATTTTTTGAAAGCATTTTTCATGAACTCTTTGAACTGTATTATTTCAGTAATCAATTGAACGAGATGTTGGGTGAGGTGTTCTTGGCACGTGACATGCCGGAGCCTCCCAAGGAGAGCTTCTTCAGGGGCCTGTTCGGAGGAGGGGCACGACCTCTCGACAGGGAGGAACTATGTAAGAATTTTCTTTTGGTTTTTAAATTTATAACTGCGATTAGTTTGTTACACTATATGCATGTGTTCTAAGTCGTAGTAATCGCTGTAAATCGCACATCAATATGGCCTCTCCATAGTCTGCATATCCAAGCATATATCGTGGCCGTTCCTATCTGACTGTGAGCGAGGTCTAAAGGCATCGTTGCACGTTCCAGTCGGCGAGAGCAGCGGCAAGGGCAGCCGCACCGTCGCCAAGCACATCCCGGGGGGCAACGCCGCCGTGGAGCAGCTCGGGGCGCGCGCCTCCACCGCCGCGTCCGAGGTGGCGCGCGCTCACCAGATGGTGGTGGAGCGCGGGGACAAGCTGTCGCAGCTGGAGGACCGCACCGAGCGCATGCACAACCAGGCCGCCGAGTTCTCCTCCTCCGCGCACCAGCTCATGCTCAAGTACAAGGACAAGAAGTGGTACCAACTCTGAACTGACCCTCCCTTCGGCCGGCGAGTGTCCGCCCTTAGAGCTTACCGCTGTGGAGTACTGTACACGAACCAACGCACAACCCGGCGTCATGGCGGCGTCATGGCGGCGCCAGTGACCGCACTCACAGAACGATCGTTCAATTATATCTGTGCCTATACTTACTTGTTCCTTGATGCGCTCCGTGCAGTGGACTTTTACTTGCGTTATTTTTTTAATATAATTTTAAACAGTTGAAAAGACTAATACAATTATAATTTTAACTATAGTTTTAATTCTTGTCCACTGGGTTTAGAAATGGGCGCGAAATTCGTAAATACTTGAAATGTCTCTTCACTATGAATGTCAATGTCACAATGACAGTTGCATTCGTTCAATCTTATATAATATCTGTTGTCTATGGATTAATCGATGATGTACATATGAATGCAATAATGCTAATCTTTTTATACGAACTGTTATTGTAGATACTGTTCGCGATACCCTAGCTAGTGTACGGTAGGACTCCTTTGTTTTCCGATCGTTACTTCGTTCTAAATAATCTGCATTCATATAATATTAATTATAGTTTTAAACACACGGTAGTGTTTTCAATCTCTATAAGTGATCTAGGAACTGTGGTAGTGTCTTGAAATGTTAAATTTTATACACAAAATGTTTATAAGAGGTTTTCTCCTAGATAAAAGAGAGTAGAATCTATTTGAAAATAATATATTTGTGTAGTTTGCATTTAAGTTTCAATAAATATAATGGGTTTAGTAGTTACTTGCGTAAATTTGAGATTATTTACCTGTTGCTATTAATAAAATGTAGATGTAAATGTTATAAATACAAAATTAAATGAATAATAATGTAGACCGAGTCAACTATGGCACCCTGTGCTGATCTGTATAAAGTATTAAATAAATATAATAATATAAATAAATATAATATATTAATTGAAGATTTAGGCATTGGATGACAATAATTTTGTTAAAATTATTTCTCAATCGTAATTTATTCTTGAGCCTTCGATACACTTCATTTTCTCTTCGACACGACACTTATTTTTATAAATCTCTTTCTTAAAGGGAAGAATTTTGTTTATATTTCCTACAAATAATTTAAAATATTTATAGTAACTACAAATTGAATCGCCTTAGTGTAAAGCAATATTGAATGGGGTTGCAAGCCTAACGAGACCAATCGTTGTTGTGTCTGTGTGTTACTAGAGCTAAATATATAAAAAGCAATGAACTTTGTAAAACTGTTTAAAGCAACTTGTATATCGCTGTATATTGTAAGGATTAGACAAAGTACTCTTATATTTTAGGTTTAAATCTCTCTGTAGTGTAACTGAATATATATGTATTTTTCATTGTTTCCGTATATTTTCACTATTTAATCTTACAAGTCCAGTGTTAGTTATTTCTATAAATAACTAGTACCTATTTATAGACTTGCTAGATCTACACTTTTGTGATAACGTAGTGACTTCTGTTGCATTCTACAAAATAATCTTTATTTAACTTTAGCAATAATGAAAAAAAATGTCTATTAGAAGTTATATTGTGTATTATTAGGATATAAATGGTTATAATAATTAGAAAATGTCTGTATTAATCTGAGAATTCGATTTCAAATACTGAACGTATTTTCATTGAAATTTGTACGAAACCAGAGTCCAATAGTTTCGTAAAATTACTCAAATTTTAATTGTATTGCATGTAATAATAAATATAAACATGATTAGCTTTGCAAATATAATCCTTCTGCTCTTAGCATTACGACTCAAAATCGTGTTACTACTGTGTTATATAAATACATAGCATATAAATACGTTAATATTTTATTATAAGTAGTTCCGTTTTAGCTGATATATAGATGTTTATAAACTGTTGAAACGTACAGAGATTTAATTACAGTAAGCACATGTGGTTTTAATTCGATATATTTTCATAGCTATTTACCGTTTTAACTAGACAGTACAAGACATGCTAGGAATTAGATACTTCATACTATTGGTTGTAAATACATTCATTTAATTTTGTGGTAAACAAATCTAATATATAAAATTCTCGTGTCACGGTGTTCGAACTTGAACTCCTCCGAAACGGTTTGACCGATTTTGTTGAAATTTTTTGTGATTATCCGGTATCTATGAGAATCGGCCAACATCTATTTTTCATCCCCCTAAATGTTAGGGGTAGTCCACCCCTAATTTTTTTTTTATTTTTTCGACGCAGACGAAGTTGCGTGGGGCAGCTAGTATTATTATATAAATACTGTAAGGACGAATTATAAAAATAATAGAATAACTTCTGAAATTCCAGTTTCTATTCCCTACATGTCTTGGACCAGACATTTTAACCAGATTTCCAATATTTCTTTAATACTATTGCTATATACGGACGCACCGTATGCAAGTGGCATATCACTGGAATATATCATATGTACCAATTTACGCGAGGGTAAATATATACATATAGTTTTGAGAGACAGCTTACCCTTTTATATGTGCCCTTACGACGTATTAGTGAGTAAATCACACACTATCACCTTGCCACTTCACTAAACATTCGAACTTTTGACACTTTAATTATATTTTTAGGTTATGTTGTAAGCAGAGGTATATAATTGTTAAACGTGCAATAATTGTTATAAATGAGTCTAGTCTATTCTTCCGCAGTCCCCCACCTCATGTAGTTCGTTGGCTGCAGAAACATGTGGTTTTATTGAGAATATTTCAAATGTACGAGTTCCCACTGCAATGCTATGATTGACCATCATTCTAATATCTGTTCTCCAATTGAACTGTCTACTGTTAGTATTTCAAATATATCTGATTTTGACAATATACCGGAACACTCTTTGGAATATAGTCAATAGTATTACATGTACAGCCTTACATGTCGAGTTAAGTTTTCTAATTCTATTCTTGTTATCGTCACTAGTAAAAACGCTCCTAAACTTAAGTTAAATAAACGCATCTAACAAATAAATAACGTTGAGCATATTAGACTAATTATAACAGTTATTTTAATTAACTTTCTTATTCGTTCAACGCTAAAATAATTTCGAAAATATGGGACTAAAATTGTTATATAATAAGAAATGTAAATAAAGTTATAAAAAGAAAAACTTGTGGCAAATTAATGATTGTTATCTAAAGTAGAATGATTTGAGCGTCATTTTGTATTGAGCATGGATCATCTCGGATCGGATCGGATCGGATCGGATCGTGTACTTCACTATACATACTGTATATACCTACGTACGGAAGCTGTTCACTATATATTTAGTTTGGTAGATGATTATTATAGTCATTATATAAATAAATTATAAATAAAATTATATCGAAACGAAACTGTGTTTTATTTTTAAAAGCGATACGATCATTTCAGCGGCCTATTTATAGGATGAGGAGTAACCAGTGTCAGTGAAAAATACAATTTGACCACTCAATAAAATAATTTAAAAAAACTTGAGAGGTATCAAGGGACACCCGGATGGAACGAAATTCCTTTCGATTAATTAGTGAGGGAATTGCAATAAAATTTACTCTTCTAAATCTTTCTTAGGAAGAGAGAGAGACAGACATTTTATACTAAATAATTATTATAACTTAAAAAAAAATCTTAATCACAGCGCCATCTAGCATTAATCATATAAAACAAAATAAGGAATTGTTTTAAAATATTTTAATCACAGCGCCATCTAGCGATAATCATCTAAAACAAAAAAGTGTCGTGACAACTTTTTCAAAAGAATTTTCGTCTAGCCCCCTTTCGATAACGCGCGATAAGGAACTTCGTTCCAATACGATCAGTGTGTTTAGTGTAAAATGAGCTTTGGACTGAACATTAATTTAAAACTATGGTCAGTATTTATGATATTGCAATTTATTAATGTCCGTCTATTTTGAGATGTAGATACTTCCTTTAGCAACACCATACTGAAGAAAAATATTTATTTTTAAATTGTCAAATTAGTAGGTACTAACAGTAAATGAACACAATTTCCATTTAGTTTTTAGAGATATCATCTAATTGTATGACATTTCAATGTAATACTTAGTATAAATTTAAAGAGTATCAAATAAAAGAGCACCATTTTGAGCAACTTTGTTTAATAAATCTTTTAACTATGATACAATACATTGACGAGGATTACATGTCTCGGGCAGGCGTGCTATCTACATTACATTCAAACATGAACTCCATCAAATATTAACATATTTTAACATGTAGAAATAATTGAACTCGTCAACTACGTTATAGATAAACATTCAAACTGTTTGACCGTCTGTTAACAAATCACAAATGATGTTATGCACCATAATACTTCATAGAATCACAGACACTTT
Source organism: Trilocha varians (assembly GCA_030269945.2). NCBI lineage: Eukaryota > Metazoa > Arthropoda > Insecta > Lepidoptera > Bombycidae > Trilocha > Trilocha varians. Next base: position 12,321,656 of record AP028280.1, read on the forward strand.
AAAACAAACATTTTACATAACTTCATTATTCGTTTCTTACAGCTTTTTCAGAGATAGCTTACAATGTATGTCGTCAGGAATACAATTTTATCTAGAAAGACAAAACTGTCTAGACTAAATTCTTGAAAAAATGACAGATAACAGTTAGACCACCTGAGTCGTCACTATTTGAAATTGCCAAGAAACTAGATAAAATCATGATCATGAATAAACAGAACAAGGTTCGATGGATGGTCATCCGCATAGAGATGTTTTACTCTTTTCTGAAAACAAAAACCTTTGAATGAAGTCTTAGATAAAACATACTTCATAAATAGAAGCAGCACCGGCCGCCCGAAAGGCACATTACTCGATACTCACACACACACGTACAGCGCTACATATGTAGTAATATGTACACACTCTACACACACAGCGCGAGATCTCTCAATAACTATAGATTGTAGGAAAAGTTTTAACACGAGCAACGTGTTGCTTTACGTCGCGTAGTCGAATTATGCTACCAAAATCAAAAATTGATTGAATTAAAGTTTTTTGTAGTTTACATAGTATTAGATTTAAGCTGTTGAAATTGGTAAAGTATATCTTGTAACAAACAGAACATTCACTAAAATTGACGTTAATCTATAGAGCCCATAGCAACATTGAATTCAATAAAACGTTCATAAGTTTCCTGGTGATGTTTTCTTTATAAAACTTTACAAAACATCATATAAAAGTTATGGCAGTTGATGTAATATTTTGTCCATGTGAATAGCTGTGTTTGTCGTATTAAGTAAACACTCAGTTCATACCAAACGTTATGAAATGAAATACTTTATTTTCAACATTGATGACGTACTCATTCTTGTTGACGTCAAAAGTTAAAAGCTACCACCAGTTCGGACAAAAAAATAATAATTGTAGCCACCGTCCTGAGAAGAACTGACAACATGTCGTTATGCCGGGAGATACATCGATCTAATTCATTTCCTAAATTTTTACTGACCTTAAACAAAAACACTTGTTTAAACCAAAGAGAAAATTAAAAATTAGTTTTTTTAAATCATTGTTGCTATTATTTGGAAATTATGAGAATTGTCTCGAATAATTTTAATAAATGCAAGATAACATCGGGTATAAAAAAGCGCAAAGGACGGCTACTTGTTTATTACGGATTATACAAAAACGTATCACATTCTCGCTGTTCAATAATTAAACGGATAACACACAAAATTTATACAGGGTGGATCTGTAACTTTGAACAAGTTGAATTGTGTGGCGAAGGTCCTGTCGAAATAAATCTGTTAAACTTTTTTTTTCAATATCATGGGAGTCCGCAACAATATTCTCATATACTGTATAGAATGTCGGAAAAAACAAGAGTAATATAATAGTAATGAGAGTATTTTACAGATCCACCCTGTATATTCAACAATATCACGGAATACTATCAGAAGATAAACTTATATCAGTTTTATGACCACTTAAGTGAGTTCGTCAAACAAGCCTGACTTCTGTACAATAGTATTCCATGACAATACTATTAATATGAGTTGAACAATAACAAAACTGTAGGATTTACAAACAGAATTTATATGTAACCAAACAGTTATTACATCTGAAGTCAACATTCTGACCGATTTGTTTAGCACACAAAGAAAATATTACACACACATAAGTCCTTGGAAAGTTGACTTTTTTGTTCATGACGTTGCGTGCTCGGCATACTTTCAATTGGCTTCATTCTGTCGTTCATGATGTTAGTTCCAGATGTAATATTTCTGTTTATAGCATAAGCGATAAAGACCGAGTTATACTGCTGTCTCTTTCTAGATTTATAAGCAGTTTTAAGTTGGTAGATGTACAGTAGTGACGTCATAATTGCCTTTGAAAAAAATAAAAGTAACAGATTTTTCCATTATTATTGAATTAGGTAATTCAGAAACAAAGTTGATTTTGTTTCAATGATTTCTTTCTCAATTTACACAGTGAATAACAACAGATTTATACTAGTGTAGAAATGCTGATAATATTTTCAGATAGTTTTAACAACGCTATAAACAAACAAACAGACAGACAGTAGCGCGTTCACTAACCTAACATTAATATCTATAGTTCATATAAAACTCGACGAAGCGAACCACATTAATTGCACTAGTATTACAATTTATTTACAATTCTCATGTATCAATGTTTTTTACAAGTTTAAGTAAAATTTGTGTTATCTTAAAAATTTCTCAACATTTTCTTTTTCTTATGTTTAGATTCATGAAGCTGTACTATCTGACCCATGCTACATTAATTTATAACTAAGTTTTTGAGTCAATGTGTTACACGTTACATTATCCACTCAACTAGGATCGGCAACCAAATTGGTTTGTTTACTTTTGCCAAGTCTGTGGCAGGAGCCAAAATAGGGCACAGTTCTACAACTTGTTTTGTTTACATTTTTTAATCGTCTCATATTTTAAGGATAAACTATATTTTGCCAATACAGCGTCGTTTGGTAATAAAGATTTACAAAAATATAAGGTTTAATTAAAAATCGAAATTACAATTTATTACAAAAAATGTTTTTATAAAGGAGGCTCAAACACGGTATTGATTCCGAACGAAGTCCCCAGTTTCGCCATCTAACGAATAGTGACGTTCCCAGTTGAGTGGTTATGTAACTTTTAGAGCTAATCCCTATTTTTTATAGTCTTCCTCGATAAATGCACTATCTATTTCTGCACTATTTTTTTCAGTATTTTCTGAGATTTTGTTACAGCCAAAAAAAGATTTACTTATTTTCCCAAAAACTATATTTCTTCGTTAGTGATATTGCCCAAAAAAATAATATTTATCTTATCGATTTTTTTTACTTATTTATACCATAAACGCACCTCTCAACAAACTTAGATTAAAACTAACTTGAATAACACATCACTAACGTAACATTATAAACGATATGAATTCACAATATGTAATATAAATATATTAAAATGAATAATATCTTACTTATGTGTCTATAGAATATTAACAACTAGTGAACTATTGTATGAATAGACCCGACTATTTTTATATACAGGGTGTGAATTTAATTTTATAAAGAACGTGATAGTTCATAATCATGTTATGCGGTCAATTATTTATTTAATTTTTAAACTGTATGCATATAAACGGTATAACGGTTTTATTATAACAAAGAATTTAGAACCATTTACTAAAATATGATAGTAAATTGAAGACATAAAATAACTGAAAGATGGTAGAGGTGTGGAATACGTGAGGTCATTGTATGAAATTATCTAGAATATGGACATTTTTTACATTTACATGTAATATTTTACATTTTAGGTCCTTCAATGTGTTAAATATCACACCCTGTATATGAGAGTGAAGACTCAGAATGCCAGTACGCAAAACATTTTAAAGTTATATCTTCCTTTTTCAAACTATCAAATTAACTTGAATTTAAATTTGGAGCTAAAACACACGTTATTGATATTGTTCAAGATATGTTGTTACTATGTGATTAATGCATTCATCTGTAATGTCTGTGATTTTTGCCTTATTTCGAGTACCTATTGTACTGTTTTAGAGATTATTTATTTAAATGCAAAATACGTCTTTTATCTCCAAAAACCACAAGACTCACTAGAAAACTATTTATACATTTAATGTTATTCAAGTTAATCGCTAACAATGAATTTTGCTATCTATTCATTATCGACTAACTACATAGTTAAATGTTATCTACAAGAAAATTTATACAGAATGAAAATTTCGTACAACTTGGAATATTTATGAAGTTTATGCGAAAAATATACATTCGATAAACATAATACGCATTTCTAAATGTAAAGGGTGTCAACTCAAATAAATTTTGAAGGTAAATAGCTTTTAACTGGATATCATGTAGCAGTAAAGAAACGAGTCCAAACACGATGAGTCTATTTTGTTTAGTACAGGAGTTCCTGTGACCACCGACTCTATCAACAGATTAGTTTCATTTTATTCTATTGTCACGCAATATACATCTGCGTGCAAAATGTCAGATCAATCGGAAACCGGGAAGTTTGTCAAATTTAACTCGCAATATTCTATCTGAAGTTACAATAGGTACATAGTTACATCCAGAGCCATATAAAGAAAAACTTTTAAGAATACTTCTCCTGCGCCGTAGAAGTGTTTTGATTAAAAGATAAAAAAAAAAATATTCAGCCAAAATTTACAGTGTAATATACAATTACGATTTCCTACTACGTCAAGCCTGTCTCGTGGAGATCTTACTAATACTCACATCAATCAAACAAACTAACTGTTTGTATCAATACTAATTGTATACTTGAGAAACATTATTATTGGATAAGTTTTCGTCTCTTGCATGCAATAGTGTATGACGGGGTGATAACAAGGGAAACCAACCTATTCAACGTGCGGGTAGTTGGAAGTGGACACTTGCTATAAATACAGGCGTTGGCCGCTGTTATTATTCACTCGTGTTTGAATTGTAGCGGCGAAAGGACCTCTTGATGTAAAAGTAATAAACTGTCAAACTCGTTATTTTGAAGTTTTTATTCAAAAGTATTGATCATCAAGTGTTCAAGTGGACATTGTGACGTCATTCCTGACAAAACCAAACGAAGATCGACTAATTACAACGTCATTACACCTCAACACACTAGTTACGCCGTTATGTATATAAAACGTTTTTGAGTTGATTCCCTTTAGATTTGCGATAAATGAAATACCATTATTTAGTTTTGAAAGTTTTCTTGACACAAACAGTTTAAATGGAATATAAAACGAATTATATTTAACTACATCTAATATATAAAATTCTCGTGTCACGGTGTTCGAACTTGAACTCCTCCGAAACGGCTTGACCGATTTTGTTGAAATTTTTTGTGCTTATCCGGTATCTATGAGAATCGGCCAACATCTATTTTTCATCCCCCTAAATGTTAGGGGTAGTTCACCCCTAATTTTTTTTATAATTTTTTATTTATAATAATGATAACTCGATTTGAACACCTCTAAGCATAATATAAGGCAACGCATTTACGTGATTTTCAACTATAAAATAATATTTTCAGTAAATTATACTCAATAATAGGACATCATGACTGAAACTATTCTTGTTTTTGTTCTTTTTATTATAATTTGTTCTATTTTTGATACATTTAAATAAGTTGTCAGTAAAATCGAAGAAAACATACTGTCTTCTATTTCGAAAATATTATTGTGATTTTTATATGTCAACAGTCAGTTGTGACGTCATTCGTTAAGAGTAGTGTGTCAGCAAAGATGGCGGAATGCAATTATATTTTTATTTGGTTGAATACTTCATTGACTTATCAATCAAAATTTATTAATTTTATAGTTATCTCCGGAACTATTTCCAATTTAATTCTATGATACAGTCATCATGCCCATTATTGCTGTCCCTTTCTAAACTATAAACAGATAAAGTTCAATTAAAGGCCACTTGTTACTGTAAACTTAGTATATCGTTCATCTCTTTCACTCTTACAGACAATTTCGTTTCTTAGAAAGAGACAAAACGATTTCCGTAACTTCCATCGTGTGGATAAAACAATCAATGAAAACGGTTCAAACATAACGAGGAACAAACAAGAGGTGATTTTATAACTATTATTAAATCACATTAACATTTACATTATAATATATTTTTAGTTTAATATCGTGAAACAAATTCGTTTAGGATTTACAATGAAAATGAAGCTCTCACTGCGTTTATTTACACAAAACATTATTTTATTTATGACATTTTCATTAAAATGCAACAACAAAACTTTTTACAACGCACATCACAGTTTCAATTAAATTATCTATGGATCTTGTCTATGGTCGGAGCCGCCATATTGAAAAGGATGACCATATAAGGTTAACTTTTATTATTTTTTAATTATTTAACTGTGACTTATTGGTGTTTAGTATTAGTATGTTTTGTGACGGATTTAGTATGTTGTTGTTAATAGTTTAAAAAACTTCAGAGCCATAAAATTGTATTAGTTATTATTCAAAATGGATGAATCGTGTTAAGACCATAGAATTAATCTGGAATCAACATCATGAACAACAGAATGAAGCCAATTTAAAGTGCACCGACCGCGCGTAACTACACGATATTATGGTTTTTTAGTTTCAGATGAAAATTGCGACCTGCATCTTTCCCGCCGCACGACACATGCATACTCGAGGCGCCTCGGCGAAATGCTTGTACCACGCATAATATGACATATATATTGATGAAAAAATTTGAGAAGACTCTTGAAATACATAATTATAAAACCTGAAAGTTTCATTTCAATCAAATATTTCTTTCATTCCCAAAAAAATCTCTAAAAAATCGATTTTTTAAAGCTTTTACAGCATGCTCCCCCATTAAATGTAGTATTACAATATGTTTTAAACAATCAAATGTATGTTTAATTTACGTAATACTTTACTATTATTTAAGTATAATTTTGATAACATCTTGTTAGAAACTTTTTATAAAGTACTCAATTTGATTTAATTATAAACAACATTAAATAACCAATATCCGGTAGATGTGTTACAACTGGGCTACAAGTGTTTATTACATCAGCTATCAGCTGTGTTTGTCGTGTCTGTTGTGTCTGTAGTCGTGTCTGTCGTGTCTGTCGTGTCTGTTGTGTCTGTTGTGTCTGTAGTCGTGTCTCCAGTAGACGAGTGCGTGTCTACATCGGCCGTAGATACAGACGTAGATGGAACGGTGAAGGCAGCGTCAATGTCAGTTTTTGATTCTGTCGTCACAGTGTCTGTAGAGGGTTGCGGGGTGAACGCGTCTGGACCTGGGTCTGTGTGCGGGGTGAACGCGTCTGGACCTGGGTCTGTGCTGAAGGCCGCGTCTAGGTCTGTGTTGAAGGCGGGGTCGAGGTTCGCGTTGACGATGTTGGCGATGGCGTCGGGCGTCATGGCGCTCATGGCCGTCAGTAACTTGTTGGCTAGTTCTTGTTCGTCTCGTTGAAGCTGTAGTTCTAGGAGTTGAGCTCCTACTGTGCTCGTAGAATCCTCTGTGAACGAATTATAAGGGTTTATACTTAGGGGATTTATTAAAATTGAACAACATCCGCTTAGTGTAGTAGTATTTTTGAAAAATGTACAAGAATTGGTCCTAGATTGCCGATGTATTGCGTGAGTTTCGTAATTTAGTCGCTTCATTGCACAACTTTGGAGCAGAGCTAATTAAAATGGATCACACTATCATTCACCTGATAGGCATGTTAGTTAGATTTGGCTAATTTTTGTTTAGAAATATTCGAGGAAGTCTACTAGAACACATTTATTTATTTCGTGTTATGTGATGCGAAGATACACCGCCCAGTCAGGCAAGGCTAAATAACATTAATGTATGTTTACCTGTAGTACTGTGTGTGTCTGCGAATGCCCAGAAGGCGTTATGTTGTGCGGGCGCCTCGAACTGCGCCCAGCCCTCCCCCGCGCCCCCCGCCCCGCCCCCTGCCCCGCCCCCGCCCCCGCCCCCGCCCCCGCCCAGAGACTCCCACGCTGCACACACACACACATTACTATGCTGTGAATAAAGCTCTTTTCTTCCTACTGACATTATTGCTTATAAAAGGTTGGCTCGATACAGATTTCCCTAGTGAGACAACCGCTAGTCAAGTTGTTTTTTACTATTGTGGCGACTAATAGCGTGCGGGATCCTAAATCGCGCTATCGACATTTGCAACGTTCGGCGCAATTTTTTTTTAGTTTTTCCTTTTAATTCAGTCAGTGGCAAAATGTTAATTTCCTAGATAGGGCCAATATAAAATGTTTTTTACAATAACAAGTAGGTTCTATTGAATTATTATAAGCCTAAATAATCCTAGTCCTCTACTTATGTCAAAGGGGAAGCCAATGAGAATAGAGTTACACAAAACCTACGCCATAATAAAAACGTAGTAGTTTTATTTAAAGTGCAGAAATATTTTTTTATCCTCATTTAAACGGGGTATAAGAAAAGTCCTGTATGGGTAGGTGATAGATAACGGCCCCTCATGGTCCTGACAATGCAGAGGTTCATGAGCGACGGTGACTGCTGCTCACCATCAGGTGGTTCGTTTACTCATTTATCTGTAAGAAGTAATACAATAAATGTTCTAGTCCTTACGTGAGTCGTCTCTGAGCACTTCGTGTGCTCGCTCGGCGTCCAGCTCCGCGTCGCCCTCCGGCGTGTCCTCCCACATGCTGCCACAACACATACATGTTACTCACACAATACATCATATCACTTCATGCGAACAATGTTACGTCCCTTCTCTTCAGGACGAGGATTATGATTTTCTCTTTATTTCTTATTATATTTTTGGTACGAAGTTTCTTATCGCGCGTTATCGAAAGGGGGCTAGACGGAAAAAAATCTTACGAAAAGTTGTCACGACACTTTTTTTTGTTTTAGATGATTATCGCTAGATGGCGCTGTGATTAAAATCTTTTAAAACACGTTCCGTATCACGCGTTACGTTAGGAAAAAAAAAAAAAAGATATCTTTTAATCGAAAGGAACTTCGTTCTATTCGGGTGTCCCTTGACACCTTTCAAGTTTTTATACTAGTTTTTAAGTTATTTTTGTTAATTAACTTGGACCACTGATGTCTGAGTAAATAAATTTTTGAATTTGAATTACAACTAATGCACAGACAAAAACTATAGAAAAAACAACAAAAAAAAAACAACGAAAAATGTTTAAATGATACTGAAATAACGCAAAAAATATTTACTAAAAGACTGACTTTTCCTGAAAAGGGCTTGCGTATTGATAACATGTAAATATTTTGTATAATTACTTACTAGCGGATAACAATGAGCGTGACCAGTTTTAGTGCGGTTCGACTCCCTCATACCCCAGCTGCGGGGTGGAACTCCGGCGATTTCCTCCAGTCCCAAAAAAAAAACTTAATGGCCATAATTATCAACTAGTAAATAGTACTTACTCGTCCTGAAACCTTTGACTCGCCAACTCCAAGAAGTTGTTTTTAGCTGCCAACATCTGATAAATAAAAAAAAATCATTTCTATCGGTCCAACCACTTCTAAAAGCACTTAAAAAAACACTTAAAAAGCAGCAAAACATTTAATACTATTATGTTTGTATTAATATATTAAGTAATATAAAGCCTACCTTATCAGAATCCTCTATGCCGAGTCCGTCTGCAATATTCTCCGCAGAGTCGTGTATGCTGAGACCACCCATCTATAGAAGAATAATTATTATTAGACGAGACAAAATTCACACAACTTCTCCTACAAGAGGAAAAGAACCATTTCCTCAGAAATAAGTTCCTAATAGATCTATCAAAATCGGTCCAGCCGTTTCTGAGATTAACTGAAACATTTGATTCACGAAAACAAAATAGTGCCATTTTTTAATAATTTTTTTTTTTAAATAATATAATAAGAGTAAATGAAAAGTTTTTATTATTTATTAAATACCTCTGTGACATCGTCCGTGGGATCGTCGATAGTAGCTGTGGCCGCCATGTCCGCGTACTGACGCACACACAAACAGACACATAAATATAACACATCGTTTATAATACAGGGGTGACGTACACTTTACAATATACAGGGTGGATCTGTAACTTTGTACAATCTGACGTGGGGTGAACGACCTGTCGAAATAAAACTTAGAACTCCTTTTATTTTAGGAATTGGATTTAAAAAAAATGTCATCATAGTATGTAAGTCCGCAACGATAGTCGTACGTTTTCCAAACAATGACAGAAAAAAGTTTAACCGATCCAAAAAATAAAAATGGTGTTATGTATTAGGACAGGACATTCACCTCACGTCAAATTGTTCAAAGTTACAGATCCACCCTGTATATTATTATACAGAGTGATTCAGTACTACTCTGAGTCGAAAATATTTTATTTTAGATAGGACCGAGAAATGTTTAGCAAAATGTCTAAAGATTTTACTATTTTTCAAAAAAACAAATAATTTAAATTAGTCTTTTCACATAAACTACTCTAGTTTTATAACGATTTCAGAGAATCTAATAAGACTTAACATAGTGCACTAAACTGAAAATTAAATTTTATTAAAATTTTAAAAATGTGTATGTATCGGGACACCCTGTACACGTTAAAAGTACATAATTTAACTTACATCGTAATTATCTGCTACGTCGACCATATTCTCAACCTGTTAACGAAACACAAACAATCAACGACATACTAATAATAAAAAATCATTAAAATTGTCATTATACAGGATGTTACACGAGCAGTCCCTAAAATGAAGCCACATATGATGAAATAAAACTAACCACATGTTTTATTAATTAATTACCAAACATGTATGTGTATAATAGTGACATCTGTCTTAATTTCTGAAGTGCTCTTTGAACACCCTGTATAACTGTATATAATACGTACCTCAAACGAATGTTCAGAAGGATAGTATCCGCCCTGAAATGATAATAAACAAATTAATCACCTCGAAACTAACCTTAACTATTGCCAAACTTGGTATAGATTATTTTATTTTGATTTTATTTTATTTTATTTTATTAGATTAACAAACCAATTTTGGTTCACATTCCACTTGAGTAGCTAACATTTGTGTGGTATATTTGTTTGTGCTTGATGTGGTAGTATAATCTGTTAGTAGGTGTGTTTTGCCTATGTGTGTGTATGTTTGTGTGTACGTGTATTTGTGCCTGTGATTGCCCTTGTGTGTGCGTGGATGTGTATATGTGCCCGTGGTTGTTTATGTGTATTGTCTGTGCACGTGACCGTGTGCCTATATGAGTACCTGTTTGTGTTTTTCGTGTGTGCCTATGTGTGCCTGTGTGCCTGCATGTGACTGTGTGTGTGCCTATGTGTGCCTGCATGTGACTGTGTGTGTGCCTATGTGTGCCTGCATGTGACTATGTGTGTGCCTGCGTGTGCATACGTACAAGCGGCGTGTCGTGTATGTCCTGCAGCGGCCGGAGCTTGTCCCTGTAGAAGGCGTCCCAGCGCAGGTGTTCGCGGCAGGTGTCGAGCGGCTCGCAGGCGACGCGCGCGAGGCGGCTCAGCGCCAGCACCACGTGACCCATGTACCCGCTCCGGACGCGTCCGTCGCTGAACACATCAACACTTTACTTATAACAAGTTTCGGTATCAGTGAACTACGGCCGAAGGGAGATCTCAGACCGGGCGAGATAGTGTATGCCCGGTCAGGCCGAAGTTCACTATAGAGCCGCGTACAGATTAAGCGCGGCAGAGTTGACGATCATTTTCAGCGCGAACCAAAATGTTGGTATAAATTTAGTTGGAGGTGACAGCAGCGCGCGGCAGACGATCCATCACTAACGGACCGGCACTTTTCGTTGTTCAGTTTCGTTTTTAGTTTTTACGTACTTGGCGCGCGAGCCAAATCAACAAGCGTCCACACTACGCGCGCGCGAACTACTGAACCTCCTTTGATGCGGTCTCAAAAACCGACAGCAAGCGGACCGCCGCGCGGCACATTCGAGCGCGCCAGTGTTTTTTTTTATTTTTTTTATTGCCATGTAGGCAGACGAGCCAACGGATCGTTTGCCGCGCTGTACGCAGGATTTCAGATGTTGTAAATGTCGATAGCGTGATTCAGGATCTTCCGCGCTAATGGTCACCACAACAAACTTTATATTAACTTGCTCTGGGTGTACCTAGTTATGTAAGTTCGGGTTGAATCTTGTAAGCCAAATTTGACAAACTTCCCGGTTTCCGATTGAGCTCACATTTTGCACGCAGATGTATATTAATAATACAATAATATGACATAATGTCGCTGATCTGATTATGGATTAGGAGGGTGGTCATAGGAACTCTTGTACTGAACAAGATAGAACCATCGTGTTTGGACTCGTTTTACTTGTATTAGCTAGCACTCTACTGATACATGACATGCAAATTCTTAAAACCTTGTATTTAAAAGTATTTTTTAAAATACATTGTTACATTCACCTATACAGGGTGTAAACAGAGCACTCCCGAAAACGAAGACTGGTGGTAGTACTAGTGATACCTGTGATGATAAGCCAGGAAACTGGTCCAATCAAACGATTTTTTTTTTCAAAAAGCTTAACATCCCAAGTATCACCAGTACTAACCCAGCTTTCGTTTTTGGGAGTGGTCTTCATACACCCTGTATGTATGTTAGGTTATGAGAAATGTTATTAAAAAATGTAAATGAGTTTTGCAAAAATTTTCGTCCTACAATTAAGCTAAATATACAAGAGACGTGAAGTATATTTTGATTAAATTTAAATATACACCATTTTTTTATTTTTTGAAAGAGAATAACAAATAATCGATTTTAATACCGAATATGTATGTAAATAATTGATACTTAAAATATGATAATTGTACCTGAATATTTATAACATTGACTAATAAACTTTTACAACCCCGCGCACCCGCCACCCCCTCCACTAAAATAATTAGAATAGCACTCACCTTTTATTTTCATTTTCTTCAAAAGCGTCCATCAGTCTCGTTACTAAGTTACATTCCTCGAATAACTGTAATAGAGTAAAACTATAGGTATTCTTAATTTCCTTTTAAAAAAATGACTTCGGCAATACAGGGTGGATCTGTAACTTTGTACAATCTGACGTGGGGTGAATGACTTGTCGAAATACAACATAGCGCCATTTTTATTTTTTGTATAGGTTAAACTTTTTTTCCGACATTGTATAGAAAACGAACGACTATCGTTGAGGACTTCCATATTATGATGATAAATTTTTTTTATCCAATTCCTAAAATAAAAGTGGTTCTAAGTTTTATTTCAACAGGTCATTCACCCCACGTCAGATTGTCCAAAGTTACAGATCTACTCTGTATATTATGGTAACTTCGTGAACAAATCAATTATGGTACGGGAGCTACCAACGTCGGGAAAACAAGCATTTTAGTATTGCCAGTTTTTATGTATGTTATTTCTCACACACTCCCGGACGTCATACGGGCAGTCTGGCTGCTGCTAGTGGTTGCGTTTATCAGTGCGCATCATATTTGTGCAGGTAGAAAAGTGATTTTTCAAATCATTTTAAGACATTTTATTTCATTTGTATTATGTTTATTGAACTTTTTGCTACATGAATTTATTATTGCCAGACATGTTAGGTGCTGTTTAATTAGTGCCAGACGCTAATTCTGAATGAAAAAAAAAACATTTTTTCAAAGTATTTCAGTATGGCTGAAATTTTTACATTATGTTATTTAAGCATCTACAAAACGAAATTTAATTTGCCAGACTGTAATTCGATTGTTAAACAACAGCCAGATCGATCTAAAGTTGAAAATTTATTTTAATTAAATCTTTATATACAACTCTTTAAGGGACTGAATATCAAAGTTATGGCAAATTAAATTTATTTTTGTAGATGCTTAACACGTTCACTACGAAACATTTTTTAGTGTACTTTCAGCTGGTGCGTCAAGAGGTCATCTTGGCACATAGAAGACTTTCCTGCCGTGCATCGTGTGGTCTGATTGACCCTCAATCGTTTCTGTTTTAATATGGGTTTATTCAGTACCTCATATTAGTATAGGAGCTAGCAACGTTTTCGAGAAAGAATTTTAGGTCAGCTGATTTTGTGATATGTCGTCCTTCTTGCACTTTCGGTTAGAATCTGGGCTATCTGGCTGGTGGTAGCGGTTGCGTTCATTAGTGCGCATCCTACCTGTCCAGGTAATAATCCTGGATTTTATAAATATTTTAGAAGGTGTAATTTTTAATTTTTTGTTTTTAAATAAGTCTACCTGACATACTTTTTTTATTGCCAGACATTTTTGACAATGCTAACTATGTGCCATACACGATTTTTTTTTTTTATTAAAATTTCAAAGTATTTTATAACGTCTATAATTTTAATATTATGTTATTTAAAGATAAGAAAAACTTAAAATAAATTTGCCAGACATTAATTCGATTGTTAAGTCTTGAATAAAAATTAAATGTTGTTTAACAATCGAATTACAGTCTGGCAAATTAAATTTCGTTTTGTAGATGCTTAAATAACATAATGTAAAAATTTCAGCCATACTGAAATACTTTGAAAAAATGTTTTTTTTTTCATTCAGAATTAGCGTCTGGCACTAATTAAACAGCACCTAACATGTCTGGCAATAATAAATTCATGTAGCAAAAAGTTCAATAAACATAATACAAATGAAATAAAATGTCTTAAAATGATTTGAAAAATCACTTTTCTACCTGCACAAATATGATGCGCACTGATAAACGCAACCACTAGCAGCAGCCAGACTGCCCGTATGACGTCCGGGAGTGTGTGAGAAATAACATACATAAAAACTGGCAATACTAAAATGCTCTCTCAAAAATGTTGCTAGCTCCTATACTATTAGGTTTTTAAAGTTTTTACCTTAACATCTATCTATGTAGTTAAAAAATAATAAACCAATGACCCTATCTACTTATGTACGGGGGCGTCGCGACGATAAAGAGTGTGATGTGTAACGCGTCGTGCCACCACGTGCTGAGTTCTATCTTCAGCCCAGGTTCGCACGCTAAGTGTGAGCGGTTGGAGGTTTTAGTGCATTCCCCAGCAGCAAGTAAATCTACTCTTCTGAGGAGACGCGAGCCCAGCAGTGGGCAGATGTAATACATACATGTCTGGTGTACTGTGTCCTGTAGGCCTGGTTGTTGAGCGCGTTCTTGATCATGGTGTACACCTCCGCGTGCAGGAAGTTGTTGTCGCGGTACGAGAAGAACATGTCGATCAGCACGCCCGGGGTGCCTGGGGGGGGGGGGGTCGGCAAGTTACTGAGTTACTTCGGGAAACGGATGCAGGCGAATTCGCATAACATTGGCGTTTTTTGTAACACTAAAAAATGTGAATATTTGTTCCATCCCTACACACTATTTACAAAATATGACCAGCTAAATCAAGTATGACCTCTCTACAAGACCCTAACAATATGCCAAATTGACTCCCAATAAATCAAGTGTTCCCTCTAGATACTGAGTGGGATCCCTCTAGATACTGAGTGGGATCCCCCTACACTGTTTGATGACATACGGAATATGGCCCCCTACATTCCGAGGATGATCCCCTTGCTTACTAAGTTTACTTACATACCGTGTCCGAACTCTTTACACACCTAGTATCATCCCCTATATATGTATCTATTGTAATCTTCTACATACCTAGTGTGACCCCTACATGCCGAGTTTGACTCTCCTACATATTGAACTGACTCCTCACATACCCAATGTGACCCCCCTACTTACCCAGTGTGAGTAGCGTGGTAGGCACGTCGTCTACTTCAGAGAGCGCCAGATGAGCCAACAAGGCCGCCACCTGCACCCGCGCATGTCCCACGCGACCCCCGCCCACTTGGCCCCCTCCTTCCGCTTGACCCCCCTACAACATACAGACAATACTATTACTGATCAATAACTGTACAAGGTGGATCTGTCACTTTGTATCAGCTGCAGAATACAACAGAAATACCGTTGAAAAATGATAACCCGATCCAAAACAATAAGATGATTCTAAGTTGTATTTTGGTAGATCATTCACCCCACTTCAGCTTGCCCAAAGTTACAGATCCACCCCGTATGTTATAGGTAGTGTACTTACCGGTGGTGGTGGGGGAGGCTGCAGCAGAGCCTGGTGTAGGAGTGGTAGGTGTGGTGCGATGGCTGACTCCACGCCTCTGCGCTTGCCTTCCGCTTCACTGTTATACAATCAATACATCATGAACATCTTGCACAAGAGTGAGAGCAGATTATGGTTGTGTGTCTGAGTGCGTACTAGGGATGTTCCGAATATGAATCTTTTTAACAATAAGTTCAAGGTTTTATTACTAACAAGTCAGCTGCATCTACCAAAATTCAATATAGTCACCACCTATTTACTATACTGGATCAACTTGAAAGGAGTACTTGCCTCTTTCATTTTGACTCCTTCTGATTCCTTCTACATCTACACAAAACCCAGAGAATGCGAATAATCGTGACATCCGTAGTGCATACGTACGGTATTGGTTCATCTCGACGGTCCGTAATGGAATCGTGGGAGCGGTGACTCGCCAATCCCACTTGGGGTCTGCGGACCGTCGAGGCGCTCCGCTCCGTCCTAAAGGATTAGGTGGGTCGTGGCGAAGGACGCCTCACCTTTTGGTCCACCGGATCCAGGTGCAGGACGGCAAGATGCCATCGCTGTGTAGGATGTGACCAGGACACACCGGAGCATACGCTCGCGCTGTGCCCCGCATGGGAGCAGCAGCGTTGTGTCCTGGTCATGCAAATAGGACCGCCTGGAAGGCGATGCTCGACTCCTGCATACGTACGGTATGGGTTCCCGGTGCAGCAGCGCGCGCAGGATGAGCGCGGCGTGCACGAGCGCGTGCTGCCTCATGGCGGCGGGGCTGGTGAAGGCGCCCTGCAGCAGGTCCCGCACGCCTGCCTCGCTCTCCACCCGCCCGCACAGCCAGAACCCCGTGCTGGTCCTGGACCGATCACCGCGACCATCACAAAACATTCTTACATAGTTTTTCGAATAAAAAAGGCGAATGCCCCAAATAACACGATTCCCGTCGTACTTTTTTGTTTGTGTAAAATTATTAAATAGCATGAAAAAACTGATTTTTAATAAGCCTCGTGTTGTCATAGTCCAAAA
Source organism: Trilocha varians (assembly GCA_030269945.2). Classification (NCBI taxonomy): domain Eukaryota; kingdom Metazoa; phylum Arthropoda; class Insecta; order Lepidoptera; family Bombycidae; genus Trilocha; species Trilocha varians. The sequence goes on from AP028280.1 coordinate 12,338,296, forward strand.
TTGCAAGCTAAGAATTATACAACTTATACTTGAAGCAGATGAATGGCTCTACCCTTCCATATTACTACACCTTCATTCCCTGATATATTACAGTACAACTGACCAGGGTGGACACAGCCCCCGCCAGCCCTCCTCGGCGCACCCGTTGAGTATGAGATCGCACAGCAAGGCGGCCGCGTTGGCCGAGGCGATGGCCGCCCGCCGCGACACTTCCTCCACAGCTCTCCTTCTCTTGCTGTCTGCATCTACACACACATACACACTAGTACCTATCGACTCAAGTAGAAACGTCAATTTTCGCTAGATGGTGAAACTGATATCGCTCGCCCGGAGTTCGTTTGGAATACTTTGACTACGAGTATATTTTAATTTAAATGTTTTTACCATAATTTTCTTAATTAGATTTTTAATTTAACCTAATATTCTTGTGTGTTAATTCGTTATTCTTAAAATACGCTGTAATACATTTTGGACCAAAATATATATTATCTTCAGAAAATATCAAATGATAACAGAATGTAAACAAAACAAGTTTCCGAACTAACGTGACTTCGTGCTCAATTTTGGCTCCTGCCAGACTTGGCAAAAAAAAGTAAACAAACCAATTTTGATCCCAGTTGAGTAGCTATACTAATACAGTTCTTAGAAACAGTTAAGTGCGTGTCGGGTCACGTGCAAGATTGAGTTCTGTAGCTTCTCATTATCACACAATATCTATCACCAATTTAATCAAAGTGTTTTCTCTATGTGAATATTTTTTGTCATTCAACATCCTCAACTTAAACAGCTCCAATTGATTCTCAGTAAATTGAATATTCTAATAACACAAATTTATATTTCGGATTTTAGAGCTAGCAGTTTACATTTTAGAGGGAAAATACATATGTCCGAACTTGGAAATATGGTGTAAAATACTACTTAATTTTAAAAATATATCTCAAAATATTGAGTTTACTAGTTATAATTTACGCAAAAAAGGACTCACAAATGTTTATGGTGAAGTTATGAAATAAGAATAATATAATAACTATATTGACTGTATTTAAAAAATCTCAGACAGAACTTATAATTTATGGAATAATTGCATCAAAATAACTTACGATTTAGTATCAGGATCTTGAATTTAACATTCTACTATTAAGTAGAAAATCAATCATTCAATAAATGGTTATTTTAAAAAGTCATACTTATAAACAAAGATAACTATCGCTGCAGCAATTACCTTCATTATCATCATTCTTATCTTCCTGGTCTCCTTGATCCTTTTCTACGTGATCAGGATCTGTGCAGTTGTTCTCCTCGTCAATGTGAGGGGCTGGTGCCGGTTTATTTTCTACCGGTTCTGGAGATAGCTCCTCAGGAACATACGTACCGCATATAATTTGGATAAGACTCTCGAAAAGCTGATGCTCGGTAAACCACTGTGAATATGAATGAAGACATTGTATTCTCATCAGGATAGTAGTGGACTATGCCTGCTCTTGCTTCAGAAGAGGCCCAACTGTAATAGTGGGTGGTAACAGATACCGTAAAAAAAAATTATATAAGCTAGATTTTGTACCTACTATTTTCAAATATTTCACAAAGAAACCAAGCTATTACAATCAAATAAAATTACCATATTTCAGATAACAACAAAGCCATGTGTCTATTCAGATCGAATCTGTTTCAATATACATTATGTCAAGTCTATGACTCACTATCACTAGGTTATAAAAACACAAATAAACATGATTTCACCTCTTTAACAATTTTGTGGAACCTCTCGTCAAGTCGTATGAAGTATTTGAAGATATCTGCAATGGCTGACGTGGAAATATGACGAAGTAAATTGGGTAAAAAGTCTCTTCGGGACTTGAAGAAATCTAACACTCGAAGACATACTATTTGATGCAGGTAACAATCCTGAAAATAATTGCAGTCTTTAGTTTCTATAATCATATTAATGTTTATCTTTAAAAGAATATTGTGAGATGTTAATAGCTGGGTAGTGTTTAATTACAAAAGATCAAAAAGTATTCATTATAACAGTTTTTAAATTTTAAAATCTGAAACCTTAACCTTAGATAGTTATACCTAAGGTTCTATAGTACCTTCTGTTGAGCTATCATTACTTATTTGATTTGAGACCTACAAATATAATTTAATTATAAAGTTTACAAAAGTGGAAACAGAAAACCAATGAATGGTCATCACTGATAAATAACAGTTTATTATCAAAGTCTAACCTGCTTTGTACTTCGTTCAAGCAACATTCCGACAGTTTGACTAAAATATGATGCTAATAATGGATTTAACGGTGGATCTCTATTCAAGAAGTCGCAGAGTCTGTTCATCTGCACCGTGTCCAGGGACAGCCTGTCATTCAGCATGGGCAGCTGGCTGGTGAGGACCTCGCACGCGATGCTGGCGTAGCGGTACTGCTGGGCCAACTCCACATTCTTAGGAGGTTCCTCCGTTATCAATGTTATCAGCTCTGCCAGAATCTCTGGTTTTGTGAGGCTGAAATAAATTAAAGTTCTGTATTGTTTGTCAAATGAGTTGAATATTGAGGTTTATAACAAATTTTGGAATTAATTACTCAGTCATAACCCTCAAACCAAAATGACATTACATATTGAACTAAACAAAGAACATTTCATTGTACTTTTATTATTATTTAATTAATAGTAATTGTACTTACAACTGTATGAGGTTTTTATTTTCAGCTTTACATTCTTGTATAATATCATCAGCCTCTAAAACCTGGGTTAGAGTGAAATTCTGAAACAATAATAAATAATACAAAGTAGCACTCACTTAGATATTTTACATTGTGTATTTTGGAAATGGAATGAACTATTAATTAAATGAAGATTATTAATTCTTAAGCACCATTTGTAAGATTTAAATACAAAAATACAAACAGAAATAAAGATCATAACCACTAAATTGTTATTCCAAACCATACCTCTTCTTTCAGCAGAACATTTAAAGTTCTAACTGTAATGTAGTTTCCGCTCCAAAACATAATTAAAATTAATAAGTACAGTTCACGTATACTTATTCTAAATCCATAGAAAAAAATATTTTTCAATTTTTCAGCGTTCCGCAATGCAAATTGCAAACGATCAGTTGCCCTTTTGACAAGTGACTAAAATTAATTTTGACATTTGACAAGATTATATTCGTGACAGTAACATACTTTTAAATGTCAAGATCACGGTCAAAGATTTATACCGCAATGCCTAATAAATTAAACGGCAATAGCAAGAAATATAGTTAACAAGTAAACTATATAATTTTAATTTTGATACTAAATTGAGATGCAAAAACAGTTCAATTAAAACGAAAAATTGAGTAAGTATCTAGTTAATGAAGTAAAATATAAATCAGTTTTCACAGTTTTATTAAATAGATCATCATAACATTTCAAAACATCATTTAGCCTTATTCTGTAACAACTGCATAGCAAGCGCCTCAGCTTCAGACACTGACAAGGATGCGGATATATCTTGTATTTTCTTCACTTTGCGAGGTGCTACACTCTCCTGAGGGATACCTGTACTTTCCACCAGTTTCCTTTTTGTGGGTCTGAAAGAAATTTTAAAAATGTTAACTTTGTTACAAAAATTCCTTTGCAAATTTTATTCAAAATTATGTCATCTACCTGTGATATTTTTCCTCTTCACTGTGGGAGTCTGCATCTGAATCATCATCATTACAACTGTTTCCTCTACTATCATCATTGCTGTCATGATCATCATTGTTACTATAAACCTTATCAGGATCAGGCAACCATGACAAGTCAGGTCCATCGGACTCAGACTGAGATCCAAACTCATCTTTTTCCCCTTCCTCATCTTTCTTTTTGTTTTTAAGTTTCCTTTTCTCTTCCCTATGTTTGGCTTTAACTCTCTCCCTGAACCTAATCTTGTCAAACTTGTCTTCTTCTTGTAGAACTACTTTAGCTTTTTCTATGTCAATACCACCAATATCTTCATTTACAAATTCTTTTGCCAAGTCTGATTTAACATTTCGTTTTTCATCACCAATCATTTCACCATCCTCATCAAAGGCCACTTTAGTATTTACTTTTATCTTCTTCTTGAGTATTTTCTTGGCTACAGCTGCCTTTGTTAATGGTTTAGATTTCTTCTTCTTAGAACTTGTATCTTCAATAGCTGATACTTCATCTTCTATTTCAATATTTTTGTTTTTAACTTGAAGGAAATCATCTTCATCACTTTCCTCATCATGATGGAAGTTAAAAACAGGTATTTCCTTCTGTTTTGTTTTAGTTTTAGTCTTAGCTTTCATTTCCTTCTTAATATCTTTTATGTCTTCTTCAATACTTTGATCAGTATCATCATCATTGGTAGTTTGTGCTTTAAGTTTGTCAATAACCTCACTTTCAGATGTTTCTTGACTGTTTTTGAGTTGGTTCTGTCTTTGATATTTTTCTAAGAATCTTACCCTTGGAGGGACAATCAAACCAAGTGACCTAGAATAGGCATCAGTGTCTAAATATTGAACTTTAAATATATCTTTATTTTTCATGAGGAACACAGACTTCAAGTAACATACAAAAGCCCTTTGTGCTGTCTGTTTTAGTTCAGTGTTGTCAGACAGTAATGCTTCTATTTTTCTTTGTGGTGCAACTACTTTGGATGGATCTACAGCTATCTTGTTAATAGGTATCTTGCTATTTTGCAAACTTTCTACAAATTTTTCTTCATGTGGTAACAACATAAGTAGACCTTCACCTTTGCCTAGAACTCCTCGAGCCGTCCTGCCGGCTCTGTGAATGTATGTTTCTACATCTTCAGGACAATCCATTTGTATGACCCAGTTCACCCTGGGAAAGTCAAGACCTCTTGAAGCCAAATCTGTTGCAAACAAAACCACATTAGATTTCCTACAAAATTCATTGTATATTTTTTCTCTTTTCTCTTGATGTAGTGTCCCATACAAAGCTAATAAACTCACTCCTGGCCTCAACTTACAAAACAAATCATATGTGTATTTAACTTGTTTACAAGTTGCCATAAAAACTAGAACTTTTTGCTTTAAGTGGTTCTTTATGAAAGACCAGAGTATTCCTATTTTTTCATCAATTTCACATACAATGTAACTTTGCTGCAGAGCCTCTGGTGTGACAGTGGCAGCTTCCTCGTGTGGGGCCACATATGTTGGAAATGACAAACTTAATCTAGCTAAATCTTTTACTGATTTAGTTTGTGTAGCTGAGAATAATAGAGTTTGTCTTTGAGGTGGCAAATTCTCTATGATGGCATTCATTGTGGTCTCAAAACCCATGTCCAGGCACCTGTCTGCCTCATCAAGTACCAGGATCTGCAGATGGCTACAATCAAACAATGGGTTTTCATCCATGTGTTGTAACAGTCGACCCGGTGTACATATTAATATATTAATTTGATCCATTCTCTTCCTTTCAAATTTAAGATTTTGTCCTCCTATAATTAAGCCAGCAGAGAAGTCATGAAAGTGCCCCATTTTCCTGAGGGTTTCATAGATTTGATACGCCAGCTCTCTTGTAGGAGATATAACTAATGCTCCGACTCCATCTAATCTGGTCCATTTCTTGCAAAATAAGTTCTCTAGTATGGGTATTAAAAATGCCAGAGTTTTCCCAGAGCCCGTTTTCGCTGCGCCGAGGATATCTTTACCTTGTAATGCGTACCCTATAGCCTGTCTCTGTATTTCTGTTGGTGTCACATAGTTGTTCTCCTTTAACCCTTTTAAAGTTTTTTGTGACAAAGGAAAATCCTTAAAGGTTTTAATTTCATCCGGATTTATCTGTAAAACGGTTCAAATTACTTTAATAGTCAATGAAATTAATTTTGGAATCTGAATTAAATGAAAAAAGGATAATACCTTTTCATATTGAGCTTGTAAATATTGTATGGCTGCATCTTCTTCAACGCTTTTTTTCTTCCGAGGTTTGTACAATTGAACTTTTTTACGTCTTCCGGGAGCACTTTTCCTTTTTTCTTCTTGTTTCATCTTAAATTCTATTTAAAATTCGTTTAAAATACAAAACTATTTCTCAAGTCCACATGCTCTTGTTTTGATCAGAATGACAGTTGACAGTTAGATCATTTGACATTTACACTCAGCGTGACATTGACAGATTATAACTGTAGAGCTGCACCCCGAAATCCGGAACCATACTTAAAAACCGGTAAAAACATGGTTTTGAAATAATTTTAATTCACATCCGGTTCTTAATCCATAGATAATAGATTTAGATTTTCCTTCAACTGTTCACTGTGTTTTCAAATTAAATGATAAAATAGGTTAAATTAAATTATTTTATTTATTGTACAAAGAAAAGTTAAATATGTGTTTTTAGATTCCAATTCCTAATACATTCAATAGTATGTCTCCCAATCTATCTACCATCAGTGTATCTACTATCTACCTATCTCTAATTCTCTACCATGAATTCTATGTTCTCTACAGACACACATAGTACATTAACTTAAATAATTCGGCGTAGGAGAAGGTAATTTGTATTTCAAAAAATTGGGATCCGTACTAAAAGTCCAATAAATTTAATGTAAAACAAAATGACCTGTAAACAAAGGAAAACTGCCTACATATATATGTGAGACTGCCCTTTACGGTCACACGCAGGTAACGCAGGAGACTCATTGGAAGCTGGTTTCGAAGTAATATATTAAAAGGAATCTATGAGAAAAAAGTTTGAAAACCCCTGTACTTACTAAATTTTACATGTTACTTACAGGTAACTTAGTACATGTACTAAACCATGCACAGATGAACTATATTTTTTGACCTAGGTACCTATAAATGTAGGAGGTTTTCAAATCAGTTCTATTTTTAAAGTATGCTTCGGGATTTTATTCCGTGTAGCTTTTGTCAGAGTGGACTGGTCACTAGATGTGTGATTTAATTTGATTTGAGGACCAATAAGTCTCGTACTTAAGGCGTCAATCTAAAATTTTACAAAATTTAACAATGTGTATCAAATTTCATCCTTGCATCGTTTAGTTTCAATCTTTATCAGTAAAAATATTGGATGGTTACAATAGCCAATATATTGAATTAATTGAATAAATCGTCAGTCAATCTCAGAAAACAGAATGAAAGCCACAGATAACGACTAGTTAGGCACGGGTTTGGCCTCATTTGTTGTTTGTTTGACCATTCTGCGTCGTCATTCCCCTGTCCCCGAGCCGGTCGCGCATTCTCCCCGCGCAACACAAAACCAGCTGGCGAATATCAACTGGCAACATAAACATCTGAGAGCTCGTGTAGGAAGCTTGTGAAGTGTGGAACATTCTTCATTTCATTTAATAATTTAGTTTTTGTGACAAAATCATTCTGCCCAGAATATACAGCAATAGGTAAGAAACACTGTAACAATAAAAATAAAGTTAAAAATGTTAACTATACTTCGTGGGCAGTTTACCTACACACACGGAAACGTTTATAAATTCATGATTTCGTTCTTTGTTTAGAATCACGCAATAATATTTTGATTTTCGTAATCTTCAATCATTTGAACTTGTTATTATAAAGAAATCTATTTTAGTGATAACATTGTTTGGGTTATATATTGTATTCGTTGTTATCTTGCCAATAAAGGGTAATTAAGAAAAAAGTTAAACGGAAAGTGCTGGACAAATTTTCGCGAAGATTTTATTTTATCCAATGGCTGATGATTTTATTAAATATTTTGTTGTAAAGGTCACGGCAACTAACTTTTTGTTGATTTTGATTTTGTGTGTCGCAATAACGTGTTTGTTATTGTTAGTTTCCTGATACTTTTCCTTGTATAGGTTTGTATTAATAATTAGATTGGTAATAACTAACTGTACGATTCTATTGAACATTATTTTCAACCTATAAAATACCCATTTCGCACTTTGAAACTTGATACTAAAAACTTGAGTATAACGACTCAATTATTCTCCAAGTTTTTTATTACATTAGCGTATATCAAAGCGGTGTATACCAAGCAAAAAACACAATACGTCTTGGAAGTAATCCCACGTTATGGAGGGTCACGGGTTTTGACTCATACCTACCGTAGGGCTTTTTTAGCTCAAGGCATGTGTTCGTTATGGTCAGTAATTCACAACTTCTAGCTTAAATCTGAGATAAAATAACTGCCAAATATGAGAAGCTTTAGAAATTGAATAAGCGATATTTTATTCGTGCAGTATTTCTTAAAATACCTACTTATTATTTGTTTAGATGAAATTTGAGACTCCGACCTCGCAGTGTTGTAAAAATGAATACGGGGATTCTACCTGTTCGTCGGACAGCCCGATAAACTTAACCGCCCATCTTAAACACTGTTTTTTTCTGTAATCTAATTAAGTAATTAGTTTTGACGTTAAACAACTGATATTAAAATCGATGTTTGCCTGTTATCATTATCATTAGGTATTGTTTTCTCATGTCTCTCATTACAAGTTATTACGAATCTAAAAACAGACTATTTATTTGTGTACAAAGCGATACTGTTTGAACAAATGTTTCAGCCCCAGTAGGTATATCTTCCGTATTATGCTAGGACTTAAATACTATCATCAATTTCAGCCCGTAGTTATTTGCTGGATATAATCGCTGCAATGACCGGTCCTGGGTTGTTTGCGTCCAGTGACTTTCTTGCGATACAGGAATAAATTAATATAAAAAGTAATAATATTGCAGTTTCACAATGAAGAGCTTAGCAGTACTGGTGTCGATTGTGGCCGCCGTCAGCGCGGTCCAGTTCTTTGACTTGGTCAAGGAGGAGTGGAATGCTTTCAAGGTAAGATAAATCTGCTATAACATAAAATACTCATTATTATTGTTTAACTTATCTTATACATAAATTAAAAAAAAATACTTATTTTTTTTTATTTAAAAAAAAAAGAATTACAATGGTCGATGTCTACAACCCCTGGTGGGTTAGTGCGCAGAGTGAAGAACCTTCTCGCGATACCCGCTGTGTCAAGAAATATAAAATGTTAATTTGTAACAATCTTCAGAAAATTCATAAACATTTAATTCGACACAGGTCACCTCCAACATTCGCTACAAAAACAAGCAGTAGGTATAGGTATCACTAATCAATGAATATTATGTTATTACTAGCTGACTCGCGCAACTTCGTCTGCGCCGAAAAAAAAAATTAGGGGTGGACTACCCCTAACATTTAGGGGATGAAAAATAGATGTTGGCCGATTCTCATAGGTACCGGATAAGCACAAAAAATTTCATCAAAATCGGTCGAGCCGTTTCGGAGGAGTTCAAGTTCGAACACCGTGACACGACAATTTTATATATTAGATTAGATTATAGGTACCATAGTTTTGCCATGTAACTAAATCCAAATATTGTAGAGGAACGTATTCCCATTATTTAATAGAAATAGGAATCGCCGTACTATCCGTAGTCCGTAATAAATACGTTGAAGTACAAGTCAAGGTTGCAAAGCGGGAACCTAACCTCGGTACTCAGTGCTAGTAATCTGCAACACGTCACGTCATTGTAACTGCGTAACAATATTGTTTACTTTGTTCGTTCTCCACATGTTAGCCGTAATTAGACTAATAAGTAAATGCAATATTAATCAACACAATTAAGATATAGTAAGATAAACACAAAACCAATCATAGTTCTCTCTACACTACCTTTGAATGACTGGCAGAGAATGCAATAAATTCGCGTCATTTGGGCATGAAGTTGAATAAATAAACCAATTGATGGTAAGTGGTTACCGTCGCTCATGAACTTCTGTAATAGCAATGAGGAACTTGCCTATCTCCCACCGTACAAGACTTTTCTTAATCCTCGTTTAGAAAGGGACATGTCATAGCGCTCCGGAAACGAAGCAAAAAAGATGAAATTACAAAACTAACATCCCTTCTCAAACTTGTCTCCAAAAAAACAATATTTCAACATAAAATTCCTCTCAGCTCGAGCACAGTCTGAGCTACGGTAGCGAAGTGGAGGAGAGGTTCCGCATGAAGATATACGCTGAAAACAAGCACGTAGTAGCCAAGCACAACCAGAAGTACGCCCAGGGCCTGGTCTCGTACAAGCTGGGCATGAACAAGTACGCCGATATGCTGCACCATGAGTTCGTGCACACCATGAACGGGTTCAACAAGACTGCCAAGTAAGTAATTTATACCAGCTGTTCTCAAAGTGTTCCCGAAGCCTTTAATTTTGCCTAATGGGGCGATACGTAAGTCTTCTGGAGGCAGAATTTAAAGGCTTCAAAGTTCAGGGTTCGACTATAGCATACACCACCTGCGAGACCATAAATTGTTATTGAATGCACGATGCATAAAAACAAATTTATTTTATTTATGGGTTCCGTCAAATATTTAATTTTCTAAAAGGGTTTCATCATGAAAAACACAAATATTAAACGAGTTCTGAGAACGATTTTATTTAAATGATGTAGATAACCCGACCCCAAATAAATCAACGCACGCACTAACACAATTCCTATAAAACTATGACCCTCCATATGTCCTGATTTGAATAATATAATAATTGTACTGCGCAAAACTACAGATAATTCTCTCAATAACCGGTCATCGACATCACAATTATTCCCAATATAATAATAATAATGATACACTTATTGTTTGTGTATCTTTATTTATCGTCACATAAGTTCACTTCTCAGTAATACAGTTGAAGCGATTTGACGACCGATAGTTAACTAAACATTATTTTAATGAATGAGTCACGTGTGTGAATTGTATCAAAGAATAGTATTGAGTCTATAAGGCCGGAAATACTATAATAATCAGAAATAGATTCACTTATTGTGTTTAATTTGTGGTGTTAAATTCTAAAGTCCCATATTATTATTGTACTATAGTATTATATTATCTTTTCTCACAGAATATGAGCATTAAACAGGAAATAATAATTTGCTTCAAAAAAGTACGCGTTAAGTTACGCGTTTGGTCATTGCCCGAAACGACGAGTGTAAATTGATATTTTTTGCTGGCGAAGAAATGAGAGAATCGTCGCATAATATTTTTGCTGGATTTGTTTATAATGGAAGCACCATTATATTGTGGTTTTTTTTCTTGAAATAATTAAACAAAACAAATACTTTTCTAAGTCATTTCACATTACTGAAAGTAAAATACTTAGATTTCCTAAACAAGTTGTACAATTTAAATAGCAAAATGCAAAACCTAGATACTATATCAAATGACCAGCTGTATTTTCCAATGATATAAAAGTAATTCAATAATAAAAGTGGGCGAGACTAATGAGTCAGCGATAACTTAATAATGTTTAATAATAATCATGTATTCATTTATTTACACTTATTTTTTACATTATATTTTTAAAAAAATTAACAAAGGAATAAAATTTAAAAATACAATATAAAAAACAGAGGCCCACTGAAGACGAGGTCTACGACCCAAGCCATCAGTGGTCAGGGCTCAAAAGAGAGGAACCTCCTCACAATACGTGTCGTGTCAAGAACGACCGCCTTCTGAATCAAGCCCTTTACCCAGCTGGGGAGCGAAAGCTTCTCAAGATGACGGTCGAAGCTTTTCGCTATTAGACCGTGCACAGATACAACGATCGGAACAATGATGGTCGATTCAACACGCCACATGTCGGTCACCTCGTGGGCCAAGTCCAAATATTTTAGCTGTTTTTCTTTTTCTGCCTTCACAAGGTTCTCGTCATGCGGAATGGTGACATCGATCAGCACTGCCCGATGCGCGTCCCGATCTATTATCACTATGTCAGGTTTATTGGCAACAATAGTCCTGTCAGTGATAATAGATCGGTCCCAGTAGAGCGTTACATGACCATTATCGAGAACCGGCTGAGGCCAATACTGGTAATAAGGTACAGCGGCTTCAACAAGGTCGTATTTCAGAGCAAGTTGTTGGTGGATAATCTTAGCTACCTGGTTATGCCTGTGTAAGTACTCGCCGTTAGCAAGACGAGAACAACCGGAAACGATATGTCTAATAGACTCTCCCGGACGGTGACATGCCCGACAAATGTCGACCGTCCCATCCTTTAGAATATATTTTCGGTAGTTGTTCGTCATGATAACTTCGTCCATAATTGCAAAGACAAAACCTTCAGTCTCTCCGAAGAGGTTACTGTACCGTAGCCAAGATACAGAGGCTAACTGATCTACATCGGGGCTCATAAGGGCCCGGTAGAACCGTCCGTGTAGTTCCTTGCTCTTCCATACGTCCGTGCGATCCGTCACACTCATTACCTTTAGCGTCCGCCAATTCTCGTTCGCTAAGGACAGCGGAGTGAGTCCCTTATCAACTGCTGCTACATTACGGTACATACCCACGCTTACCTTAAGGAAATATTCCCGAAGGTTGTTTACCTCTCGGTTGTGTAGGTCCTTGACATTTAACATGCCACGACCCCCACACTTCCGAGGAATATACAACCTCATAACAGATGAACGTGGGTGGTGCATCCTGTATGCCGTCAGCAGTCGCCGAACTTTTCTATCCAGGGCATCTAGTTCCGATTGCGTCCACTTTAGAATGCCAAAGGAGTACGTCAGTACAGGCATGACCCAACCATTGAAGGCTCGGATCTTGTTTCCGCCAGATAAGAGGCTTTTCAAAACCTTTACCAAGCGGCCGAAGAAACGATCCCTCACCGATTGTTTCATATCTGCATCGACTATACTCAAAGCTTCGAACATTCCAAGGTATTTGTAAGTTTCCGACTCAGAAAGAGATCTGAGCACCTCACTTTGGCTAAGTTGCAAACTCTCAGAGTTTACAATTTTTCCTCTCTGTATATCTATGACCGCACACTTATCTACTCCGAATTCCATTCCAATAGCTTTACTAAAATTGTCGGTTATTTTGAGTAAAGTTATTAGGTCAGATTTTTTAGAAGCAAATAATTTTAGATCATCCATGTACAAGAGATGTGAAATGGGCTCACCCCCTCTCTTGAGTCGGTAGCCTAGCGTTGAATCTCCAAGCAACGTGCTTAGAGGATTAAGCGCCAGACAGAACCACAAAGGACTCAGACTGTCACCCTGGAAGATACCCCGCCTTATCCTTATCAAGCTCGGGGAGGCCGGAGATCCAATATGTCCTGGTTGACGAAGAAACGTAGACCACTGACCCATGCATGAGCTAAGAAAGGAGCGTAGAGTGGGATGTACTTTATAAAGCTCTAAAACTCTCATTAGCCATGAATGGGGCACCGAATCATACGCTTTCTTATAGTCTATCCAAGCCATATGGACACCCTTTTTGCCTCGACGAACTTGTTGCGTAATAGCCATGTCAATGAGGATAATAATAATTATTATTATTTAACGTTTCATTTCATTTGAAATGATTATGACTGGTCACATGCTCTGATAACTGATTGTTTATTTATTGACCAGGAAACGGAATATTAAACATTCAATGAACTATAGTCCTTGTTCTTTTATCATCATCTTTAATCAACAAAGTCGGCGTAAGAGGAAACATGGTCACTTGAAAAGAGTTCGAAGAAATTATAAAATGTAATTAACATGTTAAGAGAGTTTTAGGTTTTAAGTTATTTATTTTATACTTTGCCTGATGGTAAACTGGCCCAAAGGTAATCCTGGTGATTATTACTCCTTTCTCCGTGCCCCGGAGGTCTAATTTTCGTAACACTATCTCCTCATAACTCCTCTTTTGAACCCCATATAAAGCAATGGTATTGCCAAGAAATAACAGAATCACTCAAAGAATTTTCTATTGGCCATAAATTCATTATGTTCAGTTTATAAAAACGATCTTAAGTATCTATGACACATACATAATAATTTACCCATTGTTATATTTTTCACAGTATTGCATCATTAATGTGTTTGTAAATAATTATTATGCGCAAAAAAGTCGTACGAAGAAAATAAGTTAAAGTATTTGAAATGAATGTTATTGTTATTTTTGCGATAATTATGTATTAAAATTGTTTTTAAATATTTTCGCTTTATCGTCTGTTTGTTGTTTACATAAACACGTCACTATAAGGAAAAGTATATTTTCAGAGAAAAAATAATATTATTGAAATACATTTGTTATTGATTCTACCATAAGTATAATACACCAGAGTTTCCGCTTGTTAACCAATCAAGTAAAATGAGTTAATTATTAAATTCTGTTTTGATAAATAAAAAGAAATATTTCTCAACTGCTATAAGTTTTAAATTGAATTTGGATCTAAAGCTATGGGTTAAATGCGAAATGACTATCTGTTGGATTGTTTTTGTCTGGATAATAAATGGATTTAGATGGAATTGCGCATTTTAACTAGTACTTAATAAATCGCTAATATTAATATTTATTATCAAGTAATCGTATTCGCAAAAAAATATACGAATATTATAACAAAAGTTGGAACCTGACGCACGTGACCTGCACTTTCAAATAAGCCTACCTACTACATCTAGAATGCATGCATTCACGATGAACTGCATTCGCAAAATCCTGAGTACTTAAGATGTCATGTCTGAAAGCTGATAATTCTGTCAAATCTTCGGTAATGAAGTCGTTCTCTCTCTCTTAGACACAACAAGGGTCTGTACACGAAGGGCAAGGACAGTCGCGGCGCCAAGTTCATCTCGCCCGCCAACGTGAAGATCCCCGACCAGGTGGACTGGAGGGACCACGGCGCCGTCACCCCCGTCAAGGACCAGGGCAAGTGTGGATCCTGCTGGTCCTTCAGTACTGTGAGTATACCTGGTTCTCTTATGATTAATTTGCAGCAAAATGTCCTAAATATTAGGCACACTGCATTTATGTCTATTTTTAAACTCCTAAATTATTTGTGAAAGTGTATCTTGTAAGCTGAATAGTTACATGTGACGTAGGATTCCATAATATTATTAGATACCTACATTTCAAAAAACATAATGAACTTTTTAGCAACAAGTATTATAATTTACGAATAGTTTGAGAATATTTTAATATTTGTTCTGGTAAATACCTTGAAAGTTAGCATATACGGCTAGAATAATTCTAAAATTTAGCTAAGTCTTCTCCATTACATACGGCTCACCTAATGATAAGCAACTACCGTCGTATATAATCTTTCACTTTTAACATTAGTAAATGATGTGTATCCAGACGGGAGCCCTGGAAGGCCAGCACTTCCGCCAGACGGGGTACCTGGTGTCCCTCTCGGAGCAGAACCTCATCGACTGCTCGTCGCAGTACGGGAACAACGGCTGCAACGGAGGGCTCATGGACAACGCCTTCAAGTACATCAAGGACAACGGCGGCATCGACACCGAGCAGACCTACCCCTACGAGGCCGTCGACGACAAGTGCAGGTACCCATTACTGTCCACTAAGACCACTAGACTAGGCACAGTCTACCACGCGATTCCAATATGCAGGTTTCCTGACAATGTTTTCCTTCGCCGTTTTTAGCTAGTGGTTATAGGGTACTAAATAATGCGATCCCTACTAAATTTCGTTTGAAATTTTGATTACAAAAGAAAAATTGTGATGCTGTATTCATGTCGCACCACACACCGCAGGGGTAGTCTTTTTTTTACGCGTCCACTTCAAAAATGCACCGTTTAGTTGACTCTAATCATCGATGTTTCTATATCTGACTTGTCCTTCTTCAAACAAGGCTTCATGAGAGGTAGTATCTCCTGATATTACAGAAGTCCATGAGCGACGGAAACCACACTAATTTCTAATTGTCGTCACCCTACAGGTACAAGGCCAAGAACTCCGGCGCCGAGGACGTCGGCTTCGTGGACATCCCCGAGGGAGACGAGCAGAAGCTGATGGAAGCCGTGGCCACGCTGGGTCCTGTCTCCGTGGCCATCGACGCCTCGCACCCCTCCTTCCAGCTCTACTCCGGCGGGGTCTACAACGAGGAGGACTGCTCCTCCACTGAGCTGGACCATGGAGTAAGTCTTCTACAGTTTTACAGGTTCCAGGTGTGAGAGGCGTGCAGTACGCAGAAGCTAATAATCAATGCATACCTTTGAAAATAGTTTTGATGTTGTATACTTTATTGATATGCATTATGTACGTAAATTATGACCAATCGTATAGTAAAACGTATAGTTCTATTTAATTTTAAACTAACAACGAAGTGACGGTAACATTAATATTAATTTGCTGTACCATATTAATCGGCAAACTAAAATACAACGCAGTGACTTCATTACATTTCCTGTAGTACACTTCAATAAATCAAAATTTAATAAAACTCGGTTACTAGAACACTAAATATTATCATGGACAAGTATAAGACGTAATATAATAATGTGGTACATACGTTATTGTGTACATGTGTGTCACACTAGGTCACACTAGGTCACACGGGTCACACGTACACTGATATGGCGGGGTCGCTGCCGGTCACACGATCATGTGACATTATGATATCGATAATATTGTGCCTACTCAGAAAACTTCGAGGAAGTAGAATATTAAATACAAAATGATTATATCTTACAATTAATTTTATAACACTTTTACGCTCATTACATGCAAATAATAGGAATAATGTATTTCAGTTGTTTTTAAACCAATTTGATAGGATAGGCCGTTAGGGTATGCAATGACGGGGACGGCGCGACGGAAAAGAGTGCTGAGCGCGTAACGCGTCGCGCCGTCCCTCATAACCCCGTCCTGGGTTCTGGCCTCAGCCGGGGTTCAGACGCTGAGTGTTTTAGTGCGGTTCAACTTCCACATATCTCAATCGTGTGGGAATCCGGTGATTTACTCCGTCTGATATGCTTCTATGAACTGCTCGCCACTGCGGCGCTTAGTAGACCGTTGTCTATCTACATACCATTTTCATCAATGAGTGTCATCATCCTCCCAGGCTCATCGTACCGAGTGTTGTCATTAATAGCTCCATATGTTCAGGTCCTGGTGGTGGGCTACGGCACGGACGAGCAGGGCGGCGACTACTGGCTCGTCAAGAACTCGTGGGGGCGCTCCTGGGGCGAGCTCGGGTACATCAAGATGGCGCGCAACCAGGGGAACCGCTGCGGCATCGCCTCCTCCGCCTCCTACCCGCTCGTCTAACACGCACACACGCACACACGCACACACACACACACATAACACCTCATAGTGATCGTACAGTGGCGAGGTTTAAGTAGAACTCGATTCCGAACGGATACCCCTTTGAGGTTATAAAATCATCAATAATGAAACCTCTAATTAATGTGATTTTTAAAATCTTCGCTACCTGTATATTGAAAACTCAGTAGACTTTCGATATTTATAATAAGGCCTGTAATAACATTCCTGTTCATTATTATAGTGTGTTTTGTGTAACTCATAAGAGGTCAAACGGATACCGTATTCCCGTTAAATCTCTTCTAAATACTGTGTTATTATCATTTCTTATGAAGACTTATGATGTAAGCGATGTATGTAATTCTCATTTTAAGTTAATTTTAAATAAATGACAATATTCTAAAATTTATGTTACAATTTTTATTTGATTTTCTATAATAACTTAGTGCTTATGTTTTGCTAGATTTCGTGAATATTTTTTTATGAAACATGACAATTTTAAATATCTTAATTATTAGGTAAATCTAGTTGATGATATAAGTACTAAGTTTATTAATATTTTATTCGTCTCAATTGTGATATTCAAATATTCACTTATGTTTAAGTATAACAATCTCATTGAATGTTTATGTTAAATTTAATGGATAAATAAATATTTTAATTATATTTCTTTGTTTTATTTAAACTTTTTTGTGAACAAACTTATTCAAAGACTACATTACTTTAATGCATAATTAACCGGTTCTTACCACGATATTTAATTAATTGATATTTTTTGTGTAGGTACTTTGTATTCATTTTTTGTAACCTCTATACCCTTATTAGTTACTATAGGAGTATTTTTTTTGGTACATTAATTTGTAATTGACTTACAATAATTTTTAATTATCTTCCTTAGAAAACAGAACAAAGTACCTAAGCTTCATAACATAGCTTTCTCTTTAAACGAGATTTAAGAAAAGTTTGTATTGTTAACTATAGGCGAGCGATAGAAACGACTTACCGTCATATAAGCCGTACTCTTTCTACCTACGTGGGAATAAGAAAGAAATACTTCTATTAAGTTAAAAATTCATTGGATACAAAGAGCAAAAACAAACTTAGTGGTACAAATTGAGGGAGACTTACGTTCAGCAATGTTCTCCAGGCTATTAAGAGTATCGATCTAGTGAGGTAAAGATGAAACCCTTGAAGTAAGGTAAAGATTATAAAAACATAAGTTCGCGGCATCTCACCGCCGACCGCGTCACTAAACTTATAACCGCGAGATAAAACCCGAATGTCACAAGGTCATTGCTCTTGTTGTTTTTTGTTTTGCACAACATTGATGTTAGAACTTGCTGTCCTTGGCACTCGTTTATTATTTAGGTAATAAAATATGTTTATTAAACTTTCGTTACCTATCACAAGGTATTCTTATGATTTAAAATTAAAATCATTCGAAAATAATATGAAATCATTATCATTATTCATTGTCATTAGGAGTGCATGATGGACTATGATTGCTTCCCTTTAATAACGTGGGATACTCGTTATTCTAAATACCTAAATTAAAATAATCCACGGAACTTGCTTCACTATTGACCAAACTATAATTTGGTGGTAATGACGGCAGCGATGACCTAAGTATGAATCATAGTAGATGAAT
This sequence comes from Trilocha varians, assembly GCA_030269945.2. Lineage (NCBI taxonomy): Eukaryota > Metazoa > Arthropoda > Insecta > Lepidoptera > Bombycidae > Trilocha > Trilocha varians. Next base: position 12,356,980 of record AP028280.1, read on the forward strand.
CGACACTGCACAACAATAATATATTACGGATAAGCATGTAATAATTATTATTTTAATTAATAGCTGTTACATACGATACAGTAACCTCTTCGGAGAGACTGAAGGTTTTGTCTTTGCAATTATGGACGAAGTTATCATGACGAACAACTACCGTAAATATATTCTAAAGGATGGGACGGTCGACATTTGTCGGGCATGTCACCATTCCACATGACGAGAACCTTGTGAAGGCAGAAAAAGAAAAACTGCTAAAATATTTGGACCTGGCCCACGAGGTGACCGACATGTGGCGTGTTGAATCGACCATCATTGTTCCGGTCGTTGTATCTGTGCACGGTCTAATAGCGAAAAGCTCCGACCGTCATCTAGAGAAGCTTTCGCTCCCCGGTTGGGTAAAGGGCCTGATTCAGCGCGGCGGTCGTTCTTGACACGGCAGGTATTGTGAGGAGGTTCCTCTCTCTAGAGCCTTGACCTCTGATGGCTTGGGTCGTAGACCCCGATGATATGATTTTTATGTAACGCCTGCGAACTATATCTAAATAGCCCTTTTTTAGTTGGAGGAAATCGACGGATTGACCGAACCAAAAAACCGCAACCGCATTAGAATCTCCGCTCATTCTCAGCGCCCGAACTCAGCACGGGATTATGCAGGATGGCGCGACGCGTTACAGCACTCTTCCTCGTCGCGCCGCTCCCATTTCATAGCCCTAGCAAAAGCGTCCGTTTACCTCTACCCTTATAATACTCTATTCTAAGCCTCTACCCAAGCGATTATGAATAAGCATTGCTTCCTACAGCAGGTAAGGACATAAACAAGCTTTTTGGTTTTCAACCTGTTTTATATTAGGTACGAATATTCTAAAAATAATCTTAACTCCTGCCTAATGTTGTTGATTTTACTTCACTGGATCGTTTTGGTGACCTTTTTTTAAAACATCAAATTTCGTATAGCAAGAATTATTATGCTTTACTTTCCAAAGTAACCAGGTGTCGCCATATTTTTGAGTTGGAAGAAATCGCTTTGATATGTTGAACCGCACTAAAACCTCCAACTAACGCACTACAGAATTCTTAACCGTCGCGACGTCCCCAGACCACCTGGAACGGTACATATTATTATGCTAATAATTTGTTGCCACTTTGTTATGGAGAGAACTCCGAAGAAATGTTTGAAATAATCCAAACCTTTTTTACCTTCTATAATCGCATAACCAGAGCTGACGAGATGAATATTAGAATGAGCACTCTTCTCAATCTTTTAAAATAAATATTATTAGGTAAAACTGGTAGGTATTATACCTACTATCGACAAAATGTGTAGATTAATTTGGATTATACAAATCTGACAAACTCTTCGCAATAGTTAAAACATTTCGTTTTAAGTTTCCGCATAAACGATGCCAGTATTATGTGAATCATCAACTCTTTGTTGCTCTGTACAGCTGTGTGTGACAAATACCTAATTTTCACATAAACACGCTGTTTCAGTTTATTAGGTATTCAAGTAATGAGTAAGTATAGTCACAGTTCAGTGACTTCTACAAATATCCAGGTTCCAAATTCACTGGAAAATCATTTCGTAGTCGCTACCTACCTGTCGAGATTCGAGAGTATAATTGATTTCTTTCTAAACCTCATGCAGGTTGGTTCCAGCTAGTTCCAAGAAGGACATATCGCTGTGTTTGGAGTAGTATTATCGAGGAAGGAAGCTCAGCAGCAGAAATTGTACGATCTTATTATGTTTCTTTGTAATTAAAATAATGTTCATACTTCCTGTTGTTTTAAAATTCAAAGTCCATCGTCTTGACCCAGTATCGTACTTATATCTACCAATTTCATGATTTATTAGTATCTGCTTTTTATCTGTAACTGACTTACAATCCCGGATATGTTTATTAATTAGTTCTTATCACAATGCTCGGTATTTTCTATTTGATGAGTAAATGGATAGTAGTTAAACTATTACTTAAGCTAATATCAAATAATCATTCGTTTTAATGATAGTTCACTGTCTTTAAAAGTCACAATGATGTAAATTTTAGTGTTAATATGCTGGACTGGCGGGCCTTCGAATAATGAAAGTATTGTTGTTGTAAGGGGCACACATTAGATATGTTTCTGTTGATAAGCAATAATCTTTGACATAGTTAAATTAAATGTTTAAACAAAGCAGCTTTTTAACTTTTATCGCAAGATATTATGTCTCGTTGTTCAACTATCATGCTTGAAACGTTTAAAACATTGTAAGAATGAAGAATCCATTCACGCCTTATCTTGTGTGAGGATTCTATTGAAATAATAATGATTAGTTATAAAGCGTCTGATGTTTCGATTAAGTAGAATCTAACTTTAATTTATAAACAAATAGTTGTTTATTCGCATGACACTACATTATTGTTAATTAAATCAATGTCTGTTTTCTTATCGTCGTGAATTTCCCAGTAGATCATCACAATAACGATTATAATAATTAGTAATGTTCTATACCTACTTAGTATTTCTAAGAATGTCTATAAAGGTATGGCATAGGATGATCTAACATCACTTTTAGTACAAAGTGTTAGTTCTAGAAAAACAAATACTTGCATAAGTACCTTAACATGTCTGTAGGCGACGGAATCAACAATTAATAATTTATTTAATCTACCTAAGACTTACGATACTGCCGATGAAAGCGCCATCTTTAAATAGTTTGATACAATTATTATTTAAACCTCTTTTGTGTAAATACTTTTTGAATTGTAATAGAGAATAGATGTTCGCGCCCTTATTTTGAATTTAGAACATTCCATTGCCGAATACAGACGTTTTGTGCATTTTTTCACAACTTTTATTTTCTTAGTTTTATTATATGATTCCTTCTTAACTTCTCTCTCACTCGCACCATTAGGTTTTTTACATTATTTTTCTGGATCCGGCTCGAATGACCACAAAAATAATAGCAGTATCTTAAGTCTTAGTAGATTAAATAAATTATTAATTGTTAATTCTGTCGCCTACAATGTCGTTTAATCTATCTACTTGTAAGTTCTCTAAATCCAGTTTGGGGTAAACCCTGCTGAACATACATTCTCTTCAAAATTGGCTAGCTGTCGGAAAAAGAAACCAAGTTGTTCTCAAATCCAGCTCAATTGTATCATTTCAAATGTTCGTTAGTTTGCGTTAATTTAATCAATGATACAGCCCCAATGACTCAGTACAAAATGTAAATACTTAACCATTTCAATCCGATACTGTATAAATTTCTGCAAACAAATTACTCATTACTTTATTTCCTCGATCTGTATTACTGAAACGAATCCACCAATTAGTCATGTATTGTTCTCGATTTTATTATAACTTTAACTATTCGGATAGCAAACATGGACCATTGTTTTCGTAAGGTACTGAAATTTGTACTGCTTAATTCTGAGAATAAAATGGGGGCTAAATCTAAATATTGTCGTCCTACTTATGTTCTTTGCGTGTAAAACTAATATAATTTTTACATCTGGAATCAACATCATGAATAGCAGAATGAACCAAATTGAAAGTTCGCCATTTTTTTTTGTTAGAGTTCCCTTCATTAGCGGCTAAGGCTTCAAACAAAACTATTGAATCCAGATCTTTTAAGAGTAGACCATTTTTTTTGAGTTGGAGGAAATCGCGGGATATGCACTCAATACGTCCAGCACACTAATAAAATATTACACAAACACACAAGTTCTTTTTATAAATTCACTTTGCTATTCATGATGTTGATTCAGAATGTCTTGTATGTGTACTTACGCATGGTGTACTTTAAACTGGCTTCATTGTGGTGATTCCAGATTTAATAATTTTATGGTAAAACCATAACCAACCAAGAGGTATTTTAAGAGTTATAATAATTGAAAAAAACCTTGTGTGACAAGTAAATATCGGAGTCAGCCACTACTTATAACAAAATTATTTATCTCAGCAATCCTGGAATTCAAATTCCATGAACCGGAGGTCTCATGATCATTCGTTCCCTTAACCGTATCGCTATCTATTAGCACAATGTCCTCGTTACTATACGTATTATGTTATCATTTCATTATAATTGTTATTGTTGACTTGTTTGTAAATATTGGATCATGTGACTTTGTTTACCTAAGTGTTCATTGCAGGTCATTGTGATATTAACCTTACTGACTTCACCTTATTGTCCTAATTAGCAATATAAGTAAACTAGCTGACCCGCGCAACTTCGTCTGCGTTACAAAGGGGTTCGAACAGTACTCGCAATGCCATCGCGTTGTTATTTGCGCGGCCGCATATTCATTGCGTTTTATACTCGTGATAACTTCTAAACGAAAAGTCCGATTGGAATAAAACAAAAAGTAATTTACTTCTACATTAATACTCTTGATAACGTAATACTTAATTTGGATAAGGGTTAATATAACGATACTCATGTAACGTTAAATTAATATTTCGGACAATTTTTTTATTTTTATAAACATAAAAGCGGTTATTGTGACTAAACTATGATAGTTAGGTATATGCTCTCGCGGACTGTTTTGTAGGTCTTACTAACACCTAAAAACCCGTAGTACATCATTTTGTTCTATTGTCAATAGTTTTTGCAGCGTACGCATAAATAGGTTTTTAATCTTACACCTTGTCTTACAAATTTGATATTTTCATACGGATCCCTAATTTTTTTCAAAATAAAATATAGCCTATAACCTTCCTCGATAAATGGACTTTCCAACAGTGAAAGAATTTTTGAAATCGGACCAGTAGATCCTGAGATTAGCGCGTTCAAACAAACAAACAAACAAACAAACAAACAAACTCTTCAGCTTTATAATATTAGTATAGATTAGAGCTAGACAATAGAACGCAGTTTAATTGCAGTATATTTAAGTATTTATAATATCGTCTTCACCGGAGGATATGTAGGAGATGAACCGCGTTGAAAACAACCGCTCACAATCAGCGTTCAAACTCCGGCTGAGACCAGAACCCAACACGGGATTATGCGAAACGGCACAACGCGTTACGTACTACCTCATTCTTTTCCGTCACGCCGTCCCCACCTACTTTAGGTTTTTTTTTTGGACGGAGGAAATCGCCGGACTTCCACTCGTCCCGCGAGTGGGGTATGTGGGGGTTGAACCGCACTAAAACCTACCGCCGCTCACGCTCGACGTCCGATCCCCGGCCGGGACAGAACCCGGCACGAGGCTGGTAGTGGTCACAGGACGCGTTCGCGATTGTCGCTCACGTATCACTCCCTCACATGCTACTTTAGATACTTAGTAAAAATGTGTGAACTAAATAAGTGAAACTTTTTGAGTTTATCCTTACTATGAGAGCCTTAATTTAAATAAGTCTGAGGTTGTAGAAGATTCTATTAAACACTTCTGCAACACTGTCGGTGCAACGGGCATTCCAAATTAAATATCACGAAATAGACAAAAAGCCGTGGTCATCATATAATTAAATCCACATTGATTTACTTTTAATAAAACACACGATCAAACACTAAGAATATTTTATTTAGAAAATAATAATTAAATAATTATTTACACTAGTTTTGGCTACAAGTATCCGTCGAGTACTCTCGATCGAGGTAACTAGTACATACATAACACTATGTTGTTACTTACATAAATACTCTATTTACAAATTCAAGTATTCATTTTATTTGTAGTTGGAGAAAATAAGAACGGTTTTATAAGATCTAGAAAATAGATTATGACTGTACTGTCTGAATCATGAATTGCGTGTAAATTTCTGAAGTACGCTTTACACATCTTAATTGAATTTAAACATGATTTTAACAGTCTTATAACATCGTATTAATATAAATCTGGAGAATGTTTTATGCTGCGTTTCCACATTGGCTCGCCAACGTCCAACACCTACAAAACAAATGACGGTGATGGACGACTAACATACCGCAGTGCTTGAAGACGAAAGCTTACAACCAGTATGTGTTACCGGTGATGACATATGGTGCCGAAACGTGGCCACTTACTGTGAGCCTTATAAAGAAACTCACTGTCGGACAACGAGCAATGGAAAGGGCTATGGTCGGTATCACTCTGCGTGATCGGGTTAGAAACGAGGATATTCGCAGAAGAACCCAAGTAACTGACATAGCCCAAAGAATAAGCAAGTTGAAGTGGCAGTGGGCGGGCCACATAGCACTTAGAACCGATGGCCGTTGGAGCACGAAGGTTCTGTTCGTGGCGCCCGCGTCAAGTCAAGCGCAGTGTGGGACGACCAGCTGCAAGGTGGACGGATGATCTTATTAAGCTCGCAGGAACGCGCTGGATGCAGGCCGCTACCAACCAAGAGCATTGGAAATCCTTGGGGAGGCCTATGTCCAGCAGTGGACGTATACAGGCTGACAAAGATGATGATAACGACTAACATGAAGCCAATGTGGAAACACACCATTAGGTAACGTTAATCTCAATAACTTGACAAATTTCAGTATTCGGTCTATTGTCTGTATTATAACTATTACTTATTGCTAAGTTTATGTAAAATATCTATTTTGGCACGACAAAAACTAATTATATTCTTGGCTTCACTTACATTTAAACTGTGTCAATTATTTTATTCAGATCAAAAATAATGTAGACGACTACCACTTAAATATATTATATACAGATTTCACAAAATAATGTTCTAAAATAAAATATATTTACATGTTTCAATTGTTAAGGATTTGTGTTTTTATAAAAAGTGATTTTTAATACAACAATAATCGTTATAAAATGAATCGATTTCGCACTCGATAATAATAACATTGCAATATCAAAGTGATTAATACTGTTTGGTGGATATTATGTTGTACTCATACATGAACTATTTAATAACGTGTGTTTTGTTTATCTATGTACGAATCTTGCTTCAACAACGTCACTGTAACCAGAGTCTCACGAATATGACATTACTGAATGGTTTCAGAGCATTTCAAAACACTGGATAGATTTATTATTGTCAGTAGTAAGAACTAACATAGATAGGTAATTCAATAATTAACCCTTAAATGGACAATGTAGTTTTTAAACAACATATTAAACATCACATATAAAATTGACCTTCTTTTCATTTTTGTTAATTTTGAAACTAGATCTTATTTGTCAAAGAATTTTGTACTTTTTTTAATGTTGGCATAAAAAGTATAGTAAATTAATATCTACATTTTTTTACTCATTTTTCTTAGACAGTAATACATGTCTATTACACAAATATATTATTTTAAAACGTGAGACAAAAATCGTCCATTTAAGGGTTAAATAAACTCTTGCAATGTAAGCTTTTAAGATCCTGGATATCATGTAGCGGTGGCAAACAAACATGACAGGTCTATCTTCATCAGTGCAATACTGTCAGATTTACAGTGGCCATAGACAATGTTTAGTTGTCGAAGCAGGCTCCGTCCATAGACAATGTAGCGTGTGTTTACGGTTATTTCTTCTTGGGCTTCTTGGGGTTCCTGGAGCGGCTCTTGGCCTTGCAGAGCGGACAGATGGGCGCGTTGCGGTGGATCTGCTGGTGACACGACAGGCACGACTTCATCGGGGGGGGCTGCTGTCTGCAACACACACATACAACACACCCGCCTCTATACTAACTAATATAGAAATACTTCCTACGCAACGGTTTTTGGTAAGGTTTTGAATGAATAGAATTCTTATAAGTTTGTGTATATTTTAACAGTGAAATGAATACGACAACCTATTGATGGACAACAGACTTCAGTACACTTCAATAACAAATTTAGAAAACATAGCTTGCTTTGTGACACAAAGGAAATTACGTGGATTAATTAGTTTAAAGTGTGCTTAGTGTCTCGTCCATAGAAATTTATACTTACTTGTAGAGTATATTTATTTTTACCACACAACAACAAATACAACATAATCAATGTCTTTAAAATAAATGCTTTTCCAATAACTCACATGTAATTTGATTAATTATACTGACTAACTCAGTATTAAGAACACATAAAACTTTTATATACATTTCAAATATCATTCATATCGCTTGCTTGTAGTGTTGTTATTATTGAAAACTTATATTTAATTGATGATGATAATCAACATGATGTATGAAGCCTCTGTGATATCAAATCCTTGTCAAAAGTAAAGCAAAATAAAAAGAAATTAAAATAATTTATAAAACAACAGAACAGTAATGAAATAATAATAAAATGTGTGGTTAAGGAAGGGAGGAATGTAATGTAGGAGATGAGCGAATTAAGAAAATTGATTATATTAAAATCAGGGATATGGAATTTAAAAGTAATGTTTTAAATCGACTATTAATTAATTTAATAATGATTTAGTTTTCATTTTTTTTGATTTGAATATTTCAAAATATTGATCATGTTAACCTTATTCAGTTTTTCAATTTTTTTTAAGTAAAGATTTTGTTTTTAGAATTATAAGTTTACATTTAAAAGGTCTCGTAAAGTTGTATGATGGTAAGGAACAGTGGGTAGGAGAGTGAATAAAATTGCAAACAAAATGAACTGAACAGAATCGAACCTCAACGAGACTGTAATGAAATCTTGTTCGAGAGCAGACCTGAAGGCGGCGGGCGGCGGCGCCGGCGGCTTGCGGGACAGCGGCGCGCCCCCGCCGGGTCCGCCCCCCGTCCCGCCGGGCCCGCCCGCCCCCACGCCGGCGCCGGGGAAGCACACGCGCGGTACCAGCGCCGCGCGGGGGAAGCGACTGGAACGTACACAAAAAGGGTTTAGTTACATTCTTGTTCATGATATGGGCAAAGTACATGACAGTAAAAGTCGGTTGAAAACTGTCGCTCATGTATGCATTGTCGCTACCTGCATCTTCGTCTAGCGCGCTATAGAAGTTTTCTATGTGCGAAATCCCGTTCCTAGGCTTCGACCTGACCAAACATACCATTTATGGCCTTTCTATAATTTTATTCTCCGAACTATTACTTAAAAAAGGAGATATTTTCTTGTGTGTTTGTGTTCTAAATACTGACTCCGGCGTGATGGGGCTGCCGTCCTCCTCGTGCAGGTCGGGCAGGCGCTCCAGGCCGAGGTACTGTCTCCGCAGCACGTCCACCTCGGCCTTCAGCGGGCGGTACTCCTCGTGCAGACGAGACGCGCTCGACAACTTGCGGGACATGCTCTCCTCTGTCTGCTTTATCACTGTTTCCATCTGGAAAATATACCATTATGGTAGTATGTAATAAAATTATTTTCATTTTATTTCATTTCTTCAGACATTAGCAACAGTGGCGAGGTGGAGATTCAATCTAGTATGGACTAATACGAAAACTCTGGCTGTAGATTGGTAGACTTTCTAAAGCTAGATCCATCGTCTGTCGATCTGGTTTAACTAGGAATTTGCTAGATGTTAGCAATATTGGGTCGATCAAGACTTGTCTAAAAAGTATTTTAAATAGCCCAACTACGTATCATAGAACAAAAGAATGTCTTGAATCTATTTTAAATCGATGTATAAGTTATAGAACACAGTATGTAAACCGGCGAGGCGCCTGAACGAGCGGGCGTTCACAAATAAACAATATGAACACGATACGAATGTTCCACTGACAATAACGTTCAACTGTAACACAATGTAAACAAACACATCGACTCGAACAGGGCTCACACTCACACACAATTATTTGAAAATACATTTTCATTTTTTGTACAGTATTGAAACTAAACACGACTAAAATGTAAAGAACGGTGAAGCATACTTACTATAGTCATATTTACACGAAACATAATGAATTTAGTAAGGAATCTAGTGTATGGCTAATGAATATTAATAACAATGCAAAATTTTAATAGTATTGCAAGTTGCAACCCTAGTGATAATTTTTTACAAACCCAAAATTCATGCAAGATCATTGTTTTGTGTATTCTAAATTGGCTTGCTTGAATAAGAAAAGATCTTGTTACTAATAATTACATAATCAGGTAACTCCGTTATTAAACAGGCTTGAACTTAACCTTAATAAAATCAAAATTGCTATTTTATAACATTTCTTGAAGCTACTTTAATGACCATCAAACATGGTTTTCAAGTTATATGTTTATATGCAGGACAAAACAATAACTATGGACGTTACATCTTAAAAAACTGAAAATATTAAAACTAGTAATTAAATATCTTGAGTCTAACTATCATAAATGAATAATACAGATCAGTGCTTAGCATTTACTTACATTCATTTACAATTACTTAGAATCTATTTACTTGACTAATTAAACTGTGGGAAGTTCTTTATGTAGACTAGTATTAAAGATTCCCTTCATTGATAAGAATTTGTATATTATTCAAAAATTATATTTACTAATTAATTTCTTATGTATTCTTATGTTTTACTGATTCTTCAGGTACTATCATGCTCACATATAAAATCAGATAATCTCATTAACAGACAGCAGACAAAAATAAAAATTCAAAGTACAAGACATTTAAAAACTATCAACGAAATCTTGAGCACACTTTAATAAATCATTGCTATTTGGTATCTTTAAAATTTTCAAATTGGTTGAAACTAACTCCATAAAACTTATAGATATCTACGGCCTAAGCCAAGGAGGCGACTTTATGTACTTAATTTTATTTTATCTTAGATTTATTATATATAGATTTAACAGTGAGATATAGCTTTTTTATGTTAATTAGTTTTAAGAAATATGTTAGTAGAATAAAGGGCTTTTATAATAAACTAGATGACCCTCGCAACTTCATCTGCGTCACAAAGGGGTTCAAACAGTACCTACTTCTTAATGCTGTTGAGAAATTATTTGCGCGGCCCGGGGAGTATTCATTATGTTTTCTACTCAATAACTTCTCAACGAAAAGTCCAATTAGAATAAAACAAAAAGTAATTTACTTTTAAATTAGTACTCTTGATAACATAATACTTTATTTGGATAAGGATTAATATAACAATACTAATTAACGCTAAATTAATTCTTCGGACAAATTCATTTTATTTTAACATAAAAGCAGTTGTTGTGACTAAACTATTATGGTTGGATATATGCTCTCGCAGACTTTTTTGTAAGTCTTACTTAGACCTAAAAACCTGTAGTACATCATTTTGTTCAAATGAAGAAGAAATATCTTACAGCATTGATATCAGCATGTATCTGCCGGAGTTCCTCGACGTGGCTCATCTTCTCCTGTTGTAGCAGTTCCATCTCTCGCTTGTACTGCGCCAGGCAACGACCCTCCTGGTCCCCGCTGCGGACCTCCGTCATTATACTCCGCTTTAACCTCTCCAGCGTTATGGTTTTGTTCCTAACAACATATTTATATACTTTAATAGGATACAAACAAAAAGTTAAACATTAGGTAAGACATTATTTTTACAAACATAGGGAAGCATTAAAAAAATATACAATATAGTGATTTCAGAATGTAACATAGGGCATATTTAAATTAAAGGATGTTTTTCTAACAACTTCACTTGTGATACTTTGTTTTTTTTTCTTTGTAGAAGTCCCAATGAAAAAATATAGTAGATTAGTTTTGTAGTCTTTATTACTGTGATGAATTAAAACTTTATTTAAAAACTTAGAGTCAATGTAATTTTACAACGAGAGTTCACTGGATAGCAAATCCCTCATAACCTTTAATATAATATTTGAATTTGTCTCAGAAATTATTTTATAATCGTAATACAATGATTGTGTGTTTATTGATCCAGGTCCCACAGGTGCGACGGCATTTTGTTCAAATACAAATTGAAGTAAATGTTCTTACCTTATTTCCTTCATCGCTTCCAATTTGTGATATATCTCTCGTTCGTTTTCAGCAGTCATTTTATTTAATAAAACTGAGTATTGTTTAGATATTTAGTTTATAAAAAATTCTAACATCTCCCGTCTTTGGCATTTAACATTTTTCCAAATTTCAAGCAGTAAAAATTTAGAAGTGTTGTTCGTAAATCGGTAAAATACGGTTTTTCCTTTATGAACTTAGTTAAAATCGATTTTTGTCAGCTTTTCGATTGTTTTTTTTTTTCAAAAACAAGATAGCTGCAATTTTGCATAGAGTACAAATCAAGAGATAAATTGTTTATGGTAAACATGGCCGAATGACCACCGATAGCGGCTTGCTGTCAAAATAAAAATTGAGGATTTTTTTATGAACGCTATATTTGAGTGATTTACTTACTTAGAAATTATGCAAGATTACAACTGCTATACCGAATGATTTTTTACAAAGCATATACACGAGGCCAGAGAATAAGAGCGCGAAGGTCGTTTACACCTTTGCAAGTGGTTTCGTGTCGCGTTCGCTGAACTCCAAGAACTCAAAAAAGCGTCTGGAGTTGCAGGATGAGTGATGACAGTGAAGACTCGCCTCCGCGACCCAAGCGGAAAATAAAGAGGGTTACTATTCTGTCGTCCTCTGAATCAGAAAGCGACGACAGTGTCACTGCAGTCGGGACACGTCGAGGCAGAATGAGGGTGATGCATACTATTACCAACAAGTAGTGTTATGAGACGGGCGATCGTATCGTGAGCGTTGTGTTTTCGTGTTACAGGTGGTCAGTGACGAGGAGAGTGACAGCAGCGGGAGCGATGTGGTGCGCGTCCGACGAGGCCGTGCTCTGCCCAAAGTGCGCGACTCCGACAGCGATGTCTCCCCGTGCGGCGCCTCGTCTGCGTCGCGCCCCGCTGCGGCCCGACCCGCCTCGGGCTTTGCGTCCGATAGCTCGGAAGGCAACTCTGACAAATGTGCCATCTGCCTGTTGCGTTTTACCGATCAAGAAGTGGGAACACCTCAGAGTTGTGAACATATATTTTGTTTGGATTGTATAACGGAGTGGTCAAAGAATGTGAACACTTGTCCCGTAGATCGAATGACTTTTGATTCAATAGTAGTGAGGGCTTGTCCAGGGGGCCGTGTGCTGCGTACTGATGCTGTGCATGTCGTTGAACGGAGACCCTCAGTAGATACACTAGTGGTTGAAGATCCTACTGTTTGCGAGGTAAACTATTCATTTCTTTGTTTAATTTTTACTGTAGTAACTCACACATTGAAGAATGTAACTAAGAAACAATATTCTATACATTTAAGAATTGGAACAATCCAATCTGTACTAGACTATAAATATAAAAATTAACATGGAGTTTGTGATCTCCCAGAAGCTATTGATTAATAGGCTACAGACTCTTTTCACATCAAAATCATGAAAATTTTACATTCAATGTGACAAATCTTCTTAAAAACAGTTCTAAAATATTATAAAAGTATTTCTATATTTCTAGATATGTGGGAGTTCAGGCAATGAGGAGAGCATGTTGTTATGTGATGCGTGTGACCTCGGCTACCACATGCAGTGCCTGTCCCCTCCTCTCACTGAGGTAACAACATCACATCACTAATGATAAGGCTCCTTCAACAACAATCATTAATTACATCACTTTAAATTGTTTTCAGATTCCAGTAGATCAGTGGTACTGCCCAAACTGTGTCGATTTAATTGATGTAATCCAAGATTCAGAGGTGGAAGACCTCTACTCAGATGTTTTTGTAGATATGTTCATACCTATGGGTACTCGGCCCTCTGCCCTCAGGCAGCCTAGGAATGTAAGGAGGTCATCCCGACGTCAAGCCGGTGCTGAAGGAGCATCCACCTCCTCAGGAGGGCAGAGTGCCGGCACTAGTTCCAATGTCACAGCTCCGTCTACATCACGAGCCTTACAATCTCAACACACTAGTAGTTCTCGTGGAACCAGAAGACGCAGGAACACTAGTACTTGTCCAACACGAAGAAGAAAGTACAGAAGACGGAAGACTGTCATAATAGAATATGAAGAAAATGAAAATGGAAAAGTAGCTCTCAAAACAATAAAGAAGAAGGTAGCCAGAAGAAAGGTTAGATTGCAGATCAAATCAAAATATACATTTCCAATAACTTGTTCTTTGTTATATTTACATAATTGTTTTATAATTGGATAATGATTGCTTAATGGTGATTGATTGGTGTCATTGTTCAGGTGAGAAAGCGTCGTACGCGCACGGCGGCGCGACGCACGCTGGTGCGGGAGAGCGTGCGCGCGCGACTAGCCGCCCTGCCCCGCCCCGCCGCCCGCCCCCGCACCGCCGCGCCCCCCGCCCTGCCGCGCCCCGCCCTGCGCCTCTTCGGGGACCCGCTGCAGCTCGACTACTTCTCGGACGACGCGCTGGACGAGCACGCCGGCTCCGACCCCGCTACCGCCGCCGTCGCCCTGCGCTCCACCTCCGCCCTGCTGAGCGCACACAGACAGGTTACATCAAAACTAATCACACTAATACTTAAACTACATTCACACATGATACTTACAGATTAAACAATGTGTTACAGGCGAGAAGAAAGGCTGTTAGAATACCATCTCCGCCGGTCGCGTCCTCCGCTCCTGATTTACTATCTAGCATAATGGAAAGTCAGACTCTCTTGCATGCAAAAAATTCAATCATGTCTGTTCGAAATGACGGTAAATTAGAAATTAAATTGCGATCGTCACATAGACCGAAGAAATCCAGTCCCGAACCTCGCACAGATACTTCTGACACCAGAGATACCAACAGCAAAGTTGATCTGTCGAAGGCAGAGAACTCCGCCAGAAAGGTGCCGTCGTACCCCGGACACCGCAGCAGCGGCGGCGGCGGCGGCTGGGGCGGCGGGTACCGCGGGAACTACCACCGCGAGCAGGGACACACGGGCTTCGGTCGCGCCGGCTACGGGGACGCAGGGTACACCAACAACACGCATCAGAACTCCAACCACAACTCTAACTCTAACGATCGACAGGGGAACTCCTACCGCCCCGCGGACACGTGGCGCGACGAGCCCGCCCCCTACGGCGAGTACGGACGGTGGCCGCCCCGCCAGCCCCCCGCGCACCACGACCCGCCCTCCGACCGCAACCGACGCTACTCCGACCGCGCCGCCCCGCCCCGCGCCCCGCCACCCTGGCGCCCCTTCGCGCCGCAGCACTCCGCACACCCCGCGCACCCCTCGCATCCGACACATCCCCTGCACCACCCCGCGCATCCCTCGCGACACTCGTTCGGTGGGTTCGACGACCCCCTGGACATGCGCACGGCGCCGCACGTCCCCGACCCCCCCGCCGCCGCCGCCCCGCACGCGCGCCCTCTGCCCGAACCGCCTGCCTTTAAATTTGATGACCGCAACGAGGTGGATCGCTCGGAGGACGAACGAAGCGACCCCGACCTCGTCATAGACACCGACAAGTACGACCCCACCGAGCCCACGCACGACGACGACAGCGGCGACGAGCGGGACCGACACACACACCGCGCGCAGCCCGACCTCCAGCCCGACCTCCAGCCTGACAACCCTCTCGGAGAGGCCGAGACACAGGACGCCGACGTCGAGAACGAGGAGCAGGCGGAACCCGAGGCAGGACTGGACTTGGACAGCGTGCCCAGCGCCGTGCTCGACGACGCCGTGAGGCAAGTGCTGGCCGAGCACTGCGGGCTGCTGGCCGCGCCGCAGCACAGCGACGACGAAGACGATGACGGAGACTGTCCTAACTTCAGCATCTACTCCGCCACCAGCGTGCACATCGCGTCCGACGCGGCGGCCGGCGTGCTGCCCCCCGAGCCCCGCGCCGCGCCCCCCGCCCCCGCCCCCGCCGACGACATGCGCGACCTCGTGCAGGAGGACGGCGGCCCCTCCCCCGAGCCGCCGCCTCCGCCGCCCTCGATCGACGTGCCGCTCAAGAAGAAAACTGATGAAATGTACAACGAGAAAGTATCCAAGAGGTGTCCGATCACTACTGATACCCGAAGTCCAATAAAAATTAAGCTCAATACATCTTCTCTAATTAAAAAACGTGTTACACTTTACGATGAAGAAGAAGAAGATTTAGTAGCAGCCGATTCCGAGGATCAAGCGACTACTACTGAGAGTTCACCCTCGCGCCCTGTCGCAGAACCTGTCCAAGCCGCCACTGAGACGATAAAACAAACTATCACAACTCAAGAATGTAAAGAACACATCGATTCCCACACACCCGCCCCCGCTTCCACCTCCAACACACAACGTGACGACCCTCAGTTGTCTGTGAAGGACGACACAAACACGGCGACCGAACCAGAGCCCGACATAGACGCGAGTCACGCTACACTTGAACAAGTTGAAAACACAAATGACAATAAAATGGACGTAGAAAGTAGTCCACAAGAAAATGGAGATATTCCAAACAGTAAAGTTAAAATAGATAATGCGGAACAATCCGACGAGGAGTCATCGGAGGAGGGAGACCGTTCCGTGTCCACCAGCAGCCCGCGGCGGCACCGGGACCGCCGGGAGCACTCGCCTCCCGACGGAGAGCTGGAGAAGATGACCGAGTCCATCAGCGAGACCGAGGACGAGCGCAGCTACACGCCCTGCCTCGACGAGAACAAGTCCAAGGACACCTCGCTCGAGACCGACAAGGACAGGGCGCTCGACGGACTCGACACTGAAATGATATCCGAGGACGAAGGAAACGAAATGTTCTCAGAGGAGGACAAACCCAAATCCAGCGCCGCGCCCTCCCGGTCCCCCGACCCGCCCCCGCCCGACCGCCGCGCTCCCTCGCCCCTCGCTGAAGGGAAGAAGGACGTTAAGCAGGAGACTGAGGGAAAAAAGAAAAAGAAGAAAGATTCTAAAAAAGATGTTAAAGAACGAATAAAGAGTAAAAAGAAAACAGACGTTGAATTCAAGAAACTTAGTAAAAACGGTAAAGAACGAAATTATAGAGAAAGAGATAAAGAAGGGGGCCGGGTTCGAAGGGACTCAGGGGACTCCGCCGAGAGAGAAAAACGGAAACGAAAGAGGAAAGAAAAAAGAAAAGATCTCGAACGATACGACGTGAGGAACATTGTTAGTGAGAAACGGAAAAAAAAGAAAGATCAATTTGGTCGCGACGTGTCACCGCGAGCTCACTCTCCGTCCCCCACTCCCCCGCCGCCGCGCCGCTCCCTCTCCCGCCGCTCCCCCTCACCCTCGCGCGGGCGCCGCACCCCCTCTCGAGGACGGAGAACGGAGTCCGTGCCGCGCAGGTCGCCCTCGCGGAGACTGCTGTCGCTTTCGCCCGCCCCCGCCCCGCGTCGCAAGAGGTCAGGTTCGAGACGCCGCCGTTCCCCCTCGCCGCGCCTCCGCCGCTCTCCTTCTCCACGCATCCGCCGGTCTCCCTCACCACGTCTGCGTCGCTCTCCCTCTGCACGTCTCCGACGCTCCCCCTCCCCGCGCCTCCGTCGTTCCCCTTCACCACGTCTCCGTCGCTCTCCGTCACTGCGCCTACGTCGCTCCCCCTCCCCGGTCCGACCGAGCCTGTCCCCCCGGCCTCTCTCCCCCCGACAGCGCAGACGTGCATCACCGTCCCGCGTCAAACGGAACGAGCCGCGCCGGCGCCGCTCTACGGACCGATCGAGGAAACGAAGACGCTCCGCTTCTGGCTCGAGGAGTCCACGACCTAAATCTACTAAGAGGAAAAAACGAGCGAGATCTGAACGGCCAGCTTCAAAGAGACGATCACTTAGAAAGAAATCTCCCAAACGACGACGCGCTCGCAACCGAAGTGCGAGCCGCGGGCCCTCGCCCCCTCCGGCGCGCGAGTCCGTGTCTCCCGCGCCCCCCGCCGACCCGTCGCCCCCCTCGCGCGCCGGCTCCCCGCGCACGCCCCCCGCCGCGACGCGCCGCCACCCCGCGCGACATCGCCGCCACGCGCGAGACCTCTCCGCCACCGCCTCCAAGGAAGTGTTCACGTCCGGCGATAACATCCTCGTCAGTGTCAGTTTTAAAGATCAAGATCGAGCGGTCGACGAAGACAAACGGGAGAGACGCCGCGAACGACGGCGACGCAAACGGAAGACTTTCGTTCCCGAGCCCGAGACCGGCGCCCGACCCGTCGCCATCATAGACTTGGAGCGCTCGCCCTTCCGCGAACTCACCCCCTCGCCGCGCGACGTCATCGTGCTCAGTGACAGCGAGCCCGGCGAGAGGGAGAGCGCGCCGCCGGCCGAGGAACCCGCCGCTGAGCCCGTCGGACCCAAGACACCGCCCTCGCCGAGTGCGGGGGCGGAGGCGCCGGCCGCTCCGCCCGCGGACGAGGAAGCGCGCGGTCCCAACACACCACCAGAGCCACCGGACTCACCGGACGCCTACGACCCGTACGAGCCGACCCGGTCCGCCTCGGCGTCCCCCTCCCCCGCGCCGGCCGCCTCCCCGCCGCGCCCCTCCATCACGCTGGAGGCCGCGCAGAAGACTAACATGTCCGCAGACGAGGTGCTCGACAGAAGACCACTCTCGCCCATTGAAAAAGTAAGATAGCATTTATGTTTATAGTCTTCATTGATCGTAATATAATAAGCTCTTGCTGAGGCTATTTTTTCTTTCAAATTAAAATGCATCTGTACTGAAACAAATTACACAAAGCAAGTAATAAATTGTAGATTAAAATTTAAAAGAAACAGTAGTGTTCAGAATCGCTCTCCAACACAGCATGTGTCTCCGGAGTGTCGATCACAGTGACCGACGACTATGAGATCACAATACAACCTCTGTCACTAAAATGTCTTCTATTTTTCTGAAGATAGTTCTGCACTCCATTGATGCAACAATTAGCTATTGTTCATGTTGTATACGTAGTGTTGTGTATTGCAGGTGATGGCTTTGCTGCAGTCGACGCGCGACGTGTCCCCGGAGCCGCCCCCGTGCGACCCCCCGACGGCGGGCGACACGACTCCCGGCGGTCCCCCCGCGGCCCCCGCCCCGCCGCCCGTGGTCGCCGCGGCGCCCCGCATCGTGCTCCCCGAGGCGCCGCGCTCGCAGCCTCCGAAGCTGTTCCTGGCGAAGCCGTCCCCGATCAAGTCAGACCCTATAAAGCCGATGCCGGCGGCCAAGATCCCGCGCGTCCCGCTGGGCGGCGGCGGCGGCGGTGGAGGCACGGCTCCCGGCAGCGGGACCGGCGTCCCGCCCGGCGGGGAGGACTCGCCGTACTCGCCGGGTTCGAGCGACTTCGGGGAGTTGTTCTCGCCGCCGCACCGCGACGTGTTCGACACGGTGGCGGAGCGCCCGCGACACAAACAACGATTCAACGCCGCCAAAGTACCCGTCAAACTAGACCGACACAAAGGTAACACACACGTACACTATAACAACATGCTGCTATATTGATATCGTAACGTTGCGTAACAATGTTAATCTAATCAAAATACGTTTCAGGTAAAACTCAAGTCGGTGTGAAAATAGATGAGAATAGTTTAAAAATACTAGATGAACTACCGAGCTCTGCAGTTGAGATGCAGGTTAAGAGTAAAGTGAGTATCAGAAACAATATGTGAATGAGAAACTGTAATGTGTGTTATTGATTGTAATGATATTGTTCTAGTTCTTGAAGAAGCTGAATCGTCAGGAGCGAGTGGTGGAGGAGGTGAAGCTGGTGCTGAAGCCGCACTACAATAAGAAACACATCACCAAGGACGAGTACAAGGACGTCCTGCGCCGCGCCGTGCCCAAGGTACACACACACACACACACTTGTGTCCCATAGATCAATCAATCAATCAAACTGAAAATGGATCCAAGTCATAACATGTTGTTTGTTTACAGATCTGTCACAACAAAACAGGAGAAATCAATCCCACGAAGATACAAGCGTTGATCGAGGCTTACGTCAAGAAAATAAGAAAGAAACACAAACTTGGGCTCGCGTAACACACACACTCGCTGATATTGTAATTATTATTTATATCTACGGACAATGTATTTTACTTAAAGATTATATTTAAATAAAATTAGATTTTAATTATGTTTGTCGATTTATTAGTTATAAATACACATAATTTTATAATAATTGTGTTTTTGTGTTGTCTTCAATTTATTCCTATGAAACAACCTTCAATTATTTTAAATCATGATGACGACGGATGAAGTATATACAAGGTGTCCCAAAACTATGCGACATGAACGGGCAGTACCTTAAATATTAATGATAGAATGTTTTGCTGAAACGAAACATCATTTTATTTTTGCTGTTTAATAATACTGCATTCACAGATTTTTCGTAAATTGTTTGGTTTGTCTGAAAATCGAACTAACAAAATCGGAAAAAATCAACACCCTGTATTTTTATGATGCAAATCAAATGAACAGTTAATTACGAATTATCTTCGCTAACAAACAAACAAAAGGAACAAGGTAATACGCGCTTTTCTAGATTTTAAGTACCTTATTTTCCACCATTTGCTGTGTTTGTCTAACTAAAACAAGTGAAACCATCTTCTAGCTATACAAGCTTTGACAGGTTACCATTAAATGCCTACTCAAACAAAATGTTTTTGAGAGGGTTATACTTTTACTAGTGGACTTTAAAATATTAAAAATTAATTATGAATGAAATTTATTGTTCGGACAGATCTTCTGTGAGTTGTAAAGTAAAAATAAAACCGTTTAAAAGAGGTACATTGCTTTTCTTAAATTTTACAATGGAATATTATAGTTGAGTGTTTTATTATCGAAGTGCTTAAAGAGGTTCACCATTGAAATTAATATTTATTTATTTATTTATTCTTCATGTACAAAAAAATAAAAAAGTAAAAATAAGTATACGTTAGGGCTTTCCAATACTTTCTATGAAATATTAGACACTTCGTCGAATACGTTTTTAAGTAAATATTTATTAGTAACCAAACAAAGCTATCCTCGGAATAATAGTATCACAAGTTTTAGTTAGACAAACAAGTAAATGGTGGAAAATAAGGTGAAAATGAAATCTTGAATCACGATTTTCAACTTGTTCCTCTTGTTTAAGACACCACGTTTGTTAGCAAAGATTATTTGTAATTAACTGTTCTTTCGATTGGCTTCATAAAAATACACCCTGTATTTTTGTGAAGCCAATCTGTTTTTTGCCGATTTTGTCAGCTCGATTTTCAGACAAACCAAGCAATTTACGAAAAATCTGTGAATGCAGTATTATTTAACATCAAAAATATAATAATGTTTCGTTTCAGCAAAACATCCTATATCTAATATTTAAGGTACCTACTTCCCGTTCATGTCGCATAGTTTTGGGACACCCTGTATAAGGGTTTTATATTTGTTTTTTTAAATTGTTGAATCCATGGAATAGACATAACTTTAACATTACCGATAAGAGCAAAAGTGGAAACTTAGTTTCTATAATTTTTAGTGCAAACCTGTTAACAATAATAATATATTTTGTTTTAAACTTATTCAAACACTCGCGGTTTTCTATGATACTTTCATGCATTTTGAACCCAGTGCTAAACACAACAGTCATTAAGGGGTTATTGTATTCCTTGTTAATAATAATTTAGTTGACGAAGAACTTGTTTAAAATTGACTGTAAAAACACCCTAAAGTTACATCTCGGTTTACTACCCTACAACAATATGACAGTAAGTAAATGACAGCTGAGGGCCGGTATCAATCTGTCAAAAATTAGGGATGCACAGTAACACTTCTATCGATTTTTTCTAATCGAAAAATTTCGAATCTATTCTACATTCAGATCAAATTATGTATAAAATTAACCACTGTTTAATCAAACTTTTCCTTTATGTCTATGTATATCTGAACATCCTATTAACTAGATTTTAACATCTCAAATGAAATGAAATACTTTATTGTCAACATTGATGAGGTACTCATTCTTGTTGACGTCAAAAGTTGAAAGCTACCACCCGCAAGGACTTAAATTTGATTAAACATGTCAAATCTTCTTTTTGAAATCATTATTTTTACGGAAATACTACTTTTTGTTTAACTCTTATGAGGAGACCTGAGCCCAACAGTGGGTAGTAATGGGTTGGTACAGAAAAGTACTACTTTTTGTTTTTTTTTTTTCATAGAACTACGGATTTTTTTTTTTGCATAAGTACTGTCTGTAAAAAAGATCAACTGATGTCACAGAATCAATTACAAAAGTCTTTTTAATTAGTGTCCCACTACTCGATCCGAGTCAGAAAAAATCGTTTTTCGACTCGGGTCGACACGTCCCTAGTTTGGTAAAGAAATAAACTTGCGCTGCCAATTAAAATTATTTATTTTGAAAATTTATTCTGTTGTGTACACGCATTCCTCAATTAATTGAATTAATCGTAATCAGTAGGATTCTTTAGTATTTTACATTCAGCAGTAAGTTGACACAGAATATTGAAATATCGTGTCAGCAGTTCAAAAATTGACAACACATATTAATTAAAATATTATTAAAATTGTTTTGCAGGGTCGTAGCTGTGACTTGCAGAAACAACAATGGGGAAGACGTTGTTATTGTTTTTAGCAGCGGTGATCTGCTCCGTAGCGGGGCTCCATCGGTAAGATTCTCTTCTTTGTCGTTTATACAGTCATTTGTTTCGAACTTAAAACAATATTGGAAAATAGCGGCAAATACCTACTATCGATGCTGTTATTTCGTTTTATATGTATAAATTTAGAACTAAAGGAATTAAGAAACATCCAACTTCGCCCACGCATCAAAAAATATTTATTCATCTATGAATATTGTACGTTGGACATAGGGTTCCATTACATCGTATGAAGACAGCAAGAACTCACTTCCACGAGGTGGGCACGGAGCTGGAGCTGCTGAGACTGAAGTATGACGTGACGGGGCCCTCTCCTGAGCCACTCTCTAACTATCTCGATGTAAGAATCATTTGTTTATTCTTCAACAATGTATCGACAAATACCTAGTTTGAAATATATATTTTTTTACTCACGTTTTAGATGAGAGAGTTCTTAAAACAGTAATTTACAAAAACATTTAATAAAATTTAATTGTTGAACAATCAAAAAAAATAACAAGTTATTTTTAAATAGATAAGTGTTGTATGATCAAGTAATAGAGGTAATATTTGAATAGTTTAAGTAAAATTACTAAGAAAATCTTATTTTTTAGTTAGTAAATAAAAATATATTAAATAACTTATTTTCTAGACCTATTTTTATAAACATAAAATGCAATTAGTATTATTTGTCAAAGAGACACTTTTTACTTAGAAGGCTATTCTCTAAGGTCTTCTTCAAAACATCATATTTGAAATAGTAGTTGAATTCGTAAGATGTTAAAAACATTAAATCATGTAAACATGTTGAAGTAATTGTGTTATCATCAGTGAAGTGTCGTGCACTGACCTCCGCTTGTTGAAGTCATTGATAACTTGTTATATTGACCATTCGCTTCTTGACTGATAACTTATGTAAACAAATAATAGAATTTACTCTCAAGCATATAATAATATAACAACCTCTTCATAATTAATTAAATATATTTCAAATACTAATATAAATGATTAGATTATTGTGAACAAACTAAGTTCCTAGTATAGTAACTTTTTTAGGAAGATTGCCATTATAGAAGGGGCATCATGATGGTAAAGAATGCCGTAGTTGTGACATGTCACATCACCCTGAATAATCCCGTGCTGGGTTCTGTCGGTAGGAGGTTTTAGTGTGGTTTAACTTCCATATATCGGGAATCCGGTGATTTCCTATAACTCAAAAAAGAACCATTATAGAGTTGTTGATTTGATGATGAATATTAAATAAGTGCGTCCTTTGCCTACAGCTCTAATTGGATTGTCTTTTTAATCAGTGTTTGAGCTTTGCTGTGAGTTCAATTAATTTAGAGGTGAAATATATAAAACAGAGCATCTTAATCTCTACAAGATAACCTTTGTCCTGGTCACGTCCAGTCATTGCTCTTCTAACCAATCTATATCTATACTCTATACTAATATTATAAAGAGGAAAGATTTGTTTGTTTGTTTGTAATGAATAGGCTCCGAAACTACTGGACCGATTTCAAAAATTCTTTCACCTTTGGAAAGCTACATTATCCCAGAGTAACATAGGCTATATTTTATTTTCAAAAAAATTAGGGATCCGTATGAAAATATCGAATATGTAACACAAGATGAATAATCGAAAACCTATTTATGCGTACGCTGCAAAAACTATTGACAGTAGAACAAAATGATGTACTGCGGGTTTTTAGGTATTTGTAAGACAAACAAAAAAGTCCGCGACAGCATAATATATCTAACTATCATAGTTCAGTCACAATAAACGCCTTTTATGTTTATAAAAAAAAATATTTCGTCCCAAGATTGAATTTAACGTTATTTATGAGAATCGTCATATTAACCCTTATCCAAATAAAGTATTATATTATCAAGAGTATTAATGTAGAAGTGAATTACTTTTTGTTTTATTCCAATCGGACTTTTCGTTTAGAAGTTATCACGAGTAGAAAACGCAATGAATATGTTGGTGGGTGCACTTCGGGCACATAATAACGCGACGTCATTGCGAGTACTGTTCGAACCCCTTTGTAACGCAGACGAAGTTGCGCGGGTCAGCTAGTCTATACTAATATTATAAAGAGGAAAGATTTGTTTGTTTGTTTGTATGTTTGTTTGTAATGAATAGGCTCCGAAACTACTGGACCGATTTCAAAAATTCTTTCACCTTTGGAAAGCTACATTATCCCCGAGTAACATAGGCTAGATTTTATTTTCAAAAAAATTAGGGATCCGTATGAAAATATCGAATATGTAACACAAGGTGAATAATCGAAAACCTATTTATGCTTACGCTGCAAAAACTATTGACAGTAGAACAAAATGATGTACTACAGGTTTTTAGGTATTTGTAAGACAAACAAAAAAGTCCGCGACAGCATATATCTAACTGTCATAGTTTTGTCACAATAACCGCTTTTATGTTTATAAAAAAAAATATTTCGTCCCGAGATTGAATTTAACGTTAAATGAGTATCGTTATATTAACCCTTATCCAAATTAAGTATTATATTATCAAGAGTATTAATGTAGAAGTGAATTACTTTTTGTTTTATTCCAATCAGACTTTTCGTTTAGAAGTTATCACGAGTATAAAACGCAATGAATATGTGGGAGCACTTCGGGCACATAATAACGCGACGGCATTGCGAGTACTGTTTGAACCCCTTTGTAACGCAGACGAAGTTGCGCGGGTCAGCTAGTGTTATATACAAAGGTACTTTTAGATTTAATAATCCGCGACGCTTCAATTGTTAAATTTCGTCTCCTCTTCAACTGATGCTTGGAGAAAGTTTTTACAGGTAGGTAGGTGGTCCTCATAACATTGTAGTGGTTCGTGAGCGTCGTTAACTGCTTACGATCAGGTGGCCCGTTAGCTCGTTTGTCTACAAAGCAAATTTTCATAAAAACATTGTATAGGATGCGTTGTGACCTTAATGTGCGTGTAAACGGTGTTTTACACGAACTATCAGCTTGTTTACTACAACCACTACTGTGAATCGCAAGATAAAGGTCATATTAATAGAACGACGCTATCCTGTTGTGTGACGTCATCGCTGGCAGACACATAACACAAATACATATCTATTTATAATCCCGTCTCAATACAATACAATAGCCGATCATTATTTAATGCAAATGCTATTGTTTTATGTGAGATTTTTTATTCCGTGACATAATTTCATTACGCTCTTCTAACGATGTATTATCGCGCGCATGAGCAATGGTCCATGTATTATTGTAATAGAATGAAATGCTCTAGATATTAACAATTAATACCTATTTTGATAGCGTGTTAGCGAGGCGGTACAGAAGTCCCAGAGCGCATCACATCAACCTACAATTTCTAGTGCAGTTGTTTTATTGCGGTTTGACAACCACATGCCAAAATCGCAGAGAAGGGTTGTTCACTTTCTATATAAAAGTCGTAATAGTATGTAGACTGAGTGTCGGTGGTACATTGCAGGCTCAGTACTTCGGCGTGATCTCAATCGGCACTCCTCCGCAGTCGTTCAAGGTGGTGTTCGACACGGGCTCCTCCAACCTGTGGGTGCCCTCCAAGAAGTGCCACTACACCAACATCGCTTGCCGTCAGTATTATAACGCATCACACACACACACACACACACACACACACGTAACTTATCAAGAACTGAGAGTGGTCACAGTCTGCTAGTTAGTTAGTAAGTAGTTACCTGGTAGATTTTCTCTACAGAAACGACAAGAGAGTGTTAGTAAGTGGTTCTCGTCGTTCATATCGGTTCTACTACGTCTTCTCTTATTTGAATAGTAAATGAATTTTCTCAATCGTTTCAGTAGATCCAAAGATTACCCTCTACATCATAACAAAGTTATTTCTTTATAACATAGTATATATGACGTGATATGTATTGTAGTGTTACACAACAAGTACGACAGCGGCAAGTCCAAGTCGTACGTAGCGAACGGCACCAAGTTCGCGATACAGTACGGATCCGGCAGCCTCTCGGGATTCCTCTCCACCGACGATGTCACCGTGAGTGCACACACACACACACACACACATATGCACATTAATGTTATATGTTCAAATACAAAATACGTTACATATTTAGAAAAACCAAATTAAAAATATAACTTTTTTCTAGAATCGCGAAAACCTGAAAAGCTTGTGCATCGTGTGTTCTAGTTGTAGACAATTATAGTTATAAAGTTATACTGTGTGTAGGTGGGCGGGCTCCGCGTGCGCGGGCAGACCTTCGCGGAGGCGCTGTCGGAGCCCGGCCTCGCCTTCGTCGCCGCCAAGTTCGACGGTATACTGGGGATGGCGTTCAAGAGGTACCACGAACATACACACACACACACACACACACACACACACATACGCAACGTTAATGAATGATCAATGACCAACACTCAGTTCATATTACAATAAACTTTTCAATTACACTATTTTATAAATTTTTGACGTAAAGTCTTGTAAGAAAAAAGCAGCATAAATTTAGTTTGATGGAATCTTTGCCACTGAATACTACTCCAATTATTTTTTAACAAACTTTGTACATTTGACATTCGATAAACAAGCATTAACTAACAACCTTGCTTGACCTTGCGTACCCCGACACAGTCATTAACTATGTAGCGACAATAGTTTCACAGGATTTATACAAATTGTATTATTTATAAAACACACCGGTGATACATGACCTTGTTACGCTCATCATTGAACCTCCCTGTGTGTGGTCAGCATCGCGGTGGACGGCGTGACGCCCGTGTTCGACAACATGGTGGCGCAGGGACTCGTGCAGCCCGTCTTCTCATTCTACCTCAACAGGTAACACACATACACGACTATATGTTAATAACTGTTTAAGTCGTCACATACGAGAACACGAGTCAATGACTTTTTGCATTGACAGATTGTTTTGTTTACTTGTGTGTGACGTCATTGACTTTAACGAATGACAATGACATAACGTTTTTGAAGTACACGAAATTTCAATAGTTAACAATTTTTTATTCATCTGATTCGCAAAAACCATTCGCATTTTATTTGCTATAATGTAAAATATGGGTTTTGGTGGTATTATAGTCACATATCCAATTGAAGCGTGTGTGTGTGTGTTTGTGTGTGCAGGGACCCGTCGGCGGGGGCGGGCGGCGAGCTGCTGCTGGGCGGCGCGGACCCGGCGCACTACCGCGGGGAGCTCACCCGCGTGCCGCTCACCCGGGACACCTACTGGCAGTTCCACATGGACGCCGTCACCGTCAACTCCACCAAGTTCTGCGTTAACGTGAGCACATACTTGCACTGATAACACATTGCTAGGGTCAACAACCCACGTCTAGTGCATCATCCATTTTCAAATTAGTTTTCCTTTGTTAATTACTAGTAGAATAACCAAAAGTTTTTTTAATTGCAATTAACTACAATTTAAAAATTGTCGTGAATTTTTCTATGCTTCTAATTTGATCGTACACCCCATTAAACACACTACGGGTGCGTGTGCAGGGGTGCGCCGCCATAGCCGACACCGGCACCTCCCTGATCGCGGGTCCCTCGGCCGAGGTGGAGCGGCTGAACGCGGCGCTGGGAGCCACCGCGCTCGCCTTCGGACAGTACGTGGTGGACTGCTCCCTCATCCCGCATCTGCCCCTCGTCACCTTCACCGTCGGAGGGAACCAGTTCACGCTCGAGGGCTCCGACTACATACTGAGGGTGAGTGTACCATTGTGTGTGTGTGCAGTCTTCGCGTGCCGAGGGTCGCTACCTACGACCTGACCTTGTGGACCTTCCTCAAGCATCATTTGAAGAAAGACAGGTCATAGCGCTCTGGGAATATCGAATAGGGGAACTCATTCCATAGGTACGATGATAGAACGGAGATGTTGGAATCATCTCAAATTATTCCTCGGAGCACTCCCCGTGGAACAACCGGTATAAGATGCAAAGATACCCGAAGTCCCTTCGAAGACCCAAAGGTTCCAGGTGGTCCGTGAATCTGGGATCGTCAACGATACGGACAACCCTGCCCGGAGTCATGTGGACGCAGTTGGTATCTGGGAGCACCAGCCCAGAGGTGGGAGCAGTACTCCACGCGAGGCCGTACCTGTGCCTTGTAGAGCACAAGCCTTTGTCTCGACGTGAAGTACCGCTTCGCTCGGTTAATGACTCCCAGCATCTTGAGGCAAGTTTGGCTTTGCCTTCCGAATGTTGACCCCAAGGATCCCAATGCTCTGAGACACTTCAAGAGACACTCTTTGGAACTTCGGCACCATCACAAACTGGTCCTTCTTCGCAGTGGACTCGCAAACCTGCGTCTTCGAAGGGTTGAACTAAACTAGGTTCAATTCGCCCCATTTGGAGACTCGCTCCAGAAAGTGCTCCAGACACAAGTTCGGCTCGTCTCTCCTGCACCTGACTCCGAGAGTCAATCTGGTGGAGAGATTAACGCACATCTCCCGTACTATCATGCGCATAACAATGCATACCATCCAAAGACAGCTTATCATTGGTATGCAGAGTGAAAAGCGTAGAGGAGAGCACTGAACCTTGTGGGACGCCAGCATTAATGGTCATGACATCGGAAGTACACCCAACACGACACGACCTGGATGCTCCATTCATCCAAAAAGCTAGCGACCCAGTTGCAGAGTCCCTCGGGGATTCCGTAGGATGGTAGCTTCGATAGAAGTGCCTTGTGCCAGACCCTATCAAAAGCCTTCGCGACATTGAGGCTAACCGCGATAACCTTCTTGCTCTCCAAAGTCTCAGACCAGGTATGCTAGGAAATCGCCAGCTGATCGACCATGGTGAAGTCATACTGACGATCAATGATCAGCTGACGATCCTCCAAATAGCCAAGGAGTTGGGAGTTATGATTCGCTCCATGACCTTGGAGAGCAAGAAGGTTATCGCGATAAGCCTATAGTTTGATAGATCTGACCGGTTCACCTTTCTTGGGGACAGGGTGAACGTGGGCAGACTTCTACAAATATGGAACCCTAGAGGTGTTGAACGAGAGACGAAAAAGACTGATTACTACAGGAGTCAGCTCGGGGACCCAAAACACTGCTGGGATACAGTCGGGCCCGTTAGACTTGTGGACGTCGAGGAGCTAAGTTCCCGCCTGACCGCACGCTGTGTAATGCGGATTTCAGGCATGGAACCATCACACCGGGGGATGGTGGGCGGTGTGGCTCCCCCGTCGTTCAGAGTCGAGTTTGAGGCAAAGAGATGTACCAAGAGATCGGCCTTCTCCTTTGCACTATGAGTCAGACTGTCATCGGTCTTACGAAGTATTGGGAGACCGGGTTTGCAGGAGTTGTCCTCTGCAGACTTGGCGAGCGACCAGAAAGCACGGCTCCCAGAGGGATAGCTCTTCAGTCGCTCGCCAATCCTATTGCCGTGCTCCGATTTAGTTTCGGCGAAAACCTAGAGGATAGAGGATCTAGAGGCAGCACTGAGCTCCCGCTTCTTCAAGTAGGTGTGACGGTGTGACTGTGTGTGTGTGTGCAGGTTTCTCAGTTTGGCAAGACGGTGTGCATGTCCGGGTTCATGGGCCTGGACGTGCCGGCTCCGATGGGTCCGCTGTGGATCCTGGGCGACGTGTTCATCGGCCGCTACTACACCGTGTTCGACGTCGCCAACAAGCAGCTCGGCTTCGCGCCCGCCGTCTGAACAACGATACTAACGTTTCTTATATTTAGTTAATTTCCTTTTAAACTAGGAGTTCAGTTATTATACGTATCATGACTATTTTTTGTATATTTGCACCTCAATAAAATGTTTTTATAAAAAAGTGTTTAATTTCATTCAAAACGGATGGATCAATAAGAGTATTTAGATTTATCTTTCCCAAATTTTCAAGAGGTAGACTGTGTGTTTTTGTTTGATCCCGTTTTGTAGGTACCGTCAAATAGGCCAACATTGCACCTCTTTTCCAGATACATTTTTATTTCTTAAAAAAAATTATGCAACCATGGTCATGTACATATATACCATAATTTATACTAGCTTAAAGACCATGTGCATATTATGCTGATGATGTGAAAACCCTTGTACTATTTTAATACATTCCTGACAATCTGTGTGGGCAAAGCAACCCATGTGGAAAGATACGATAAGTACATTAGGAAAGATAAATATATTTTTACACAAAATTATATTTTCAACAAAAAAATATACATAAACAAAATATTCCTAACAAAAAAATATAACAGGTACTAATGTTCCAGTCTATTAGGGACGGTAACCAAAACGTGTTAACCCTAGATTTTTTTCAATACTGAGCAAAGTTGACTGCGAAACTAAAACAGTCTGCAGTCTCATGGGATGATGTAGAATGTGGCAATGATGTTACACTTATTCTCTTTGTTGTAAAATTCAATTGAGTAATTTATATTTCGGAACGTCCGAATATGTTAAAGCTTTTCTTCTCTCTCAAATTGTCCTCTGTTTCGTCTAATATCGAGTAGGCTACGCTTTGGTCAAGATGGCCGAATCGGCAAGTATTACCGGCCAGTATTATGCTCCACGGAAGCAGTTGACTGTGAAGACGTTACTCATTTCGTGACTTTCTTTTTATACATATCAGGTAGTGGAGTATTGTCGATTTCTCGAACTACCCACCGTTAGTGGAACGAGGATCGAACACACCCCCCACCGAAATGAATGTGAATGATTTCCATAACAATGTGTATGTAATGCGAGTTAAATAAAATAAAAGTACAGTCTCAGTGGATAGTAATAGATTAAATAAATAAAATAAGAGATATTGAAAAAGTTGAAATAAAGTTGGTTAATCTTTATAAGGTTTATAAAGTCCCTTTCGAGTTCGTAAAGAGACACATCTAACTATACCTACCATTTGAACCAAGGTGCAACTGATCAACCTTAGCTAGAGGACATGATACAGTGTGATCTACCTTCATCAAAACTAAATCAACAATTATAATTACTCCAACGTTTCCAAAATAACTGTGTACACTTTTGAATATATTTCCAACATGACAATCGACTAACATTAAAATACACACACAGGAGTTACAGTGGCGGGAGTGAGAGGTGAGCAAATACACGAAAAAAATAACATTCAGTTATGGTGCAGTTACACAGTCTAGTTAATAGCACGAAAGCATGCTACTTTTGAGCAATTGCTACTGTACGTGTGTCGAAATATTGCTAATAATGAACTTGCTAGTTTCGAGTTTGCTCAAAAATTGACCGCCGTGCGATTTTTGAGCATGCTACCTGCAGCGCGGGTGGAAGGAGACGTGTTTATAGGGTGTGTGAACAAGTTTGCTTATTGAGCATGCTAGTATCGATCAGTCGTCAATCTTCCTATTCCTTTTTTTTTTCTGTCTGAGAGAAGTTTTTGGACGCATTGCAACGTCACCAAAACAATAATTCTATTCAACTCAATATGAATGGCTGTTTGATTGTATATGGTTTTGTTTGAAGTGACAGAGAGCACGCTATAAAATGGCATGTGTACCGGTACACAGTGTTTTCTTTGAGCATGCTCTTTAAGGAGCATACTTAAAAATAGCATGTTTATATCTAGCAAACGTAGACAAATGCAGAGCATGCTCTAAACTAGTATGTCAAATGAGCATACTAAAAACGCATGCTACTAACTAACATGTGTAACTGTACCTTTACACAATTTAGTTAATCGCACGAAAGCATACTACTTTTCAGCAATTGCTACTGAGTGGTACGTGTGTTGAAACATTGCTAATAATGAAGCTGCTTGTTTCGTGTTTGCTGAAAAATCGCACGGCTGTCGATTTTTGAACATGCTACCTGCAGCGTTGAAGGGGGCGTTTATAGGGTGTGTGAACATTATTTGCTTATTAAGTTTACAAAAAAAACTAGCATGCCTATATCTAGAAAATGTAAACAAGTGCAGAGCATGCTCGAAACTAGTATACTAATGAGCATACTAAAAAGCATGCTACTGACGAGCATGTGTGACTGTCCCTAAGTTACATCTGAGCACACCAATTTGACAGTAAGCAAATGACCGCTGTGAGCCCGTAGCAAACTGTGATATGTCAAAAATCCCTAGGGATTGATAGTTGACCTTCCCATCGATTTTTTTTAATCGAAAGGTTTCAAATCTATTTGGCATTCAGATCCACCACAACAAACGTTTTCTTTACAACAGTCTGAACAACCTTTTAACTAGATTTCAACATCTGCACTGCAAGAAATCAGTCTATTTAAATTCCTATAACTTATTTTTATGGAATGTCTTCTTTTTTTTAAATGAAATGTTTTAAATTTGAATTTTGTACATTATTAGGTAAATACTTAGTTTTTTACAAATACAAAAAAGACGTAATATTAGTGAAAAGATCAACTGAACTCGTAGAATCAACTGCAAAAGTCAATTTGATTGTTTGTCCTTTAAACAATCCGAGTAATAAAAAATCGTTTCTCGACTCGGATTGACGCATCCCTAGTTTGTTAAAGAAATAAACTTGCGCTGCCAGTTCCAAGCTATTCGCTTTGAAATTTGATTTTATCGAGTCGTGTACACGCAGTCCTCAATTTATTTCATAGTAATTAGTAGGCAATAGTAGGCACTTTTAGGCCATTGAAAAGTTACATTTGGGGTTGCGTTTTTTAGAGGACGCAAGGTAAGGCCTAAAAAATTTAACATATCAATGGACTATACAGGGTGTCCCAGGACTTCCTTCCTTTCCTTTAGAAAAAAGCTCATAACTCGAAAACTACGATAAATCGCGTAACATACATGGGGATGATTCGGTTACCCCAGGAGGTGGTATATCTCTGGACTTCCGCTTATCACTACTTCCTGGGACACCCTGTATAGTATTTTACATTCAGCAGTAAGTTGACACAGAATGTTGAAACTTCGTGTCAGCAGTTCAAATATTAACAACGTATAAAATTATTTATTAAATATTGTTTTGCAGGGTCGTAGCTGTGACTTGCAGAAACAACAATGGGGAAGACGTTGTTATTGTTTTTAGCAGCGGTGATCTGCTCCGTAGCGGGGATACATCGGTAAGATGATCTTCTATTTCGTAAGTCATTTGTTTCGAACTTAAAACGATATCGGCGTATACCCGCCGGACGCCGGTCATTGATACTTTATCTACCACTAATTACTTGAATTCGTTTTATAATATGTAAAAATTTTGTAAATGAATTAAGAAACAACACTCCATCCATACTCAAAACTTTCCAAAGGATTCCGCTACATCGTATGAAAACAGCAAGAACTCACTTCCTCGAGGTGGGCACTGAGCTTGACATGTTGAGACTGAAGTATGACGTGAAGGGGCCCACTCCAGAACCACTCTCTAAGTGGCTTGGTGTAAGAATCATTTGTTTATTTCATTCAAATTATATTTGTGTGATATAATATTAAAAAAAAATAGATTTTTGTTAAGTTAGTAAATTTTGAAAAGTTATAACCATATTGTCAAATGTTCCATTTTTTCTCAAAAAAAGACTTGTTGGTAAAATTACTAATTTTTCATAAAAATAGTAGTTAAGTGAAATTTTACAATAATAAAGAAATCAAATAAGAGGTTATGCCATATTAACCCTTTCATGCTGAAATGAAATATTTTAATTATGCAAAAATAGTTTTCGATTATTCGATTATTATCGAATCATTATTTTTTTTATGAATGTCAAAATAAAATGTATGTCGTGTTGTAAAACTATTTCCCATTATATTATAGGAAATCTATCATTATCATCATGTACGAGGGCGGTTAGATAAGTCTGTGGCTTTTTGAATACAACATTTTTTTTTTGCTGCAAATAAACATTTTTCTACATAATTTATTTATTTATTATTATTACACAAAACAGAATACAGTCAAAACATGATTTAAAGGTTTTTCAAGTGCATTATTACTAAGCTAGACTATATCCCTAAACATGTGTATACATAAGCAACAAATTATAATAGAAAACAGTTCAGCAATATTAAAAAAATTAAATTATATTATATTTAAGAAAAATTAATAAAAAAAACAAAAATTTCAGTCGTACATAATTTCAATATCACTTTTCTCGATATATTTAGTCCAGCGTTTTTCAAATTTTTTTATTCCCTCCAAATAATAGGTTTTCTCAAGGCTCTCAAAATAAGCGTTTGTTTCGGTAATGATTTCTTTATTTGACTCAAATCTTTTACCACCCAGCCATTTCTTTAGGTTTGGCAACAGATAATAGTCGCAGGGGGCTAAATCTAGAAACAAGTACCTAATACAAGTGTGCACACGTGCATTGTCTTGATTGGACAGCACTTTCTTCTTCGCCAAATTCGGCCGTTTTTGCTTCAAGTCAACGTCAAATCTGTACAAAAGCTTTAAATAAAATTCGCCGGTAATTGTTTTACCTTTCTCGAAGTAAATCAATGTGATTGACACCGCGTGTGTCTCAAAATCTGAAGGGAAATCTGAGAGGTTTGGACGGAACAGCATATGAGATACTCTATCACACTAAATCGCGAAGAGTGTTATTTTATTATTAATATATTAGCAATAAAATGGAATGCGTTAGATTCTTTAAAATCAATATTAATAGCGATGAAGCGAGGCGATACAGGAACCTGAGTACCGAACTCGTCACATCATCTTGTAGTTTCAATTTAAGTGCGGTTTGACTCCCACATTACCGAATCACGGAGTACTTAACAAAATAGTATGTTGTGATTGTTAGACTGAGTGTCGGTGGTACATTGCAGGCTGAGTACTTCGGCGTGATCTCAATCGGCACTCCTCAGCAGTCGTTCAGGGTGATATTCGACACGGGCTCCTCCAACCTGTGGGTGCCCTCCAAGAAGTGTTACTACACCAACATCGCTTGCCGTCAGTATTATAACGCATCACACACACACATTGCTTCATGTGATAAAACCTTAAAAAATGATCTGAATATGTTGATTTCTGTTGAAGCAAACTGGTGACATAATTATTATTAATTAATTACAAGTGTGCTCGCTCTTTGATTTGCTCTAAAATCTACAAAAATCGTAACTTATCAAGAATGAACCACTCAACTGGGAACGTTCTCTCCATTATGAAACTGAGGACTTCGTTCGGAATCAGTACCGTGCACGGGCATCTTTTTAAAAACATTTTTTTCCAATAAATTTTAATATCGATTTTTAGTAAAATTAAATCTAATATTTCCCTGTTTCGCCATCTAGCAAAAAGTTCACAGATGAGTGGGTAAGTATTGATTATGTATTATAAGTGTATACATTTATTGCAGAGTTACACAACAAGTACGACAGTGGCAAGTCCAAGACGTACGTAGCGAACGGCACCGAGATCTCGTTACAGTACGGGATCGGTAGCATGTCGGGATTCCTCTCCACTGATGACGTCACCGTAAGTGTACACACACATGCATATCTTAATAGTTAATATATATATTTCTTGTGTGCATGTGTATGTGACTGAACTTCTCCTAAACGACTGGACCAATTTTGATGAAATTTTTTGTGTGTGTTCGTGGAGATTCGAGAATGGTTTAGATTTACAGTTTGGTCTGGAAAATGTGACACAGACGAAGTTGCACGGGCCCGCTAGTAATATGTATAAAACAAATGATATGTGTTAGACATACAACACACGCCACCTAGGTCTGAACGTGGTCAACTTAGTAAAAACTCTTCTTTTTAAACTGGATACTTATGCTCATACCTTGTGCACTGTAGAAGTGTTCTGATTAGAAATTATGATGTAGCATTGAATAATAGAGATGTTTTATATCTATTTTATTGGTCGATTTTTCTAGATTAGCGGCCTGATAAATAGTTGGCATACATAGAACAATACGCGTACATAGAGAGATGTTAACAAAAGTGTAACGCGTTATGTATCGCGTCTATCGACTTTAAATCGAAATGTTTTAAACGTTAAATGTAACGACAACTAAGTCGATAGACTGATAAACAAAAGATCGACATAAAAAGCCAAGTTAAGAGTATCGCATATAACGTTGTAAGCTATAGATAATAGTTGTTTAGTGTTGTAATGCTGTGTGTAGGTGGGCGGTCTCCGCGTGCGCGGGCAGACTTTCGCGGAGGCGCTGTCGGAGCCCGGCTTCGCCCTCGTCGCACTCATGTCCGACGGCACACTCGGATTGGGGTTCAAGAGGTATACAGAAACGCTATCTAAACTCGTTAAATAACACAATATTACAGATCTTTGAAGTAAGATCTCAGAAGAAATAACAATGGATGTTACTGATTAATACTTATTCCAATGATTGTTTAACAAACTTTGTGCATTCGGCATTTAAGTGATTAACTGACAACCTCGCAAGATCTCGCGTACCACGTTATAACATAGTGTTTAGTTATAATAATATTATTAATCAACAAGAGCATCAGCTTCATGCCGTCCCTGTATAACGTTGTTGTGTTATCAGTGACGCGGAGAAGAACGTGACGCCCGTGTTCGACAACATGGTGGCGCAGGGACTCGTGCAGCCCGTCTTCTCATTCTACCTCAACAGGTAACACACACAACTATATGATCAATAAAATATATTTTACTAGTTACCACAATTCACATTTCTATATTTTTACTAGCTGCCCCACGCAACTTCGTCTGCGTCGAAAAAATAAAAAAAAAATAGGGGTGGACTACCCCTAACATTTAGGGGGATGAAAAATAGATGTTGGCCGATTCTCATAGATACCGGATAAGCACAAAAAATTTCAACAAAATCGGTCAAGCCGTTTCGGAGGAGTTCAAGTTCGAACACCGTGACACGAGAATTTTATATATTAGATTACAAAAATGAAAACGACCGACTTCAATTTCACAAGCATAGTACAAAAACTTCCAGTCAGATCCTTATTAAATTTATATGAGATAATGCTCTGCTTACTAACAAAAAAGGAATCATAGAAATCGGTTCATATAAAAAAGAAATACACGCAAAAACGCATAGCAAATTGTGATTGTATAAGGTGATGCCGAGGGTGAAGGAGACGACTCCCCTTCATCCTCGAGGGGGGACGGAGGGGGGTGAGGCCCTCACCACCACCCGCTTACTGCCCACAGGCGGTAAAGCGGCACTTGTACCCGCAGATGCGACCCAGCTCTCCTTGATCGGGGACGAGTCTGGGAGGATCCCGCCACCCCGTGGATCGTCGGGTCCCCAGGACTCGAAACGTTAACGCGGATCTCCCCGACTCTACCCCCCAGGGGGTGAGTAAGAAGGGTGCCCCGCTATCAGGTCCACCCTTCAGTTGGCCAACTCCCCACCGAGGGACCCATGGAGTGAGAACCCATGGCTACTTGCTAGGGCCAATTTTGCGCCGGCGTAACTGGCGGATTTGCCTTTCTTGGGTACTCCAAGGACTAACCTCTCCCCAGCGGAGTCCCTGCTCCAGATTCCCTACTATGGCTGTACTCTCAACGGGTTCTACCAGTAGGTACTGTTCAATGCGAAGATAAGAGAGACAGAGATACATGCGCACGCCGCACAGCTTACAATAGTAAAAAGTATCGTGACAACCTTTCGTAAGATTTTTTTCCGTCTAGCCCCCTTTCAATAACGCGCGATAAGGAACTTCGTTCCAAATAATAATCCCTTCAAGAGGGAAGAAGACAAGAGAAGGACGCCGTGCCGGCCATCAAGAATGAATGAATAAAAAAGGCATTTGTCAATGCCCACTGAGTGTTGTAGGTTATCGGTTTGTCTGTACTGGCTTGCGGTGGCTGAGGGGCTTGCTTCCGATTACCTCCGCCTCGTTAGGAGGTGTGTCTGGCCTAGGCAGAGAGGGATTCCCCGAGGCCCTAAAATCGTACTCCTCGTTGACCCGCTTCGTCTTGTATGCAGTCGAGTTCTAGCCGCCTTACGAGTAGGTAACAAACACATACGCAAAAGTGAACAATAAACATCAAGTACCTCAAGAAGTCTTTTATTCGAAATGGACCACAACCTAATGGAAGATACTGACGATAGCGGGGTTGACGTCTTCTATTTTAAAAATCCGTCAGTGCCTCGGACTTCGTCATAAATTATTATGTAAAAATGGTAAACCCTTATTTAATTGCTGGAACTGGTAAACGTAGATCTAACACCAATAAGTCAAGCTATGTAACTTTTTATTATTATTTAAATTGGAATGTAAATGTAGTCCAATACATTAATCACATCACATTGGGCAAGTATATGGTTAGTGATCACGGGTGCAGGGACCCATCGTCTTGGAAGGGCGGCGAGCTGCTGCTGGGCGGCATCGACTCGGCGCACTACCGCGGGGAGCTCACCTACGTGCCGCTCACCCATGCCGGCAAATGGCAGTTCCACATGGACGCCATCACCGTCAACTCCACCAGCTTCTGCGTCGACGTGAGCATTACTCTTCTACTTATGAAGCCCCTTCATACTAATACTAGTAATAATGGACATGACACACCACATCCCATGGTCCTACACGCCATTCCTGGCATAATAGCTGTAGGTCTTCCTTTAAGCAAATAAATAAATAAATAATGGACCGAAACACGCGCAGTACTTGCCAGTGGCTCCTTTCCCGCGCGCACCTTCTTGACTCCCTACAAATTTCTTTCTCCGTCCCTTTCATTTTCAACTCTCCCCATCTGGGGCTTGTAGTCTCTAACACCCTGCTCCAACACGACTACTTCACCATTGCACCCGTGTGCCAATCTCGCAAATAGGTTGAAGTTGTCCAGCGTCCCAATAAGTTCGGCGTAATGAACAGGCCCTATCGCCGTACGCTCGAGTCCGTTCAGCATTGCGCAGCGCAGGTGAACGTACGACTCGCACTCCCATAGGGCGTGGTCGGGCGTCTCTTCGGGATGTCCATGTTGTTCATGTGGACATGGATAAGATTATTATTTTTTATTTATTTATTAATAAGGAAAGTGAATTACAAGCTTACAAAACAAATAAGAAAAAAAAAAATTGAGAGGTGTCAAGGGACACCCGGATGGAACGAAGTTCCTTTCGATTAATTAGTGAGGGAATTGTAATATTTTTTTTTTTTTAAGTTAAGTAAAATATTTTGATCACAGCGCCATCTAG
The DNA here is from genome assembly GCA_030269945.2 of Trilocha varians. Taxonomy (NCBI): domain Eukaryota; kingdom Metazoa; phylum Arthropoda; class Insecta; order Lepidoptera; family Bombycidae; genus Trilocha; species Trilocha varians. The sequence continues at coordinate 12,396,325 of AP028280.1, forward strand.
CATTAATCATATAAAACAAAATAAGGAATTATTTTCAGATTTTAATCCCACCGCCATCTAGCGATAACCATCTAAAACAAAAAAAGTGTCGTGACAACTTTTTCATAAGAATTTCAGAAGAACAACCCTCCACCAACCTATGGTCCTTCCAGCCTCTAGGGCATAACGGACCGAATCAAGTAATAACGAACAACCCTCCACCAACCTATGGTCCTTCCAGCCTCTAGGGCATAACGGACCGAATCGCGGGAGTTATAATGGACAAGGTGAAATATGAAATTCCATGCTTGCACTGTTTCCACCATCTTCCGACTCCTTCCATGTTGAATGTTACGAGTTTGTATTTGGCCAACCTGAATCTATACTATCTATACTTAATCTATACTAATATTATAAAGCTGAAGAGTTTGTTTGTTTGAACGCGCTAATCTCATGATCTGCTGGTCCGATTTCAAAAATTCTTTCACTGTTGGAAAGTCCATTTATCGAAGAAGGTTATAGGCTATATTTTATTTTCAAAAAAATTAGGGATCCGCATGAAAATATCGAATATGTAACAAAAGGTGAAAAATCAAAAACCTATTTATGCGTACGCTGCAAAAACTATTGACAATAGAATATAATGATGTACTACGGGTTTTTAGGTCTTTTGAAGACAAACAAAAAAGTCCGCGACAGCATATATCTAACTATCATAGTTTAGTCACAGTAACCGCTTTTATGTTCACGAAAAAATAATAATCGTCCGACGATTGAAATTACGTTAAAATAGTATTGTTATATTAATCCTTATCTAAATTAAGTATTATTTTATCAAGATTATTAATGTAGAAGTAAATTACTTTTTGTTTTATTCCAATCGGACTTTTCGTTGAGAAGTTATGACGAGTAGGTATAAAACGAAAAAATATATACCTACCCAACGCGATCTGCGCAAATAACTACATTGCGAGGACTGTTTGAACCCCTTTGTGACGCAGACGAAGTTGCGAGGGTCATCTAGTTAATTATAAATGTTAACTTTTAAATATGTAAATCATTGTATTAACTGATAAAAGAGTAATAAGAAAAAAAACATATTACACCTAGTACATTTCCTGAGCGGACCAGGCAAAACGTAAGCCTTAGACAAAACTTCGACACTCACAGGCGGCCGGCATAACCAAGTCACGTGAGTGTCATGACTAAAATAAAAGTAATAAAGTACATATGTGTGTGTAGGGTTGCGAAGCCATAGCGGACACAGGCACCGCCCTGATCGTGGGCCCCTCGGCCGAGGTAGAGAAGCTGAACGCGGAGCTGGGAATCACCACGCTCTTCTGGAACGGAATGTACTTGGTGGACTGCTCGCTCATCCCGCATCTGCCCCCTATCACCTTCACCGTCGGAGGAAACAAGTTCACCCTCGAGGGCACAGACTACATAAAGAGGGTGAGTCTACCTACTACCAGCGTGACTATGTGTGTGCAGGTGTCTCAGTTCGGTAAGAAAGTGTGCATGTCCGGGTTCATGGGTCTGGACGTACCGGCTCCGTACTCGCTGTGTGACGGTGTGTGTGTGTGTGCAGGTTCAGTTCTTTGGCAAGACGGTGTGCTTGTCCGGGTTCATGGGTCGGGACTATCCGGCTCCGAATGCGCCGTGGATCCTGGGCGACGTGTTCATCGGCCGCTACTACACCGTGTTCGACGTCGCCAACAAGCAGCTCGGCTTCGCGCCCGCCGTCTGAACAACGATACTAACATTTCTTATATTTAGTTAATTTCCTTTTAAACTAGGAATTCAGTTATTATACGTATCATGACTGTTTTTTGTATATTTGCACCAAAATAAAATGTTTTTATAAAAAAGTGTTTAGTTTCATTCAAAACGGATGTTCAATAAGAGTATTTAGATTTATCTTTCCCAAATTTTCAAGAGGTAGACTGTGTGTTTTTGTTTGATCCCGTTTTGTAGGTACCGTCAAATAGGCCAACATTGCACCATTTTTTCAGATATTTTTTATTGGAATTTCTTAAAAAAAAATTATGCAACCACGGTTATGTTTTTACATATATACCTTATGGTTAAGTTTATACTAGCTTAAAGACCATGTGCATATTATGCTGATAATGTGAGAACCCTTGTATTATTGTAATACAATCCTGACAACGTGTGTGGGCGAAGCAACCCATGTGGAAAGATACGATAAGTACATTAGGAAAGATAAATTATATATTTTTACACAAAATTATATTTTCAACAAAAAAATATACATAAACAAAATATTCCTAACAAACAAATATAACAGGTACTAATGTTCCAGTCTATTAGGGACGGTAACCAAAACGTGTTAACCCTAGATTTTATTCAATACTGAGCAAAGTTGACTGTGCGTAATTAAAACACATTAAATAAACGAATTTTAGCTGGTATATATAATGTTGTAAAGAGTGGACTGTGAGTAACGAAATTTGTTGATATACGGTGTGAAGGAAATTTCGCTCCTCGCCCAATAATGTGGCAGGTAGCAGCACTCCACTTACCTTGATAGTATTGCAGTCTTCATCTGCAGTCTCATGGGATGATGTAGAATGTGGCAATGATGATACACTTATTCTCTTTGTTGTAAAATTCAATTTAGTAATATTTATATTTCGGAACGTCCGAATATGTTCAAGCTTTTCTTCTCTCTCAAATTGTCTTCTGTTTCGTCTAATATCGAGTAGGCTACGCTTTGGTCAAGATGGCCGAATCGGCAAGTATTACCGGCCAGTATTATGCTTCACGGAAGCAGTTGACTGTGAAGACGTTACTCATTTCGTGACTTTCTTTTTATACATATCAGGTAGTGGAGTATTGTCGATTTCTCGAACTACCCACCGTTAGTGGAACACACCCCCCACCGAAATGAATGTGAATGATTTCCATAACAATGTGTATGTAATGCGAGTTAAATAAAATAAAAGTACAATCTCAGTGGATAGTAATAGATTAAATAAATAAAATAAGAGATATTGAAAAAGTTGAAATAAAGTTGGTTAATCTTTATAAGGTAGCGGACTACATTTATTTACAGGCCGTTTATAAAGTCCCTTTCGAGTTCGTAAAGAGACACATCTAACTATACCTACCATCTGAACCAAGGTGCAACTGATCAACCTTAGCTAGAGGACATGATACAGTGTGATCTACCTTCATCAAAACTAAATCAACAATTATAATTACTCCAACGTTTCCAAAATAACTGTGTACACTTTTGAATATATTTCCAACATGACAATCGACTAACATTAAAATACACACACAGGAGTTACAGTGGCGGGAGTGAGAGGTGAGCAAATACACGAAAAAAATAACATTCAGTTATGGTGCAGTTACACAGTCTAGTTAATAGCACGAAAGCATGCTACTTTTGAGCAATTGCTACTGTACGTGTGTCGAAATATTGCTAATAATGAACTTGCGAGTTTCGAGTTTGCTCAAAAATTGACCGCCGTGCGATTTTTGAGCATGCTACCTGCAGCGCGGGTGGAAGGAGGCGTGTTTATAGGGTGTGTGAACAAGTTTGCTTATTGAGCATGCTAGTATCGATCAGTCGTCAATCTTCCTATTCCTTTTTTTTTCTGTCTGAGAGAAGTTTTTGGACGCATTGCAACGTCACCAAAACAATAATTCTATTCAACTCAATATGAATGGCTGTTTGATTGTATATGGTTTTGTTTGAAGTGACAGAGAGCACGCTATAAAATGGCATGTGTACCGGTACACAGTGTTTTCTTTGAGCATGCTCTTTAAGGAGCATACTTAAAAATAGCATGTTTATATCTAGCAAACGTAGACAAATGCAGAGCATGCTCTAAACTAGTATGTCAAATGAGCATACTAAAAACGCATGCTACTAACTAACATGTGTAACTGTACCTTTACACAATTTAGTTAATCGCACGAAAGCATACTACTTTTCAGCAATTGCTACTGAGTGGTACGTGTGTTGAAACATTGCTAATAATGAAGCTGCTTGTTTCGTGTTTGCTGAAAAATCGCACGGCTGTCGATTTTTGAACATGCTACCTGCAGCGTTGAAGGGGGCGTTTATAGGGTGTGTGAACATTATTTGCTTATTAAGTTTACAAAAAAAACTAGCATGCCTATATCTAGAAAATGTAAACAAGTGCAGAGCATGCTCGAAACTAGTATACTAATGAGCATACTAAAAAGCATGCTACTGACGAGCATGTGTGACTGTCCCTAAGTTACATCTGAGCACACCAATTTGACAGTAAGCAAATGACCGCTGTGAGCCCGTAGCAAACTGTGATATGTCAAAAATCCCTAGGGATTGATAGTTGACCTTCCCATCGATTTTTTTTAATCGAAAGGTTTCAAATCTATTTGGCATTCAGATCCACCACAACAAACGTTTTCTTTACAACAGTCTGAACAACCTTTTAACTAGATTTCAACATCTGCACTGCAAGAAATCAGTCTATTTAAATTCCTATAACTTATTTTTATGGAATGTCTTCTTTTTTTTAAATGAAATGTTTTAAATTTGAATTTTGTACATTATTAGGTAAATACTTAGTTTTTTACAAATACAAAAAAGACGTAATATTAGTGAAAAGATCAACTGAACTCGTAGAATCAACTGCAAAAGTCAATTTGATTGTTTGTCCTTTAAACAATCCGAGTAATAAAAAATCGTTTCTCGACTCGGATTGACGCATCCCTAGTTTGTTAAAGAAATAAACTTGCGCTGCCAGTTCCAAGCTATTCGCTTTGAAATTTGATTTTATCGAGTCGTGTACACGCACTGCTCAATTTATTTCATAGTAATTAGTAGGCAATAGTAGGCACTTTTAGGCCATTGAAAAGTTACATTTGGGGTTGCGTTTTTTAGAGGACGCAAGGTAAGGCCTAAAAAATTTAACATATCAATGGACTATACAGGGTGTCCCAGGACTTCCTTCCTTTCCTTTAGAAAAAAGCTCATAACTCGAAAACTACGATAAATCGCGTAACATACATGGGGATGATTCGGTTACCCCAGGAGGTGGTATATCTCTGGACTTCCGCTTATCACTACTTCCTGGGACACCCTGTATAGTATTTTACATTCAGCAGTAAGTTGACACAGAATGTTGAAACTTCGTGTCAGCAGTTCAAATATTAACAACGTATAAAATTATTTATTAAATATTGTTTTGCAGGGTCGTAGCTGTGACTTGCAGAAACAACAATGGGGAAGACGTTGTTATTGTTTTTAGCAGCGGTGATCTGCTCCGTAGCGGGGCTCCATCGGTAAGATGATCTTCTATTTCGTAAGTCATTTGTTTCGAACTTAAAACGATATCGGCGTATACCCGCCGGACGCCGGTCATTGATACTTTATCTACCACTAATTACTTGAATTCGTTTTATAATATGTAAAAATTTTGTAAATGAATTAAGAAACAACACTCCATCCATACTCAAAACTTTCCAAAGGATTCCGCTACATCGTATGAAAACAGCAAGAACTCACTTCCTCGAGGTGGGCACTGAGCTTGACATGCTGAGACTGAAGTATGACGTGAAGGGGCCCACTCCAGAACCACTCTCTAAGTGGCTTGGTGTAAGAATCATTTGTTTATTTCATTCAAATTATATTTGTGTGATACAATATTTAAAAAAAGAATTTTGTTAAGTTAGTAAATTTTGAAAAGTTATAACCATATTGTCAAATATTCCATTTTTTCTCAAAAAAAGACTTGTTGGTAAAATTACTAATTTTTCATAAAAATAGTAGTTATGTGAAATTTAACAATAATAAAGAAATGAAATAAGAGGTTATGCCATAGTAACCCTTTCATGCTGAAATGAAATATTTTAATTCTGCAAAAATAGTTTTCGATTATTCGATTATTATCGAATCATTATTTTTTTTATGAATGTCAAAATAAAATGTATGTCGTGTTGTAAAACTATTTCCCATTATATTATAGGAAATCTATCATTATCATCATGTACGAGGGCGGTTAGATAAGTCTGTGGCTTTTTGAATACAACATTTTTTTTTTGCTGCAAATAAACATTTTTCTACATAATTTATTTATTTATTTATTTATTATTATTACACAAAACAGAATACAGTCAAAACATGATTTAAAGGTTTTTCAAGTGCATTATTACTAAGCTAGACTATATCCCTAAACATGTGTATACATAAGCAACAAATTATAATAGAAAACAGTTCAGCAGTTCAGTAATATTAAAAAAATTAAATTATATTATATTTAAGAAAAATTAATAAAAAAAAACAAAAATTTCAGTCGTACATAATTTCAATATCACTTTTCTCGATATATTTAGTCCAGCGTTTTTCAAATTTTTTTATTCCCTCCAAATAATAGGTTTTCTCAAGGCTCTCAAAATAAGCGTTTGTTTCGGTAATGATTTCTTTATTTGACTCAAATCTTTTACCACCCAGCCATTTCTTTAGGTTTGGCAACAGATAATAGTCGCAGGGGGCTAAATCTAGAAACAAGTACCTAATACAAGTGTGCACACGTGCATTGTCTTGATTGGACAGCACTTTCTTCTTCGCCAAATTCGGCCGTTTTTGCTTCAAGTCAACGTCAAATCTGTACAAAAGCTTTAAATAAAATTCGCCGGTAATTGTTTTACCTTTCTCGAAGTAAATCAATGTGATTGACAACGCGTGTGTCCCAAAATCTGAAGGGAAATCTGAGAGGTTTGGACGGAACAGCATATGAGATACTCTATCACACTAAATCGCGAAGAGTGTTATTTTATTATTAATATATTAGCAATAAAATGGAATGCGTTAGATTCTTTAAAATCAATATTAATAGGGGTACGGGGTACTTAACAAAATAGTATGTTGTGATTGTTAGACTGAGTGTCGGTGGTACATTGCAGACTGATTACTTCGGCGTGATCTCAATCGGCACTCCTCCGCAGTCGTTCAGGGTGGTGTTCGACACGGGCTCCTCCAACCTGTGGGTGCCCTCCAAGAAGTGTTACTACACCAACATCGCTTGCCGTCAGTATTATAACACATCACACACACACACATTGCTTCATGTGATAAAACCTTAAAAATTATCTGAATATGTTGATTTCTGTTGAAGCAAACTGGTGACATAATTATTATTAATTAATTACAAGTGTGCTCGCTCTTTGATTTGCTCTAAAATCTACAAAAATCGTAACTTATCAAGAATGAACCACTCAACTGGGAACGTTCTCTCCATTATGAAACTGAGGACTTCGTTCGGAATCAGTACCGTGCACGGGCATCTTTTTAAAAACATTTTTTTCCATTAAATTTTAATATCGATTTTTGGTTAAATTAAATCTAATATTTCCCTGTTTCGCCATCTAGCAAAAAGTTCACAGATGAGTGGGTAAGTATTGATTATGTATTATAAGTGTATACATTTATTGTAGAGTTACACAACAAGTACGACAGTGGCAAGTCCAAGACGTACGTAGCGAACGGCACCGAGATCTCGATAAACTACGGGCTCGGTAGTTTCTCGGGATTCCTCTCCACTGATGACGTCACCGTAAGTGTTTTTTTAGTAGTTTTTTTATTTATTTTTTTGTTTTGTTAATTTACGTTTGTTACGTCACGGCCAGCTGGGACTGAAAACCAGCGCTGGATATTGGCATTTGTCCTGCTGGTATGTGTCAATGTCCAGCATTATACTGAGTCACAGCTGATTTGTGGTGAAGGAGAGACTGCTCGCAACTGTCTCTTATTTTTTGTGTATTATTTTTGATGTTTTTGTATGTTTCTTTTTCTTCACAAATAAAGAATGTCTATATTGTCTGTCTATATTGTCTATAAGTGTACACACACACATGCATATAATATGTATAAAACAAATGATATGTGTTAGACAAACAACACACGCCACCTAGGTCTGAACGTGGTCAACTTAGTAAAAACTCTTCTTTTTAAACTGAATACTTATGCTTATACCTTGTTCACTGTAGAAGTGTTCTGATTAGAAATTCTGATATAGCATTGAATAATAGAGATGTTTTATATCTATTTTATTGGTCGATTTTTCTAGATTAGCGGCCTGATAAATAGTTGGCATACATAGAACAATACGCGTACATAGAGAGGTGTTAACAAAAGTGTAACGCGTTATGTTAGTTAGTAGTTTTTTTATTTATTTTTTTGTTTTGTTAATTTACGTTTGTTACGTCACGGCCAGCTGGGACTGAAAACCAGCGCTGGATATTGGCATTTGTCCTGCTGGTATGTGTCAATGTCCAGCATTATACTGAGTCACAGCTGATTTGTGGTGAAGGAGAGACTGCTCGCAACTGTCTCTTATGTTGATGTTAACAAAAGTGTAACGCGTTATGTATCGCGTCTATCGACTTTAAATCGAAATGTTTTAAACGTTAAATGTAACGACAACTAAGTCGATAGACTGATAAATAAAAGATCCACATGAAAAGCCAAGTTAAGAGTATCGCATATAACGTTGTAAGCTATAGATAATAGTTGTTTAGTGTTGTAATGCTGTGTGTAGGTGGGCGGTCTCCGCGTGCGCGGGCAGACTTTCGCGGAGGCGGTGTCGGAGCCCGGCCTCGCCTTCGTCGCAATCATGTCCGACGGCATACTCGGGATGGGGTTCAAGAGGTATACATAAACACACAGCACGAGTATGTGTGTGCTATCTAAACTCGTTAAATAACACAATATTACAGATTTTTGAAGTAAGATTTCAGTAGAAAAAACAATGGATGTTACTGAATAATACTTATTCCAATTATTGTTTAACAAACTTTGTGCATTCGACATTTAAGTGATTAACTGACAACCTCGCAAGATCTCGCGTACCACCACGGCACAGCAGCCATCAACTGTCCAGCAACAGGATTTTTTAAATAACAATTACTAGGCATTATACCATAGTGTTTAGTTATAATAATATTATTAATCAACAAGAGCATCAGCTTCATGCCGTCCCTGTATAACGTTGTTGTGTTATCAGTGACGCGGGGAAGAACGTGACGCCCGTGTTCGACAACATGGTGGCGCAGGGACTTGTGGAGCCCGTCTTCTCATTCTACCTCAACAGGTAACACACACAACTATATGATCAATAAAATATATTTTACTAGTTACCACAATTCACATTTCTATATTTTTATTACAAAAATGAAACGACCGACTTCAATTTCACAAGCATAGCACAAAAACTTCCAGTCAGATCCTTATTAAATTTATATGAGATAATGCTCTGCTTACTAACAAAAAAGGAATCATTGAAATCGGTTCATATAAAAAAGAAATACACGCAAAAACGCATAGCAAATTGTGATTGTATAAGGTGATGCCGAGGGCGAAGGAGACGACTCCCCTTCTTCCTCCACTTCATCCTCAAAGGGGGACGGAGGGGGGTGAGACCCTCACCACCACCCGCTCACTGCCCACGGGCAGTAGAGCGGCACTTGTACCCGCAGATGCGACCCAGCTCTCCTTGATCGGGGACGAGTCTGGGAGGATCCCGCCGCCCCGTGGATCGTCGGGTCCCCTGAACTCGAAACTCTACTCTCTACGACTCTACCCCCCAGTAGGGAGGGTGCCCTGCTATCAGGTCCACCCTTCAGTTGACCAACTCCCCACCGAGGGACCCTCGAGTGAGCCCGAGACCCTCGGTGGGTGAGAACCCATGGCTACTTGCTAGGGCCAATTTTGCGCCGGCGTAACTGGCGGATTTACCTTCCTTGGGTACTACAAGGACTAACCTCTCCCCAGCGGTATCCCTGCTCCAGATTCCCTACTATGGCTGTACTCTCAACGGGTCCTACCAGTAGGTACTGTTCAATACGAAGATAAGAGAGACAGAGAAACATGCGCACGCCGCGCCGTACAGCTTACAATAGCAAAAAGTATCGTGACAACTTTTCGTAAGATTTTTTTCCGTCTAGCCCCCTTTCAATAAAGCGCGATAAGGAACTTCGTTCCAAATAATAATCCCTTCAAGAGGGAAGAAGACAAGAGGAGGACACCGTGCCGGCCATCAAGAATGAATGAATAAAAAAAGGCATTTGTCAATGCCCACTGAGTGTTGTAGGTTATCGGTTTGTCTGTACTGGCTTGCGGTGGCTCAGGGTCTTGCTTCCGATTACCCCCGCCTCGTTAGGAGGTGTGTCTGGCCTAGTCAGAGAGGAATTCCCCGAGGCCCTAAAATCGTACTCCTCGTTGACCCGCTTCGTCTTGTATGCAGTCGAGTTCTAGCCGCCTTACGAGTAGGTAACAAACACATACGCAAAAGTGAACAATAAACATCAAGTACCTCAAGAAGTCTTTTAATGGACCACAACCTTATGGAAGATACTGACGTTAGCGGGGTTGACGTCTTCTATTTTAAAAATCCGTCAGTGCCTCGGACTTCGTCATAAATTATTATGTAAAAATGGTAAACCCTTATTTAATTGCTGGAACTGGTAAACGTAGATCTAACACCAATAAGTCGAGCTATGTAACTTTTTATTATTATTTAAATTGGAATGTAATTGTAGTCCAATACATTAATCACATCACATTGGGCAAGTATATGGTTAGTGATCACGGGTGCAGGGACCCATCGTCTTGGAAGGGCGGCGAGCTGCTGCTGGGCGGCATCGACTCGGCGCACTACCGCGGGGAGCTCACCTACGTGCCGCTCACCGATGCCGGCAAATGGCAGTTCCACATGGACGCCATCACCGTCAACTCCACCAGCTTCTGCGTCGACGTGAGCATTACTCTTCTACTTATGAAGCCCCTTCATACTAATACTAGTAATAATGGACATGACCCACCACCAAGCCACCCACCATCAAGATCTGATGATGGAGCTGGAAGGTGGCTATGGGAACTCCGTCATTAAGCAAGATGGCCTCATTGTGTTCAGGCTCTAATGAATAATTTATAATTTGTTCTGTGTATGTGTTACCTTTGTTGAGGATCCAAATAAAATAAATAAATAAATAAATGAAGCGTCCTGATGAGATATTTGTGTAGAGGAGGAATGTCAAGGTCTGATGATGGAGCTGGAAGGTGGCTATGGGAACTCCGTCATGAAGCAAGATAACCTCATCGTGTTCAGGCTCTAATGAAGCGTCCTGGTGAGATCTTTATGTAGAGGCTGAATGTCACGGTCTGATGATGGAGCGGGTATAGATTTAGGATTGGTTTAGGTCTGATGATGGAGCTGGAAGGTGGCTATGGGAACTCCGTCAATAAGCAAGATAATCTCATCGTGTTTAGGCTCTAATGAAGCGTCCTGATGAGATCTTTGTGTAGAGGAGGAATGTCAAGGTCTGATGATGGAGCTGGAAGGTGGCTATGGGAACTCCGTCATTAAGCAAGATAACCTCATCGTGTTCAGGCTCTAATGAAGCGTCCTGGTGAGATCTTTACGTAGAGGCTGAATGTCACGGTCTGATGATGGAGCGGGTATAGATTTAGGATTGTTTTAGGTCTGATGATGGAGCTGGAAGATGGCTATGGGAACTCCGTCAATAAGCAAGATAATCTCATCGTGTTTAGGCTCTAATGAAGCGTCCTGATGAGATCTTTGTGTAGAGGATGAATGTCAAGGTCTGATGATGGAGCTGGAAGGTGGCTATGGGAACTCCGTCATTAAGCAAGATAACCTCATCGTGTTTAGGCTCTAATGAACCGCCCTGATGAGATCTTTGTGTAGAGGATGAATGTCAAGGTCTGATGATGGAACGGGTAGGTGGCCACTGTCTGTTTGTTCTGGCTAATCTCTGGAATGGCTAGACCGATTCGGACGGGTTGACTTTCAATGGCTGATAGTTTATGTTATAAGGAGTAACTTAGGCTATATTTATTTTAGAAATTGTTGTTTTTTTTAAATTCTCGATGATGTTCAAGGATGGTATTTACAGCGAGAAAAAATCGAATAGTTGACATTTAATTAAAATTGGCGCAGACGAAGTTGCGCGGGGCAGCTAGTACTAATATAAAGCTGAAGAGTTTGTTTGTTTGTACGCGCTAATCTCAGAAACTACCGGTCCGATTTCAAAAAGTTTTTCACTGTTGGAATGTCCATTTATCGAGGAAGGTTATAGGCTATTTTATTTTGAAAAAAATTAGGGATCCGTCTGAAAATATCGAATTTGTAAGCCAAGGTGAAATATCGAAAACCTACTTATGCGTACGCTGCAAAAACTATTGACAATAGAACAAAATGATGTACTACGGGTTTTTAGATCTCAGTAAGACCAACAAAAAAGTCAGCGAGAGCATATATCTAACTATAATAGTTTAGTCACAACAACTGCTTTTATGTTAAAAAAAAAAGTGTCCGAAGAATGAATTTAACGTTAAATTAGTATTGTTATATTAATCCTTATCCAAATAAAGTATTATGTTATCAAGAGTATTAATTTAAAAGTAAATTACTGTTTGTTTTGTTCTAATCGGACTTTTCGTTGAGAAGTTATTACGAGTATAAACGCAATGAATACCACGCAGAACCCAACGCGGGCCGCGCAAATAATGTCGCGACAACATTGCGAGTACTGTTTGATCCTCTTTGTGACGCAGACGAAGTTGCGAGGGTCATCTAGTTAATTATAAATGTTAACTTTAAAATATGTAAATCATTGTATTAACTGATAAAAGAGTAATAAGAAAAAAAACATATTACACCAAGTACATTGCCTGAGCGGACCACGCAAAACGTAAGCCTTAGGCAAAACGAATTGAACCTTGCCTTCGCGAGAGTTCAGACACGAAGTGTAAGCGTGACCAAGTCAGGTGAGTGTCATGACTAAAATAAAAGTAATAAAGTACATATGTGTGTGTAGGGTTGCAAGGCCGTAGCGGACACAGGCACCTCCCTGATCGTGGGCCCCTCGGCCGAGGTAGAGAAGCTGAACGCGGCGCTGGGAATCACCTCGCTCTTCTGGAACGGACTGTACTTGGTGCACTGCTCGCTCATCCCGCATCTGCCCCCCGTCACCTTCACCGTCGGAGGAAACAAGTTCATCCTCGAAGGCACAGACTACATACAGAGGGTGAGTCTACCTACTACCAGCGTGACTATGTGTGTGCAGGTGTCTCAGTTCGGTAAGAAAGCGTGCATGTCCGGGTTCATGGGTCTGGACGTACCGGCTTCGTGCTCGCTGTGTCACTGTGTGTGTGTGTGCAGGTTCAGTTCTTTGGCATCACGGTGTGCATGTCCGGGTTCAAGGGTCGGGACTTTCCGGCTCCGATGGGTCCGCTGTGGATCCTGGGCGACGTGTTCATCGGCCGCTACTACACCGTGTTCGACGTCGCCAACAAGCAGCTCGGCTTCGCGCCCGCCGTTTGAACAACGATACTAACATTTCTTATATTTAGTTGATTTCCTTTTAAACTAGGAGTTCAGTAATTATACGTATCATGACTATTTTTTGTATATTTGCACCTAAATAAAATGTTTTTATAAAAAAAAGTGTTTAATTTCATTCAAAACGGATGGATCAATTATGATTCCCAAATTTCCAAGAGGTAATCAAGTAGACTGTATGTCTTTGTTTGTCCGTAATGGATCGGTTCCGATGTCTATAACAGCTTTTTGGGTTTTACTTATCCTGGCTGACACTAGGATACTGTTGAATCTGTGTTTAAAAATGTGTATTTTTAACGAATAAAATTTCACAATTTGTTATGCGTTTTTGCATGTATTTCCTTATTATATGAACCGATTTCGATGGTTCTTTTTTGTTAGAAAGCAGACATTTGAATCTCATATAAATTTGATAAAGATCTGACGGTAGTTTTAGTGCGAGAAATGGAAATCGGTCGTTTCATTTTTGTAATAAAAATATTAAAAAATAATTATGAGTTGGATAGAAATAATTTAAACAACTTCGAGTAGTTTAATAACTTTATTTTTTTCCACATTAATTATTAATGCGCATCTAATTAAAATTATCAATAAAAATATAATAGTTTTAGCTCGTCTTTAATAACATTCGAGCTCGTTGTGTGAGTCCAATGATCATGTCCCGCTCTCTCCGCGCCAACTCGCCGACACTGTCCGAGCCGCTCCGAGCCGCCCCGAGGCGCTCCGAGCCGCCCCGAGTCGGTCTGAGGCGCTCCGAGCCGCCCCGAGCCGCTACGAGCGAGCAATCAACTCTCCTATTTGTAGGACCAACTTCAATTATCTTAGAAAACAAGTACTTTTACGTAATTACAAGAAAGTTATAGAATAGAAACAGCCTCAAGGCGAGCACACGGACCACGCCTGCACACGGACCACACCTGCACACGGACCACGCCTGCACAGTAAGGCACCACCAGTCGTATCTCATTACAACTACTTTACAAAAATACTTAACGATCCGAATACAACAATAATACATTAATTTTTACATGATTTCATATTAAAATAACAATAATAACGTTAATACTGGTTGTGAGAATCCGAGAGACGATTACAACATGATCGTTGTCCATCCATTGTGATACTGAGACCTGTGTCCTACTAGGAATTGTCCGCTGATCTTCTACTACATAATAATTATTAGAAACATTATTAAACTGGATCAAATATACTACAAAAACATTCAAAAGATTATTAAAAGTTATATTGAAGACTTATTTACATGAATGCTACTTCGTAGAACTTGTTTTATTGTAATGCATAAATCTATACTTAATAATATGTATTATCTATACTAATATTATAAAGCTGAAGAGTTTGTTTGTTTGTTTGTTTGAACGCGCTAATCTCAGGATCTACTGGTCCGATTTCAAAAATTCTTTCACTGTTGGAAAGTCCATTTATCGAGGAAGGTTATAGGCTACATTTTATTTTCAAAAAAATTAGGGATCCGCATGAAATTATCGAATATGTAACAAAAAGTGAAAAATCGAAAACCTATTTATGCGTACGCTGCAAAAACTATTGACAATAGAACAAAATGATGTACTACGGGTTTTTAGGTCTTCTAAAGACAAACAAAAAAGTCCGCGACAGCATATATCCAACTATCATAGTTTAGTCACAGTAACCGCTTTTATGTTTATAAAAATAGTATTTCGTCCCGAGATTGAATTTAACGTTAAATGAGTATCGTTATATTAACCCTTATCCAAATTAAGTATTTTGTTATCAAGAGTATTAATGTGGAAGTAAATTACTTTTTGTTTTATTCCAATCGAACTTTTCGTTTAGAAGTTATGACGAGTATAAAACGCAATGAATATGTGAAGCGGAGCGGGCCGCGAAAATAATAACGCGACGGCATTGCGAGTACTGTTTGAACCCCTTTGTAACGCAGACGAAGTTGCGTGGGTCAGCTAGTACTAATATAAAGCTGAAGAGTTTGTTTGTTTGTACGCGCTAATCTCAGAAACTACCGGTCCGATTTCAAAAAGTTTTTCACTGTTGGAATGTCCATTTATCGAGGAAGGTTATAGGCTATTTTATTTTGAAAAAAATTAGGGATCCGTGTGAAAATATCGAATATGTAACACAAGGCGAATAATCGAAAACCTATTTATGCGTACGCTGCAAAAACTATTGACAATAGAACAAAATGATGTACTACGGGTTTTTAGGTCTTAGTAACACAAACAAAAAAGTCCGCGACAGCATATACCTAACTATCATAGTTTAGTCACAATAACCGCTTTTATGTTTATAAAAATAAAAAAATTGTCCGAAAAATTAATTTAACGTTACATGAGTATCGTTATATTAACCAGAGATGTATAAGATACCCTATTTAAAGTATCTGAAATACAAGATACTTTAAAAAAAAGCATTTCAGATACCAGATACAAATAATTTTCTAAAAAGGTATCTGAAGTACTAGATACAAAATACCTATCTTTCAAATACTTTTAAAGATAAAATACTTTTGTAAAAAAACAACATTTAATTAAACTGTCAAGTTTATTTATTCGAAAAAACATTTTTTTATAATATAGGAAGGTGTGTATTTTTAATCTTTACATTTTAGTTGAGATTTCAGTAAAAGTAATTCCTCAAACATGTTGTCGCTCATCTTCCTTCTATGAGGCCTCATGATCATGCCCCCAAAGGAAAAGAGTCGCTCCACAGGCGCAGAGCTGGCCAAACAGGTCTTATATTTTAAGTTTAATTTTTTTTTATTGCAAGGTAGATAAACGATATATTTTTTTTATTGTAGGGTAAGCATTTAAGCTCTGAATATTTGCATCTTTATTGTTCAGGTACTGGAGTGTCTCTAAATCACTGGTGCTGCTTGTGTTTTCGCCACAATCGCCACCAGCAATAGAGGAATCAGAGTCCTCTAGAAACATATAATAAGATTCATCTTTTGACTTTTTTTTATATCACCTTCAATGTTGTTTAAAGCCTCTATTTTTTGTTTTTCAGATCGATTGATCTTTCTAGCTTCAGACAGGAAAAGCTCTTTTACGTATTCCTTTCGCGCTTTTGATACCCATTTCAGTTTAAACATTGGATGGAACACTGAGGCTAATATAGCATCGTTTGCTGCTGGTTCCAACTGCAAAAACCGTTTAAACCGTCTACCTAAGTTTTCTTCTATTACATCTAGCAGAGAGCTGCAGTATTTCAAATTTTCCATTCTGAGGCTTTTGATAACATGTTGGATTCTGTATAATTCCGGTAACAGACAGCCATAATAAGTGTCTTTTTCCCCTTGCAGGCTTTGAATAGCTTCTGCTATTGGCTTTGAACAGTCCACATATTCACTTAAAAAAGTATCTTGGGGAATAAAGTATCTCCAAAATACTAAGATACCAGGAACATGTATCTAAATATAAGATACAAAATAAAAATTACAAAAAGTATTTCAAATACAAGATATAAATACGTATTTTGTATCTTGTATCTGTATTTCAGATACTTTTATCTAAGATAAGTCACATCTCTGATATTAACCCTTATCCAAATTAAGTATTATGTTATCTAGAGTATTAATGTAGAAGTAAATTACTTTTTGTTTTATTCTAATCGGACTTTTCGTTTAGAAGTTATTACGAGTATAAAACGCAATGAATATGCGGGTGTACTTCGGACCGCGCAAATAATAACGCGACGGCATTGCGAGTACTGTTTGAACCCCTTTGTAACGCAGACGAAGTTGCGCGGGTCAGCTAGTTGTAATATAAAAAGGACATTAATATGGGTTGCGATAAATCTCGACGATTCCTGTAATCAACATAATAATATTTATAGCGAAATGGCACCATTTAACTGCAATTCAGGAAACATGCAGCGAGCGACCTTATCACCTTATTGGAATAGTTATCGCACGACCTCCATATTTTATTATTGTCCTCTTTATAAATACACAATGTAATAAAATCAAGTTCTAAATTCTTGGTACCGGAACAATCAATGATTACGACAACACAATATTATATCGTCCTGGAAGTAAAAGGACTAAAGCATCTATTTCACAGAAGAAAAACAAAACAATTTCGGACAATGTGTATGTGTTATCTCATTTATTTATTTATACAAATTATTATTGTTGTGTATAAATTTTCTGATTTTCGTTAATTTGACGCTTGTCTTTTTACCTTTGGGACGATATAGTTGTGACGTCACAGACAACATCGACTTATTTCAAGAGACTGGAGGTAGACAGAGAAATATTAGTAATTATTAACTATTGAAAATACATTCAGACAAAAACCTTTCAAGCAAACAGTATTGATGGAGATAGAGGATAGAAACAAGTTTCTTTGGTTTAGTACAATATTATGACATTCCTATGTTCTGCAACTACACAACACGAACACGATCACACGTGAATACTGCTTGACAACACACTCCTCTACTAACAACACATTTATCTGATTCATTCTGAGAAGATTATTAAATACGAATCAAATTGAAAAACTTTCCATCTTAGAACAACAACTACATGTCACTAGAACCGATACACATCGCTAATTAGAAACATCCCCCTGTAGTTACTTATATACAGGGTGTTAGACGAGTACCCGGGAAAATGGAGACAGGTGACATTGTTATTATAATGAAGAAGAAAAATCAATTTCGGACATTTTTTGTAATAATTCACTTTAGTAGGCCAAATTTTATTGTATCTTTTGTAGATCAAAGACGCTGTTGGAACATAATGTTCATAAAAATGTACGTGTTTATAAGACTGATGATTTGGAACAAGGATTTGGGTTTTCATAAAAAATATAAATTTTCTTTAACAAAATATTATTTTGTAGTTAGAAAAACAGTCGTTTATCTACCCTAGTACATTTATATTGAAACATAAAAATTGACCTAAATACTGTCTGAATTTTCTTGTTATTACTGTATAAACAGTAACCGTTATATTATGTGTGACAGCAAAATTACAAACAGTTACCATTAAACTACAATCACCATTCATGTACACAAAATAAGTATACTTTGTACAAATACCTGACAAGTAGACATAACTACTAGGGGTGTGAATAATTCGAAGATTCGAATTATTCGAAGTTCGACGAATATTCGAAAAATTTTGAATAATTCGAAAAGTTTCGAATATTCGTTGAATTTCGAATAGTATCGAATTTGACTACGGCGATGCATCGGAAATAGGACAAGAATTTGTATTTAGTAGATAATACCTTTAATGGGCTAGATGTCTACAAAATAGTCGTAGTCGTCGTAGTCGAATTCGATACTATTCGAAATTCGACGAATATTCGAAACTTTTCGAATTATTCAAAATTTTTCGAATATTCGGCGAATTCCGAATAATTCGAAGATTCGAATTATTCGATTCGAGTTTCGAATCGAATATTCGTATTCGATTCGGAACGAATAATTCGTGAGTTCGAATTATTCGCACACCCCCAATAACTACAAGACACCAGTACTGCTCTATGGTTATATCTAAATCACAATCATTATTATTAGACCACAACAATGTCAACTCATATTATATTATTTACGTACATATCTACATATTTACATGTTTATATAATAATATTAAATATGTCTCTAAACTCTGTTTTATTTCCGAAAGAATAAAAATAAATATGTGAATTTGATATCTGAATATAATTTGGTATTAAATAGTTGCACGATCTATTATTATACAGGGTATTGCATTTTAATGCAATTAATCATTTATTGTAAATAATAATTTAAATATTTTTACGATAACAAAGAATGTTGTTTTTCTGAAAATAATGTAAATTATTTGTAATATTTACAGTAGATAGCTACCAACACACACACCTACATACACTTGGTATTTATAGAATGTTCTGTTTTCATCAATAACATAGTTTTAAAGTAACTATTTCATGAATCTGTATATCTACACAAGGTTATTTTAGAATTCTTCATGAGAATGACATAAAGTTATATTAATAAAGTATCATATAAATCAATTTATAGAACTCATCCCTAAAACACAGACACTAAATATCAAGTTACTGAAAGAGTCAAAAAAATGCTTTTTATTATTGTTGGTAGATGCTTGATGCTCACCTACCTGATGGTAGATGGTTACTGTCACTCATAGACTCCTGCAATATCCGGAGACACTACAGGACAGTTACCTACCTATACAACCCTTCTTATTGTACGTTTCCACATTGGCCGGCCAACGTCCAACTCAGTACAAAACAAATGACGGTGACGGTCGATTAGTATGAAAGTTGGCCGGCCAATGTGGAAACGCACTGTTAAACATCATGTTAGATGATCAAAATAAAAATACTAAATTTTCAGTGCAAGTGCCATAATTGGTACATAACAATGTGTTCATAAAAGGACAGATAGTAATAAACATTCGTTCATGATTTGTTACAAACATCAAAAACATTTAAATTCGTTTTGGAATGTTTTTACACAAATACATTAGTTGTTAGTTGTTGTTGCGATGAACACATTACTCTGTAATACTTATACTAATCAAAACAACACAGTGTATGTACATAAGGAACTTTGCAAAACGTAATTACCGATAATAATATACATAATGTACACTTATATGTTAGTTTGATATCAATTATAACTGATATTAAATTATACTTAACTATAATATGTAGACAACAATGTTATACAGGGTGTAGTAGACCGCTCCCGAACACGAAGGCTGGGTTAGTACTGGTGACACCGGAGATGGCTTATCATCACATGTGTCGCCAGTACCTCCACCAGTGTTCGTTTTCGGGAGTGGTGTTCGCACACCCTGTATATAGTATAACATTAGAACATGTTTCCGTATGACTAGTTGATCGTGGATGGATCTTAAACAACACTTTGTACTCACGAATAATTCGTATTATTACACTAATAATGATCTGGAATTGATTATAGTTTGCTTTCAATGTGAATCTAAGTCTCAGTTTTAGATGAAGCCGTTACAACCAGCTAGTGTTGGGGGGAAAATTATTTTACTAACAACTGTTATTTCCTAAACTAAAGGTATAAGTAATAATTAATTTTATTTTGTAATAGGAAGCACCATGTTTTTCAGCGCCATCACCAATATGGAATAGTTCTAAATCAAAATTGGATGCCTCTGTTGTGATGCAAACAACGTTGTACGGGTCAGCTAGTTTTGTATAATTTAAGAGTTATATTATTAGATTGTTTAATTTGTGTGTGTGATTAAGAAGGTACAAACTATAGTCAATTCAGTATCATATCGTTATTAGTAGTTGGTGTTAGTACTAGAGCAGGGTCTCCACGCTGCGGCATCCAATGCCTTATCTAAGTTAGTAACGATTGCGGTTCTGGCTACGAGACCTGCAGCGCCGCGGCGCTCACCGGCGTCTCCGCTTGGCGGTGGCGGGGAGGGCGGGGAGGGCGGGGAGCGCGGACGGGGCGGACGGGGAGGACAGGGAGGCGGGGGAGGCGAGGGAGGCGGGGTCGCCGGCGGCGGCGGCGGCGGAGTAGAGCGCGGGGTCGGTGGAGAGCAGACGCACGCTGAACGTGTTCATGCTGAGCGCCGCGCCGCACGCTATCTCCACGTTGCCCGCGTTGGCCTGCACACACACACACATACACACACATCGTTTTAATAAATTATTATTATTTATTGTTAGGCTTGGGATTCTTCAGTAGATCGATACTGTATCGCATTATGCGTGTATAGTTCACACGACGCGTAATGCGATTTTATGTGTTCAGATTTTCTAAAAATCATAAAACATAATTTCAATGAATATGTTTACAACTTATTGTTTTCAAGGTAATTTATAACAGTATTTTGATGGAAGAGTAAGTCCTTTCGAGTGCATCTAAATTGCGACTGACTGCAAACCCTAGTATAAGAGCGGGTAGTTACCAGGAAGAGCGTGGCGAGCAGCACGGTGGAGACGTCTCGCGGGGTCGGCGCGGCGCGGGCCAGCAGCTCGTCGCAGGAGAGCGGCGCGGGGGTCGCGGGGGGCGGCGCGGGGGTCGCGGGGGGCGGCGCGGGGGCCGGCGCGGGGGGCGGGGTCGCGGGCGGGCACACGCACGCGGCCAGCACGCGCTCCGCTATGCTGCGGATGTCCAGCCCCGCGCGGGACGAGCCCTCCTGGAACACACACACACACGTACTGTTATATTATTTGATACACATATTGAACTATTATATTTAAAAACTTCCGACACTGCGTTTCACGATACAATCACTTTCATGCAGAGTTTAAAATTATGTGCATCAACACAATTTGTTTACAATGCTTTGTCAGGGAAACAAGCAAACATTCTGCTTGATGTATAGCAGCGACCTTTTCCCATGAGTCCTAACGATGAGCAGCAGAAGTATACATGTGTACTAGCCTGGTATCGTTCATCGTCGACGCGCGACGTGTCGGAGTCCCCGAGCGAGCTCTGTTCGAAGAACCCGTCGTCATCACTGTCGTCCGCCGTCAGCCCCCCCGCCCCCGCCCCCGCCGACTGCACCGCCGCCCCCGCCGCGCCGCCCGCCCCACGTGACCAGCCCGCGAACCCTGCCACACACACACACACACACACACATGATCAGTTTCACATGGAAATGTACTTTCATAATGAACTTCATTGACATTATTTCAATATTAATTTTTATACATGAAATGACTGCAGTGATGACGGTCGGTCACGAAAAATGAATGAAGTGCACCTATGTACTGTATCACTTCACTGTCTACAATACGAACAAGTTTCACTTTTACTGTGTTTCATAAAACCACAAAAAAATTTTTTATTCTACATTTTAAATTATCATGATATTTACCTCCAATATCCATTCCACACATGTCAAATCCACGAAATTCTGTAAACAAAGATGGGTTTTTTTATTTCGAACAACATTTTTTTTTTTATACAGGGTATATTTTGACATATGAACATAATATTATAGATCTTTATAAACATATAAATATTATGTTACTATAGATTGAGCAGGAAGAAAATATTGACCTTAATTTTGTGACCGATTTTTTCCTGATCATCGTCCAAGTTTTATGTATTTGAAGTTTATTGTGATAATGTATGTTACCTTCGTGATAGTTCCGTTTCCGTATCTTGTGCCTGTGATGCAGCAGCCGGCGCGTCCGTCGCCACACCACGCGCGCCGCCCACCGACCACACACGCTGAACTCACACGACGCGCGCAGCCACACGCGCAGCTCTGCAACACACACACACACACACGGTACAACACACGGTACAACACACGCCACACACGCGCCACACACACGCCACAACGCAGGCAGCACGCTCACCCTCCGTGACGCTGAGTCGCAGCGAACCCGCCATCACCACGTCCGCGCACGACTCGTTCTTGCGCTTCCTGCCCAGCGCGGGCGGGGGTGGCCGCAGCGGCGTCGAACAGTGCGGCGGCGGGGACGCGGGGGGCGAGCCGGGGGACGCGAGGGGGGCGGCGAGGAGCGCGGGGCAGGCCGGCTCGCAGTGCGCCAGGATGGCCGCCTGCAGCTCGTGCAGGGAGATGGCCCGCAGCGGCGCCGACCGCTCGCCCGCACTCGCGCACAGCTCCTCCACCAGCAGACCGTTCTGTAACAACACGCGCACTGTAGCAACACTGAGCGACGCGGCGGGCCGAGCGGGCCGGGCGGCGCGTGTACGGGTGTATGACCTGCAGCCTCATGGTGACGAGGAAGTCCCCGGGCAGGCCGATGTCGTCGCCGCGGTAGTCGCTGAGCGAGCGCTCCCACAGCGCGGTGGGGCGCGGCTCCAGCTCCACGTACTGGCGGGCGAGGGTGGGCGGCACGCGCGTCTCGGGCTCCCGCGTGGCGGCTCGACTCGCCTCCAGTTCTATGGGCAAGAAGTCCGCGGCGGCGAGAGAGGCGCGCCGGCGTCGTCTCGCGGCGTGGCCGGCGCTCCCCTCCCCGCCGGGCGCCTCCCCCTCGGGCTCCGGCTCGTCGTCGGCGGTGTGGAGGTGCAACGAGTCGCTGACGGAGAGCACGTGCTGGTAGAGGAAGTCGACCTTGCGTGAGTAGAGCGTGGCGGAGTGCTGCAGCACCAGCGCCAGCTCCGTGAAGTTGGTGGTCAGCACGGGGTCTCCGCCCTCGCGCTCGCTGGCCTCCAGCGCGTGCACGCCGGCCTCCGTCAGGTACTCCTCTAGGAGCTGGAACATCATGTTACACAATGTTAACAAACAACCTGAACTTTACTATCTTTTTATTATATTCAGAATACAAGATCTTAAATACCTAGTTAAATTCAAAATGCTTAGTCCCCAAATTATCAAAATTATCTATCTACTACAATTTGTTACAAGGGTTTATCAATAGGATACTGAAGCCAAAAAAATAGAGGTATGCCTGCTCATTTTAAAAAAAATAAATTCTAGTTCACTGGACTGATTATTTCAAACAGAAAATAAACCAAAGATTTTCTTTCAATTCTAGGTATTGCAACCGTAAATAAATAGAAATTGTCTCTTATTATCTGGATTTTTGTAGCAGAGTGCCAATCACTGGAGGGGTGCCAATAATAGTATGGTTTACCCTAATACCTATTTTTACATTGTCTTTATAACTTTATTAAATCTTAACTCATTAATAAATAGAATCATTCCTAGTGAGTGTGTAACAATGCACTTGTTTGTGTTGTTGTGTCTGTATCAACACAAATTTGACAACAGTTGTTACAGCTGCACTCCGTTCATTTATAAATATTACACATACTGTGTGTAAACAGTTTATTCTTTGAATAATATGTCACTCTGTAAAATGGATAGTTTTTGTGAGATGTAAATTTTATTTCTAAAACATCTAGGCACTTAAAATTAACTAAACTCCTAAAACATTATGTTTTTCCATACATTTTTGTTATCGTCACTTGTTTGTACAGTTCAGCACATGGAAATAAGGTGACGCAGTCTTGAATAATTACAATTTGTTTTAATGTAGACGAACCAAGTCAATGAACTCTTATATTATGTTAGTTGGAAGAAACATGTTCATGAATTTTCTGAAATCTTTCCACTGGAGAAGTACAAATAAATAAGCATCCATATTTGCAGATTTTATTTCATTTTGCTTCATTTATTTAGTTGGAAATTTCATCTATGATACCAAGATTGAATATACTTGAAAAAAGTATTATGATGTAATTCATCACGAGTATCGAGTCCTGCAATCACATCATCGCAATAATACAAGTTATGGACTTCACAGACAAAGTAGATGAATAATAGAATATCACTATAATTAACTAACACCCCATCTGCATACAATAAATACATCTTACTGTGAAATTACCTTCATTATTTTAACAATGAAGAATGAGGAAACATTATATCACCTTGAATATGTTTTTTGTGTTTTGTACCGAACATACATCTCATATAATTCTGTGATTTTAGCATTTGCAATTATTGTTTTAAAGATCAATTGAATTTGGCTGTTTTTCTTTGCTCGACTTGGCAAATTCATTTCTTTTTAGATTTTCTACTGTGTATTGCATGATCATAATAAGACATCACATACTGTAACTAGTCTATAAAATAATTTCAATTCGGCAACTGAAACATCTCATCAATCAGTTGTATGTATTACTTCAAGGCCAGACATTCTCAGACTAGTGCAAAGACCTTAGCTCTTTGTTTGATTTATAATTTTGCTAAGCAAACATGCAACAGTTGATAAGCTTCAAATATGATGAAACTATGTACCTTGAACACATGATTCTGGAGTTAATAAATAGATAAATTATTAGGAAGCATTAACAAGGTTGCAATTATCAGATTAATTAACAATTTCACTATGCCTTGGTTGACATAGAAATTTAAAAGTTAGGTACAGGTAGTCTTTATGATTCGTTTTTAAAATTGATCCAAATGTATTGGAATGATACATATTGTTATGGGAAACGCGGAAGCAAGTATAGGACTAGTCGGAAGACCGGTGTAACGGGTTCCCGCCATAAACATCGCAACATGTAAACACTATCCAGTTATAAGAGTGAAGGTTCGAGCAGCGAGTACAGCGGCTCGCGACGACGGTGGCGAGTGGCGAAGGCCGGGCGGCGCGTGGGACAGTGCACTCACCCCGCTCAGATCCATGTCGAAGCTGCGGCGGATGTCCCCGATGGGCTTCATCAGCTCCGCTACTATCTGTTCCAGCCGCTGAGAGTTCATACTCCACCGGTCTTGTCGGGACGTATTTCGTTCCCTGTAAATAGTGTTCTTTCATTGATAACATTACTGAAAGAAGACGCGGACACCATTCGGCCGCCTTTTACTATTCCATTGGCGCGAAACTTTCTGTCAACAACACTTATTTGATTTGCGAAACACTTTGGCAAAACTTTTAAATATTTTTGTGTGGCTTTTTTGTTGATATAGGTTCAAACCGATTACCTCCGCCTCTCCGTAGAGTCGGCGTCCATTTTACAATCATAAAATCGTACAAATAGGAAAAACGTAATAACAACGGTGGCCATTTATTTACGTTTTCATGGGAGACATTCTGCTCGTTATCAACATGCGAACATTCGCCGTTCGCCGTTCGTCGTAAATCTTG
This sequence comes from Trilocha varians, assembly GCA_030269945.2. Lineage (NCBI taxonomy): Eukaryota > Metazoa > Arthropoda > Insecta > Lepidoptera > Bombycidae > Trilocha > Trilocha varians. The sequence continues at coordinate 12,422,282 of AP028280.1, forward strand.
CTTGATGACTTTGTCTATGGCCAACTAAAAGTCTATGGAATTCGGGAAATTTTTTTTGGCATTCGACAGCAAATACAGCATTCATAAAAACTATTTTTTGTTACCTTTAAGCATTTTTATATTTTTCAACAAAAAAACACAGTAGAATAAATCAGTTTATCTTCATTCGGCTTATGTCCCGTCTGTATGGCTAGTAAACTAGTGCTTAGTATAAAAAAAAAACAAAAAGCAATTGTCAAAATGTCATTGATCTTTTCATTCATTTTCTTGACATGAGAAATTGGAGAAATTTTGTTGATTGTTCGGGATTGTTTACTATCTTATAAAAATATTATTTGCCCAATTAATAGGGTTGAATCCAAAGCAGTACTAACTGAATCTAATATAGGATAGTAATAGTCGATCGTGATACCGTGTAAGAGTGTGTTTGAAAGTGTTCACAATGAGTAAATCGCGGTGCTACTCCCTCATGAAATATCTCATAGTAGTGTTCAACATTATATTTATGGTAAGTTAAACGCTATTCTGAATTAGTATGTGATAGGATGTCGCGTTCTACTATTAGATTAGCTACACCATTCAAAATATACTGTTGTTTCAGTCATAGAAACAATAATCCTTCTATCTCTAGATAAATATCGATTGAAGTATCTAGTAACCTATTTATGTAGGCAATGAAATAAAATATGAATTTTATCTTATTTCCGTACTTTAGTGATTTTTTCCGTTACAGACAATGTAGTGAGTTAATAAATAAATAAAAAACAGAGTATATAGTAGTGAGTGGAGTGGTGCAGGCGCAGTGTAACATAAATAAACAAATGAGTAGATAGTGACCTGCGCTGCTCCAACCTAACACATGTTCTATAATAAACATTACAAACAAACAACAATCATGTACTTTCAAATTTAATCATTATCATTTCAAAATATTATAGATTATACTAGGTAATCCAAGTTTTTTTGCTGAATGAAAATTTGATTACACTGGTTTATTTAATTATTACATCCAACTCACATCTAACAGGAAGCAGGAAGGTAGTAAAATAACTTTCCAAACATGAGTAATGTCACAAACATCACAAAATCCTCTTAATTCAATATTTAAACATCCTCACAAGCTTGTTAATTTATCATAAACTAGCTGTACCCTGTGGCGCTATGCTGAGAAACAAATCAAAGAATATGTATTTTCCTTGCTTTCGGCAGGTGAAGTGGTTATTGGTACACAGCGAATCATTTAAAAAAATATCTACAGTCGTAGATATGTGACTGATCCAAAATTTTATAAAAATAATCCTTAATGAGGGTTATCATCTTAAAATTTAGCCCATCCGAAAATTTGTGATGTAAACTAGTATTAGGTATTTCTTTCTTATTAGTTGTTACCATCAGAAGTGTCATTTATGTTTCTTTATCTATTTGTACATAGTTCATAACCCTGAGTTCAGGTTGAGTTGTTGCAAAGCTCTTAACACAATAATTAGAATGTAAATGTTACACAGTCAGAGATATAAGTTCAATAAAACAATGTATTAAAACCATAGTGTATTTTGTATAATTTCAGTTTGTGGGGTTGGGATGTGTGAGTTTTGCTTCGTGGGCGCTCTGGGAGGGCAGCGCGGCAGAGAGCACGTCGGGACGGGCGGCGCTGGGGGCCGTGCTGGCGTGGGGGCTGGCGCTACTGGCGGGCGCGGCGCTGGCGCTGGGCGGGGCGGTGCGCGGGTCGGGCGCGGTGCTGGGCGCAGGCTGCTCGCTGCTGGCGCTGTCCGCCGCCGCCGAGGCCGCTGCCGCCTGCTGGGCCGCCGCGCACCTCCCCGCGCTGCACCACGCGCTGCACGACACGCTCGCGCTCACCGTCAGACATCATTACGGCGTGCTGCCCTCACGCACGCAGCTCCTCGACGCCATACAGGAGGGGGTCAGTACTGCTCGCCCGTCACCCGCTGACTACTCCACACATGGCACAGGCGCTGACCAGAGCTGTGTGTTACAGTTGGAGTGCTGCGGCGCGGACAGTGCTCGCGACTGGCAGGAGTCGTGGTGGTCGCAGCAGCAGTCCAAGTCGGACGCGGTGCTCGACCTCTCCATCTCCGCTCCGCCTCAGTACTACCACGTGCCGGCCTCCTGCTGCAACCCTGCCTTGCTCAATGTAACTATTCTTTTGTTTTTTATAAAATTATGCTAAATGCTTAACATCGCTGCAGCGTGCCGCCCGCGTGCCGCTGTCGCACCAGTAGTATGTGTGTGTGTGTGTGTGTGTGTGACAGAGCGAGGGGTCGTGCCGCGTGGTGTCGGCGAGCGGGTCGGGTCGCGGCGTGCGGGGCGCGGGGTGCGCGGGCCGCGTGCTGTGGTCGCTGCAGCGTGCCGCCCGCGTGCCGCTGTCGCTGGGCGCGGTGCTGCTAGCCCTGCACGCGCTCACCGTGCTGCTGACGTTGGCGCTGGCGCTCACCACTCAGCCGCGCACTCCGTACAAGGCCTGAACATTACATCACTCTTCATCAGGCAGGTACTGGTGTGATCGCTCTCATTAAACCTACATCATCACACTTACAACAACACTCCTAATATGTATATTCTTGTCACTCCTGGGGCTGGTGCACGTGTCGCAAATTGCAAAGTATTTTTTTTTGTTGGAGTGTCTTCACACTCTTAATACAAGCTTTAAGAAAGATTGAACTATGCGCAATCTTCAAATTTTACAATTCTGATTTCTGATTCCGGCTGAGCGGAGTCGAAGTGTTACAGTTCAATTTTTGGATGGGAATTGATATGAGCCAGTTAAAATTTTTAACTAGGTTTCCGAACCCAGATCACAGCAGAAAAACTGAGCCTAGCGAAGCTTTCTCGCACGAATAAAAAATCAGTTGTAGATACGCTCTGTCCTGCGCTAGGCATTGCCCAATGTGTGCCAGCCCTTACAAACAAAATATTACTTTATTTTATAGTTTAAATAAGCAATATGGTTATCTCTCTCGTAAATGGACGTTTTTTGCGTACCTATAATATTATACAAGTAGTCTAGGACTATGTTTGCTCTCTATTATATAAAAAGGTAATAACAAGTGTTTTATTATTTTGTTTTGTAGTTTTTAAAGTTACAATTAATTTATGAAGAAGTACAAAGAGACAGTAAGATATATTTTATTATTTGTACAACTACTTATGAAAATTGTTGGAGACCGCCTATATTCTCATAGTTCGTTTAAAATATCGTAATTAATACAAAACATTGCCTTATCTAACCGTAGAGCATTTAATGATAATTATACAATTTTGATAAATTATGTTGAGTCTTACATCTGATGACTGTATATTGTGTTGTCCTCAAATAAGACTGAAGACGCCTCGAGCTCGACTGCCATACATTACATTACATTACATTATTGTTTTATTATATTATTTAACTTTATAATCCCAGTTATGAAGACTGTAATTACGCATTTATTTTAATGGGAAAATGTAAATGTAATAATTTCTAAATAATATGATTAGGTATATTAATGTCAAGTCATATTTGATTTGCGAAAGTCCTCGTTGTCACTGTTGTTAAAATTTACACAATTTCATATGAAATTCATAAGAAAATGAAATGGAAATGTTCTATAATACTGTTTTATGTTATATATTCATCGTGGTCTAGTGTGACTGCGAGTTTATCGGAATGAGTAATATAATAGATGGCGCCACAGATATTACATTATTATCTATTTTTTCAATTCTACATAAGATATAAGTATAATTAAAGCTATGTTGATTGAACACTACTAAACGTCGGTTTAGTGTTAGTATAAGACATGTGTAGTGTTGTTCACAACTATCACCGGTGTGGAGCTGTAACCAAATGTGAGTTAGAATATAAGTACAACTATCATATGAGTACATCATATTATTATATTAAATACAATTGTTTTTAAATCGAATTATAATGGTTTTATGTCTTATTGTCAAAATTACAACGATTTCTGCATATCTACTAGTACTGCAAATACATCTTTCAGATTGTTGTCTCAGTTATGTGTAAGAAATATGTTGATGTCAAACAAAATACCACAAGCAAATACTTCAAATTATCGAATATTAATTAGTAGAAATTATTTAAGTTTACCTGTTCACTTCTTGCTATTATAACCTTATGAGTCTGCAAGATGTGAGTACTATGCCTAGTGTTAAGGGAGTGACATACGATCATACAACTATTCGATGTTTTTTTGGTCGTATGTACTAGGGATGTTGCGAATGTCGATCTTTGGATGCGAATGTTGACGATTCAAACAAAAAGTTCAAGGTTTTTTACTGACAAGATATTTTACCTGCACTGGATCGACTTATTTATTTAAAATATTTAAGAAACATCAACATGACAATTTAACAATCATTCTTAACGAGACTTGGGAAGTACTTGTCCCCCCACCAAATACCTGAAACCCCCCGCAAATCATTTTGACAACGGAAGGTAGTAGACCCATCGAGTTTAGGCTCGTTTTAAAGAGCAAGTAGAGGTCTTTATTTTATTTCTGTCAGATTCCTTCTACATCTCCACAACTTTGGTCAAAACATTCGCATGATTTTTTGCGAATGCGAATATTCAAAAACATGCGAATATTCGCTACATCCCTAGTATGTGCATTATCGGTCGTGTGTCAATGACATTTAATGTTAAGTCGGCTCGCTCGTGTGTCACTCCTCTGATATACAACTGAAAGTATTATGTTTATGTATTGTAGGGTAGTTATTCCTATTTACAACATTAATAATATCTCAGTTTCCTATTCTCTGTACCTGAATTATTGTTGCATTTATTCTGTTTAAGACTGATTTTTATTATTTACTGAATAAACCTGACTGACCTTATGATGAAGTACAACTATTCTAAGATTTTGTGTTCTTTTTCTTTGTTTTGTGTTTGTGGATGTTTTTACAATTAAGTATCTTGTGTGTAACAAACTAATGTTTTTAAAATGTAAGAAATGATCGTATTATTACAAACTGTAAACCATAGATAATATGGTTTAGTGCCATAGATGTCTACAATTGAGATGACGATAGAATCATAATTATTTATATATGTTATTAGTAGGTCTGTGTCTGGTGTAATTGTACATTAGTTGTTAGTTTAGTTTACTATAGTTGAATGAGCGTCGCGGTACAGCACACAAACACGTATATCATTTTACGATACTTTTGTATCAATTTTATTTATTAGAAAATCTTCTTAAAAGAAGTCCATTGATTCTCTTCAACAACTAGAATGAACTACATGAACCTCCTTCCTTACTTACTTTACTGTGAAGTAACCCACCTCAGTCCGACTCTTAATCCCAATCAATAGTCTATTTTATTTTAGTATTGTTGGGAATTTCGCAGCCTCGAGATTCGATGTCTCAGTGGTTCATTTTCTGTTGTTTCCACGTAAGTACTAGCTAGTATTATTAGAAACTAACGAAACCTTAAAATAAAATAATGTTTTGTCCTCGTAAATTTCCCGCCTTAATCTTTTCAGCTTTATTGTTAATCCTCTGTCTACTGTTTACAAGAGAGGAGATACTTATAAAAACCACAATTTAATGACTAACTCTTACCAACTGCCCATAGACTAACAGTACACTTCAAGTGCAAGAGGGCGATATCCTCGTGTGTGTGTGTTCGTGACGCTCGTCACTCTGTGCCATGTCATTGTGTAGGTACTCGGTACTCGGTAGTGCTCAGTACCGGCGTGTTTGTCTTGTTATTGTGAACACTAATAAATGTATTAACACTACAATATTGTTTTATTTACATGTACTGTACTGTACCAACCCATTACTGCCCACTGTTGGGCTCAGGACTCCTCAGAAGAGGGATTAGGCATAGTCCACCACGCTTGCCCAGTGCGGATTGGGGACTTCACATATCTTCAAAGGATTTTTTAGAACCCTTTTCTGACATGCAGGTTTCCTCACGATGTTTACCTTCACTGTTTTAGCCAGTGGTGTTGTGAAAAATTGCACATAAATATTTTTCACATTTAGATTTAGATTTATTTATATAAACTACCTAAATTGAGTAAGATATTTGAGTTTAATTCTGGTACAACGCTTGTTATTGCAGCGGTCCGTGAACGTCGGTAATCACTTACGTACTTAAGGCAATAAAAAAAACTCCCTGTAAAACTTTTTGGCTGTATAATAACTTATTTTAAGAGGAAACACGTCTGCTAGTCTAACACATGTCTCATAGTAGGTAGGAGTCTATTGCGTCAATAAAACGACCACCTTGTGTCAAATATTTCTAAGATATACTTAACTATCTGCTAACAGATATAGGCAGGAAGCTTTTCTTACTCTCAGCCGCTACAGCTCATGTTAAGGAATCACTTTGAACTTGTTGACAAATTTATTCACCAAGTAATTACAATTTAACTTTTTACTTACTAAAGGTGCCTAGTTTTTCGAATTCAACAAACAAGTATTATGCAGTGTCGGTATGCACTTCGGATTAAGTACATTACGTTTTTTTTCAAGAAAAACACGCCGATCCGATCAGTACCTACCTAACGTTTGAAATAACATCCAAAAAACCTATAAACATGATACAACACATTGTATTTTTAATTATTTATTTACAGCACGTTAGTGGTTGTTCAAGTTGAATATATTACCACATTAGTATGTACGTGTTGTCGAAAAGGTACGTGTTGTTGTAAATGAGGAGATGTATTTTGGAAAGCGGAATCATTTGCATTTGATTTGGTGAGTATGTATTGCTGAAGAACATCAATAAAGATAATTTGTATAATCTGATGAGTAGCTTTTAAATTAAGTGGGATGCAGTCGTCTTCATTTTAAGAGTTCCGTAGTACAATCTAGGAGTTTCATAATCTAACTTCGCAATGACTGTCGGTCCGAGCTTTTTGTTGAAAGCTATAGGTGAGCACTACATAACTGAAACTTTATAGAAACATATAAATAAATACTTTTTACGCGGAAAGAAGCGTCTTATATTCTTCTAAGAAAGAGTTTTATATTCTTCTTTTAAAGCTGTTGAGTTGTTTTCTGCTTAAAAGTTTTATTGGACAAAATGTTTAGTTAAACTACGGAACTCTACTTGATAATAATATAACATCGCTTGTTGCTTGTCACTAGTTGTTACTCACTTATCCAATTAGTTTTTTTTGAAATATTTTTGAATATATTGATTTATACTGATACTAGCTGCCCGGCGCAACTTCGTCTGCGTCAAAAAAAAAAATCCCGGGTATGAATCTAAACCATTCTCGAATCTCCACGAACACACACAAAAAATTTCATCAAAATCGGTCCAGTCGTTTAGGAGGAGTTCAGTCACATACAGACGCACACAATATTAATTATTATACAGGGTGATTTGTTAGACAGGGTACATATTGCAGGAGGGTGATGAGTACTCTGTTCTAATACGGAATATTACAAAAAATAAGTAAAATTACATTTTTTATTTTTAATCTAAATTCGACAAAACTACCTCAAACATAAGCAATTTCGGCTTAAAGAGTGTTGACTAATGACCTCTAGTGATCTCGCGCACCCCACACCTCCGCCACACCTATCAGTTACTGTTGTCGAAAAACCATCATTTTGCAAGAATTTTAGATATTTTTAAGTTGCGATTACTAAGGCATTAAGCCATATTCTTTGGTAATAATATTTTTACTGATTGTATATAACCATCAGCTACCATGACCTTCAATATGTACCCTCACTAGGAAATCACCCTGTATAATAAGATGTTTGACATAACTTGTATAAAACTAGGGACAAAGTTTTAAGTTTTAAAATATCTATTTCTATTCAATGAACATTCACATAGCTTTTAAGCAATCAAAAATAAACAATAATAACCAACCTTGTGATAAGTGAGCAATTATGCTTCAGGACCATTCATCAATTACAGAACGTCATACATTCATCGATATTATTACTTCAATTGAACCAACAAATTGAACGTGACCCTTTCAATGAAGGGGCTCCGTTTATTAAGAAGGTCTCTGAATGTAAGCCGAGTCCAGAGTCTTGTGGAAAGCAATCAAGGACAATACAGAGCGAGTGGGCAGCGGAGATACCACCGCTAATGAACACTTCCTTGGAGACAGAACACTTTCATATCACAATAATGCACACAGATGTTGTTGTGAGAAACTCACAAATACAATAATCCTTTATTTAATTCAATTAAAAAAAAATAGCGTATTCGATACGCACACATGGAACAAAGTCATCACATTGCAGTTATCATGTTTGTCTAGATCAAATGTCAGGTATCAGGAATGTCGGTGCAACAAGTAGCTGTTTGTATGTGAGCACTACTGTAGGTATGTACTCACATTCTTATTATTGTTAGTACACAGTAGCTTCAGTGAGGTTCTATCTCAGATAACACAGTAATGGTCCACAGAACATTCCTCTTATTCTGAGAACAAGAGGTGCGCTTTGTACATTATTTAATGCTTATATAAAGATGTTATTGTTTGTCATTGGATATTTACTATCTTTAACATTCATCGAAATTATTTTATTTATTGACTTTGTAAGTTGACATTAAGTTCGGCTTATCACTTGATGAGACGTAGCTGTCCTTGCAGATGATACTGTCGGAGGTACATTTCCGGCCTTAGACGACACATGATGTATTCTACTATACAAGTAGTATAGTAAAGCTTTATAAAGTAGTTTCAGTAGTTTTTAAACTAAGTGCGCTTATAATAGTTTGTATAAACTTCGATATTAAATAGCAAAACAATTTACTGTCGAATTGAGCAAACAACTCATTTTAAAGTCAACTAAAACAGATGAGGATTATTTTGGGGCAAACCGCGCGCCGGTGCCTTCATTAAATTATAATAAACAAAGTTGGATGTTCCTCGGAGTCGGAGCGCCCCTCACGGAACGAACAATAGGTATTGTATGAAATACAAGGAAATTGAACTTATGAGTTGTAGAGACTGTTTGTATACTCGTAGGGACAAAGTTGGCTGGTGATCGAGACCAGCCAACCAGAAGTCGGTTCAAGACTTCATGCAAACCTAGTAATGCTTCATGTAATTAGTTCACAGTCTGACAGTTTTGCCTATGGCATCATCCCCGAAAACTCCAGACCAATAACATTAAAATGTTCAATTGATGATAAGGGGAAATCACAACTCTATCACCTTTTGACGTCATTAGGTACGTTTTCATTGATGTACCTTGTCTTCCAGTGACTGACCATGACGTCCATGACGTCCATGACTGAATGCGGGAATAGGTACTCAGTTCGCAATAATAACAAGTTCATTAATTAGTGATACTTTTCAGGAAATCATTGGTCACGTTGAGGATTCAACTAATAGGAAATTTTACAGAGACAAATAAAACAACAAATGCACATATTATTTTACCTAATTATAAAGATTTTTTTCAAGTAGGTATTATTATTTAATTATGTTCTTAGGTAGTATAGGGAAAACTTCAAATAATATCTCGATATCTAGAAAACTAAGCTCCATCGAATTGTTATTATTTTTCGTTTAGTACACAAACAACGAGATTGTCACGTGACTTGGTGAAGGTCACCGACATCTCCGAAGGGTTGAATGACCTAAATACAAATTACTTCAATCAACCCATTAGGAACGCAACCGTTACGAGTTCCATGCTTCTTATCAACGGTCATCGTCCAGGTGTTTAGTCTCGCTGTCCGTCTGGGAGGCAGATACTTTAATGTACTCTGTAGATCTAGGACATCATGTAACTTTGCATAATATTATTTATACATTTTAATAAGGGTCGTGTTTAAAGCGTTTAGTGAGTTTTAAAATATCAATAAGCAAGGCTGTAAAGTCTGAGTAAGCTCCCGGGTCCCCGAGCTTACGTTAGGGGTCTGAGGGGGGGATGGCAGTCGCGCCACCGAGTCCCTCCCCTCGGGCAGTCAGTGCCTTACGAGGCGCGCCGCGGAGTGGTCGTGTGTGCGCGCGTGTGTGTGTCGATGTTCGGGCCGCGCCGACCTGCATGCGGCCTCGCAACCGACGTCTTCCGGTGAACGCAGCCACCATGGGATGCACCAGGGAGTTCTGCACCGCCGAGAAGATCTTCATATTCATCAACATCGCGTTTGCGGTAAGCCTCGGTTCACCACCAACCCCTAACATCAAAACATTACAAACCATAGTTACCACGAGCTGTTGTGTGTGAGATCCACTCGCTGCTGCTCGGGGACTCGCGACCTCTGCCTCTGACACGCGATATAATCATAATATACATTACCTTTAATCAATTACCGATATCATTCTATGAAAAGCTTTGTTTACATTAAAATTTGCAGTTAAACTTAGTCGTGGCCGCCTAGTAAATAATATCATTATTACACACATTGTAATGACTAAACAAAACTAGTAAGAAACAATAGTGTTTCACATGTAACGAGTGCGGACTCATGTTATCGCAATTGTATCTCACCTTTCCATAGTTGAGTAAATTCCTCGAAGATGATACACCGTGTATGTAGTTATGGTGTAACTGTCTATAATCTAATTAGTACATTTCGTACAGCTCGGTGCTCACCACTCGAATTCAAACACGATAATTCCTCATTGTTATTGTATATTTTCGTTCAGAGTTTTTAAAAGAAACCTTATAATCTAAAATCCCTGAGTAGCGATAACAGCTTACCATCAAACGGATCGTTGGCACGTCTGATGTACCACATCTGTTACTAGTTCACAGAAGATGTCTTAGTCATAAGCCGGAGCTTTGGTCAACCAATAGATACTACTCACGTCTTGGTCTTGTATTTCATAACTTCACAAATATTTTTTCTACACAGTGTGGTATCGTTTAAACACGTATATGGGTTCTTGAGTCCTGTTTTTTTATAAACATCCTTATGAAAGGGTGGGTCCGCTCCGTATTCAGAACCGGTTCTACCTGAGGAAAGGGTCCCTGCGCTCTGGCTCAAACAAAACACATGACACCGACGAGCTTTAAAAATAATACTCTGTTGTATACATTCTTAGTATGATAAACGTTCTTTAGCTTGCCCTAAAATATTGTTAAATGTTATGTTCCCTTACTCCACTCAATCTCATGTAGATCGTCCACTCGTCTTGTTTCGACAACCTGCTGAGTTATTTACCAACTGTATTATGAAACAAGCCTCGGTCAAGTCCATTGTTTTAACAAAACTAGATAACCAACATTTACGATGACATGTTGAACCCGCATCATAATTTGATATCAAGTTATATTAATTAATCATAATTACACAACAAAGAAGAATGTAAATGTCGTCGTATTTAAAATATTTGCTAATTACGTTACAATTAAAATGACTTCAACAATTCAATTTACAAAATAATCATTGTGGTCAGCACAGAAAAAAAATTTGTCTCATGTGTCTGTATTTTGATTTTATTAGTGTTAGCGGTAAATTTAGTAAGAAAGGGTGGATCACAACCATAAGAACAAACAATACGACGGTGACGGATGACTGATTCACTTCTGTTAACCACAAATATTATTATAATCATTTGTCTGTACAGGAGGACACTAAAATTATAACTGATACCTCATACCTCTCTGAAACTGGGACCAAATATACTACTTATACCTTAAAACCTTAGAATAATATGAACTTCCTTATCAAAGTAAAAACTTAGTGAGAAGGAGGTAAACAGGAGGAGGTTGACGTGATCAATTCGCGAAATACAATCATACATGTTGTTTACCCTTGAAATAAAAACATAATGACTGCACATGTAACTAACAATTATGATTTAATCACTGAGCAACACTTCTTCCAGCATAATATAATAATTACTACTTTTGCTCGTCACTTGCAATATAACTATAAGATTTAAAGGTTCACGGAACCCGGGGTTTTTCCTACAGCTACTTACCAAATAACCGAAATAAACAGATTCAGTTGCAGATTTATCGTAGCACAAGTTCATGGAATACAACTTACTCTGACTCATTTAAAACAAATGCCATTTTGGAATTTGTCCATCGCATTCCACAGCGAGCACGGATACCGGGCAGATTGTAATAGTACCTAATATCTGATACTGGAATTTGCTCAGGAATCAGAACTCGAAGTAAAACATATAATAGGTGGCTTAAATGGCCATTTTACATTGAACTGTAAACAACCAATCAATAAGTTCATGCGGTCGTTTTTAAATTAAGCTCGCGTGAAGAGTTTCAAACACAAGCGAAACATAATTGAGTTTGAATCAACTATTTATGACAAAGCAAATATGTACGTATAAGTGTGTAGCACTAGGTGGTACGCCGCTCATCGACACCAGGTTATGATTAATCACGATTTTTCGCAATAAATGTTTATCGCTAAGTTGAGATCATTGAAGGTTTACAGCAGACACCCACACAAGTGAACTTTCACTCACACATTAATGCTGTTGTTGTTGTGTACAGCGTGTCAGTCACACACACACACACACATGCACAGTAGCTCAGCTGCCGAGTGCAGAGTGCTGATACATTCCAAACTTATTGTCTCGTTGCATCACAAACTTGCTTTGTCTTACAATTCGCTTCAATCGTTTCTCTCTTTGTTATACATTTTGCAGTTTCCTTTGAAACGAATTGTAGTGTTGTAAATTGATTTATGTGTACACTTCAAGTACTTTGTGTGTAAGTTGATAGCTCTAATCCCTTTCAACCGAGGTCACTGGTTGGACAATACAGTCGAACCATCCTAATAGACCAAAATAATAAAAAGTTTTATTTATTTCCTCGCAGAAACAAAGTATATTTAAAGAATACTTTATTTATAATACCGCTACTTTTTATGTTACTTAAATGAATCCCTCGTCGATGATGAACTGGTAAAAAACCAGTAGAACGTCATCGACTACAGAGCCGGTGTCCCGGAGCGATGACCCACTATAATACTGAACACAAAAACTAGTATCGACTGTGACTGTTCACTATCCGCACTCATGTCCGATACTCTCTAATGAAATCAACGTAGACGACATTATATAAACACACGTCACACGACAGGTCATACAGAGCACACACTCTGCACATTGCACTTTGTAATTTGTACGTGCTCCGTACGAAAACAAACAAAACTATACAATTATTGTGGATTTCATTAAACAAGGTGAAGAATTGTTTATAATTTAAATATGCATATCTATTAATACTCAAAATACAGTGCAATTTAGACTTAAGAAGGCATAAATGGATGGTGTGAAAGAAAACAGGAAGATTTATGGCATCGCAGAACACTTGTACAGTACTTTAAAAATTAAGCATTATCTGAGTATTAATTATCATGGTAAAGAAATCGACCCCGATGTGCTATATGGATAAGAGTATTGATTCAGTTGTACGGGAGCTAGTAGCGAGTAGTTCGTACTGTACCGTATGTGAATGTAAATTACCTAAATACCAATAAAGAGAATCGTCAGTGTGGGACAGTGAGACGGCAGGCGTCGCGCTGAGACATATGTTCTATTGACGAATGTGGAGCATGTGTGTGTGTGTGTGTGTGTTGCGTTACTAAATGACTCCCAATAAAGTTCGGCATCTTTGACAATTGGAACGATCATTGAGTCAATCAACGGACGCACTTGTCCGTAATGTTAAATCGTTTAACCTCCTTCATCTACTCCTACTGCTACTTCGACTTGTTATTCTAGGACTATTAATAATAGGTATTGGAAATAAACTAGGCCAAAAGGTGTTCCAAAAATGATTCGATGCTACGAATCAATCTAATAGATAATGCGAAATGAATCTGATTGAGGAACTTACATCTCAAGGAGCAGATCAAGATTGTTGTCTCCCTCGAATGAAAGGCTCAAACAAAATATAAATAAAAATAATAATAAAAGAACCCCTTTATTCTACTACCATTTTATTTTATTTTTTGTGAATATACATAAACAAAGTATAGAAACTAAAATAGCTACAAAATTCAAATTATAAAAATTAAAGTTAGTTTATATGGTAGAAGTCGCCTCTCCGGCGGAGGCCTCTCCCTATTTCTTCCACAGTTTTCGGTTCCTCGCTGTTTGCATCCAATGGGGTCCGTTTCTTTCTGTAAAAATGTCCCTCCACCTTTTTCTTTGTCTTCCTGTCTCTAGGTAGCCACTCTGTTACTTTTTTCGTCCATCTTTCGCTCTCCATTCTACAAATGTGACCAGCCCATTTCCACTTAAGAAGTCTATTTCTCTCTAAAATATAGGCTGTGTTAATTATTATGTAAGGATCTGTTTTATAGTTTGTATAGTGGTGACATTCACACAACTCGCAGTCGACTGTTTTTAGCAACACTCGACAACAATCTTAATACCCAAAACAGAGCAGGATTAACGAGTCTTAACTGGATTAGTATTAAGTGTACATAAGCATAGACCATACAGGAAGAACCACCGTAATAACTATGATATGGTCTAATCATCATACGTTTATAGACTTATTTTTTTTTTTTCTAACTTTATTCAATGTTTCCTTAGCAAGACAAATAAGAATAAACTCTCTATGAATAGTTATTTTTTCTCTTTTTTCTATATCATAATATTGCTAAAATGTGTTTAAAGAATATTGTGTACCTACCTCGGATAATTATGAAGAACATTGGTCATAGTATACAGCTAAGCTAAAGGTTTGCTTTAGTTACGTAGAACACAATATCTCAAAAGTTCTCTACAAATTAAAATTACGTGTGAACACGAGAAGTGCCGTTCTTCTATATTATGTAGTATTCACCGGGTTCTGTGTACTCGTATTGTAGCGTGGCGGGAATATTGTGTTAGTAAGTCAATAAACTATGTGTTACACAGTGTACACGTGACGCGCCGGTAGTCAATAGCCCAGTCAAATTAGGGTTTCACCTCGGAATGAAAGATAATAAGCTGCAAATTAGTATGAACCTTTGTTTTGTCATTCTAAATGTTGTCTCAAAAGTCACAATCGTTATCGTGTCCGCGTCTCAAGATATTCAAGGTCAAAGATCACAAAAATCGGTTTTTCGCGAATATCTGGCTTCCTATCGGTTAAATGAGATTTGCATTTATTATAAAAGTTGTAGGCTATAAAATTCCCCACAACTTTTGTTCAAACTTTTTTTTCATACGACCAACCGTTTTGAAGGTAGAGCGCGAAGAGTGCACATCGTACAGTCATATACGGCCTAATACAAGGTCAAGCGTGAGTTATAGTTATCAGTACGTTATAAAGTCAATTATTTACTTGGAAATTATAATTATTAAACAATGCCATTATTTATGTACTAACTATAAATTATTTATATTTAATTAAAGTAAGTAACTTGATTATTTATATATAATTATTCATATTTAACTATTTTAGTATAAAATATTATTAATTCTGGATTATATATTTTAGTTTTATTTTAAGTTAAAATGATAGAGTATATATTTTACACATATTTTTATTTATTATTAAATACGGCATAATATACATTTATCAAAATGTGAGTTCAAATATCAAAAGTATCTTTGTTGATTTTAATTGTAATGAAATTGGAAATGGAAGCTAATTATCTTCTTCTTCTTTGTCGTCTTCTTCTTCTTGTCGCTCAAAAATGTTCGATTCATTGTCATCATCCTCATTATCTGTCATGTTCATCTCCAAACCTTCCAGAATATCGGGATCATATGTATTTTCTTCATCGGGATTACTTGGATACAGTGAAGCGTTGAGGCAAGCTTGTCCGTTGCACTGGCCGCAAGCTAAAGAACATTGTAGCCCTGATTTTCTGCATCCACAGCGGGAACCACAACCATTTTTGCAATTGCAAAATATTACGTTTAGTAGTTCGGCTGGTGCTGCAGGTAATAACGTTCGTATGGGCTCCAGGATTTCATTTTCAAGCATCCAGCCCCATTCTTGAAGTTCTAAGTCCTTCCCTAACCACGTTTGAATCTGGTAGTAGACACGTTTTATGTGTTGATGAGCTGCTGCACTTGTTGGTGGAAGTGTTGACAGTTGTACAGGTTTATTTAGTTTTGTAAATTTGATGAATTGCGTGTAGCGGAAATGATCAATGTTGTCCTCAGATTTTGGAGCATTATATAATGCCAACAAGATGCGCACTCCATTTTCTAATAATGTTTGTTTTGGGCAGTTTTCTTGTTGAAATACTTCCACCAGTTTATCTAAATCAGGATTTTTTTCCAATGCTCTAGTAACAGTTTTTTTTCCTTTTTTAAATAGCGCAGAAGTCGTGTCACAGCCACTGAATGCGTGTAAAAATAAAATGTGCTTTTTAGTACGAGGATATTGGTCAAAACTTTTAGTAGAATATATTTGTGTTTTGACATTGCCTTTGCCAACTTTTTTCAAAAAAAAATCCTGATTATGTGACCGAGTACGTCCAATTAAAATAACGAGCAAATCGATATCTTCTCCTATGATGACAGCAAAATTGATTTTTTCAAAATTCTAGACTAGAATACCCCCTTAAATATAAATAATTAATAGTTAGTACATAAATAATAGGCATTGTTTAATAATTATAATTTCCAAGTAAATAATTGACTTTATAACGTACTGATAACTATAACTCACGCTTGACCTTGTATTAGGCCGTATATGACTGTACGATGTGCACTCTTCGCGCTCTACCTTCAAAACGGTTGGTCGTATGAAAAAAAAGTTTGAACAAAAGTTGTGGGGAATTTTATAGCCTACAACTTTTATAATAAATGCAAATCTCATTTAACCGATAGGAAGCCAGATATTCGCGAAAAACCGATTTTTGTGATCTTTGACCTTGAATATCATGAGACGCGGACACGATAACGATTGTGACTTTTGAGACAACATTTAGAATGACAAAACAAAGGTTCATACCAATTTGCAGCTTATTATCTTTCATTCCGAGGTTGACCCCTTTTTTTACCTAATTTGACTGGGCTACAAGGCCGAGTCGAGATGAACAGTCGCCATGTGCACGCTGCACCTTATCCACCACAACCAATAAACACTCACTTGGTTCTGTGACATCATCTCAGCATCGTGAATTTTGCTCCAAGCTGGGTACACCTTCACATACTAACTGCTGCTCGAGAACATCGGGTAACTCCTCTGATTCAGAATCTGATATTTAAAAAAATAAAATCGAGACGAATGCTTTGCATAAGCAAGCATATATATTTATTGAAATCATTATTATATTATAAATGTAGTATTTGTATTGAATGAGTAGGTACATAGTTCAATAGGAATTGATATCGTTATCGGAAAAATCCTAGATCGAAGAGTCATGCATGTTATAGAAAATACAATAACTAGTGCACTGATTATACCGTATTTGTACACATTTTATATTAAACAATTTGTGATAAAAATACAAATTTAGAGCAACAACACCAAAATTGGACATTGCACCTCTCTATAACAAATCAATTTTCTAGCTTTCATACGAGTATATGAGTACTAGAGACAAGCATGAGGAAATCGAGATGAAGTTTGCAACTGCAAATATTATTATCCCTAATCATTAATCTTCATTATAATGTCGTCTAAATAAAATTCAGGAGAATGTGTGAGATATATCGAGTATATCGAAGTATAATATAATGTATAAAGTGTGGAGGAGTGATCGTCCTGACACAGTTACCCGCAAGGCTCCTACCCTCGACCGTTGTGCACTGACCCTGACCCGCCCGCCCTGGCACTCCTCCACAACACAATATCTACCTTATTTCCAACGCTTTGAGTACAATTTCCAATCCTGTAATCCTCGTACCAAATCGCTATCAGTGTCCTGTCTGCTCCAGGATTCAGTCTTGTCTTAGCTTCCTTTATGCTAAAAGAATCAAGACATTTGAATTTAACAAGGTCTTTGTAAGGTTGTGCCACTCACTTGTTAAACATCTGAAACTCAGAAGCAATCCGTGACCGAGACGCAAGGATTTGTTTTGAAGCGAGTGCATCTGCTTATATGTATAGTGACTGGTAGGTATGTAGTAGGTACAATGCGTCGAGTACAAAGGACGTGTTAGCTACAACCTGCTAACATGTTTCAGCGTGACATTGTCCCACATCTTCGACACAAGGCGACATATCGCAATCCTTGTTTACCTAAAAGCTTCGCAATTATTCACGACGACACAATCACTACACAGATACTCTCCCAGTCTTTATATTATGATGAAATCTTGTAATGTAGTGTAGTCTGAGTGGTTAATTCCATACAATTATTCACCATCCATCAGTGGTTTTGTATGTTTTTTATTTGATAAATTGAACGCGTATGGTTTTTATCTAACTAGTAATGCGCAGATCCGCGTTCTCACAGAAACATAATAATAGTATATTATTTTTTTAATTTAATATCACTAAATCACTGGTAGGTACCACAAAGTGGATTTCATTTTCATTACTGAAGAAAATTTCACTAAAGAAGAGATGGAAGATTTACAAAAAATGTTTATTAAGGAAGGTTTGAATCACTGTGTAGTCAACGTGTTAAGAAAGATTATACTCGGAATATTAGAAAACTAGCTGACCCGCGCAACTTCGTCTGCGTTACAAAGGGGTTCAAACAGTACTCGCTATGTCGTCGCGATATTATTTTCGCCGCCCGCTGTGGGTGTATTGTATTAATAAAATTGCGTTTTATACTCGTGATAACTTCTAAACGAAAAGTCCGATTGGAATAAAACAAAAAGTAATTTACTTCTACATTAATACTCTTGATAATATAATACTTAATTTGGATAAGGGTTAATATAACGATACTCTTTTAACGTTAAATTACTTTTTCGGACAATTTTTTTATTTTTATAAACATAAAAGCGGTTATTGTGACTAAACTATGATAGTTAGATATATGCTCTCGCGGACTTTTTTGTTTGTCTTCAAAAGACCTAAAAACCCGTAGTACATTATTTTGTTCTATTGTCAATAGTTTTTGCAGCGTACGCATAAATAGGTTTTTGATTTTTCACCTTTTGTTACATATTCGATATTTTCATGCTGATCCCTATTTTTTTTGAAAATAAAATATAGCCTATAACCTTCCTCAATAAATGGACTTTCCAACAGTGAAAGAATATTTGAAATCGGACCGGTAGTTTCTGAGATTAGCGCGTTCAAACAAACAAACAAACAAACTCTTCAGCTTTATAATATTAGTATAGATTTTGATTTTGATTTATGTAAGTTAGATGTTCAAAAGAACCGTATTTAAGCATGACTTTAGGTTTAAGAACAAGACAGTTTGTACCCTGAAATACCAGACAATGGATATGTTAATATGAGTAAGAGTGTTATGGAGCGTGAACAGTCGTGTGTAACGCAATGTTTACATATTCCGGTAATCTGTGCGAGTCAACACGTGGCTCCTCGCGACCGTTATAGATAACACATATCATAGCCAAGCGGACCGAACACAATAATATTATAGTCATATGTGTACTACTAGCAGATGAGATTGTTCACGAGACTAGGCAAGCACAATAGTTAAAAACGGTTGTATGAAAATTATATCGAACTTATCCACAACTCACTTTCTACGCTCATTGTTTTTTTAATTGCCTTGTAGGCAGACGAGCTAACGGGCCACCTGATTGTAAGCGGTTACCGTTGCTCATAGACCACACTGCTTGTTGCAGACACTGCTTGCAGACACTTTCTGTTTAATTGTTATTAAACAAGTTGATTGGTGGTTTCAGAAATTATAAAAATCAAGGTAGTTTCCTGCAGGTACTAAGTGGTTGTAACTAAAGCCTTACTTTGGAATGTATTCCATAATATGGAAGCTATCCTGGATCCTGCTACTTTATATTTTATAATGTCAATATAGTACTGTTTGTTTCCTAAATAAATAAACAAATATGCTGTTCGGCTGGTGTCTACGTGAGCAGCTCTTGAGTCCAGTTACTGTTCTATCTGCATAGTGGTGAATAGCGGTGACTGTATGTTAAGACGTCATACACTGAAAATAACTAATTACATATACATCATCTTATGGTTTTCCTGTTCGATTGAAACAACGCACGATTTTAACAATATAATTTCTTGGGCCTTAATTGGTTCCTAATTTACGTTAAAATAAATAAAATAAAATACGTATATTACGTTACAATTATCAAAATATGATGTGACTTTTTCAGATACATAAAAAAATAATAATGTGATACTATGACGCGCTGATACTATAATATGATTTGTCAACTTTGCTGCACCAAACTTTAGAATTTAAAGTACGCTTTAAAATTGCAGTAAAATAAATACATTTTCTAATTTTAATTTGCCTTTGTTAATCATAATAAAATGTATAAAAATAATATTGTATGAGTGTCGTAGATAGCGCTGATCCGCAGTGACCTACATCCCGCCCCACGTCTCGGCGCTGACCATGTCGCGATCATGTGCATCACCAACTCTTCACTTATCCACAATACATTATATTAATAACGTCGTCACTTGACACACACCACAGAATATCATTGATCTATTCTGTGCGGGAAACAATTCTGTGCAAATAACTCAGCATAACTCATGATGCTTTTGGAGAAACTCTGTTTCTTAAAAAAAAAGATCGAAAACAACTCGAAAGACTCTGCTTCTGGACGCCAATATTATAATATACAATATCCGTCGTACGAAACATGCATAAATTAGAATTTAATATTTAAACGAGAACATTCATGTTCTGATAAATAGCAGTAAAGTTAGGTATTTATAGGTCAATGGACACTGACGTACGAAATAGTCACGTTATTGTAAGAATTGATAACATCTCTCGAGTTAATGAGGTCAAATTAATTCCGGAGACCGTTCACACTGAGTGACCAACTACTACAATACAACAATACACATTGTTGGGAGACGGACATGTTCTTTCACTATGGACCATATCCTTATGGACACCGTCACAATAATATTTAAATTGTTGCATCTACTTGTAATTTTGTCCGACATCGAACAACAGCTACGGATTAGTACAAGTTAATGAAAGTAAGTTGAACTTGAACCCGCTCCACCGGTCACGACCATCATCTCATGAGCTACACCTGCTTATGCAATAACGGTTAATGACTGGTTTCCGATCTGTGATTATATGATACATTCAGAAACTGTCACCTAGTTAACAGCTGAATGAGAGGTATGATTCATAAAACAATAAATGTTTCCTGATTAAGAATTGATTAACGAGGGAGTATAAAATGAAGCTCTTGCATTAAAGAACTTCTAGGGAGTAAACAATACAAGATAGTCGTGATCGTGACAGAAAGTGCCGTTAGTTGTCGTGACACGAGGACTTCTACACTGTACTGGATCCTTGTACACGACTGTTCCACAATATCACGAGATATCAAAACTTCAACTACAACAACTTCGACAAAACTACCTTTACTTACATAGCAATCAATGGTCAGCAATATAGTTTTATCGGTGTATAAGGATTTTAAAAGAATTTGTGTTCTGTTTTTAACTATCCCTGACAGAGAACTATAATATAACACAAGCAAGTAATAGTTCCTGACCGTCAGCTCGCTCAGCGTGCTCAGGTCGCGGTGACGCACAACAAACAAACTTATCTATTTCGGTAACACACGCGGACAGTGTTTGTGGACAAACACTTAGTACCGCAGAAACCTCTTTAAGTCCACACCACTCCTACGTTGATCTTATTTATCGATGATGAAAAACAACCGGGCGCGAGTCAAGGATGATCACCTTGTTATCTAGCGAAATGTTTTTATGTTTAAAGAACTGGTTATAACTTTTAATTAAAGTAAAACGAATTATTCCTTATGAGTACTTGCAATAGTTTGTTTATGACCATAAGTTGGGGTTTTCATACAATACTTCTACAATACACCTTGCAGTTTGGTTAGCGCTCGAACCACCTATAGGGTAGAAGGGAATGGGATCCAGCAGGGTCTACTTCTACTCACGTACATATCACAAGTATTGTACTAGACATAAAAAAATATTGTTAGGATAATTTAGTGCGATTTAATATAATTCATCATAGAGCGTTGATTGGTATCAACTACGAATATTTTAACCTTTGCCTCTTAAAATGGCAATAAAAACATGCTACCAATTACAACATACACGCTATCTAGCAAGTTCAATATCACAAAAAACGAGGAAGTTCTGATATATTGTGGAAAAAATGCAGCCAGTGACGTGAGTAGCGTGGCGCGTCATAAGTAGAGCCGACTTAGTAAGACGAACTAAGTCATATTCAGTTGTACACTCACATGGACGCGGTGTCTTCTGATCTGATTCCGCGACCTCAATACTGATTTATTTTGTGAGACGGAATTAGTTTGACTAAATGGTTCTATTGTAGTCCGAGGCGACCTTTATAATTGAGTTAATATTCGTGTAGAGTCTGCCCGAGATACGGATTAGTCTGAAGCCTTCGTTGCTAATTCTGTCGTCGAGTTTATTATGAACTAGTTCACGGCTCGGTGGAGCTCACACCTCGTCATGTACTCTCGATATACTCCGCCTCTAACTTGGTGCTGCTCATAACCTATCTAATGACATTAACTTAAATACTTTTGAAAACATTGTATGGTTACGCGTCATCATGCCGCGGGGATCTATTTTCATATTTTATGGTAAAAATGTTCAGCGAGATCTTTCTTTTTGTTCAAAATAGTATAAAGTCACTCATATCTCTAGTAAGTCATGGATTTACTAGTAATTAGCGTCATAGGTATCGCGGATTGAAATTATTTGAATCGACAAATAATTTCCAATAAACAACAAAAGCTTTATCTCTATCAGTCACAGTATATCCACATTTAATAAAAATATCTTTGATACGAGTAATAGCCGATCAATACAATGAGTTGATTTATTACTTATCATAATTATACGATGATTTGTCATGAACTGATAAAGACGTTACTGTATGTGATGTGAGGAGAGCGTTGTAGTGTGCCGCCATGCCTCAATGGAACAGAGGTGAGGTGAAGCGGTGATCCGTGACACTGACCTCACTGATAATATGGACCACCGAAGACATACAACAAATAAAAAAAAAATCGTATTAGGTATATTATCTGAGTTCTCTTTAAAAGACCACACATAATTTTCATCTTTATTAAAGTTAATCGTATATTTCGTATCAAAAACCGGCTTTGGCAATACATTCGTTTGTTCAGTTTTTGCAAGTTATTGTTTTACTTTTCACTCACTAGTCTTAAGACTGATGTAATGAGGTGAGTGATGTTAGTGAAGCTACCACTAGGATGGTATTGATGCACGTGGTTGGTTGCAGATGTACGCGGGCGCGCTGCTGGCGACGGCGGCGCGTCTGGCGTGGGACCCCTCCACGTACACGTGGTTCCGGTTCTTGGCGGCGGCGCAGTACCGCGTCTCCGCTGCCTACGTGCTGGCCGCCGGCCTGTGGCTCGTCGCGCTCGTCTACCTCGCAGCCGCCACGCGCTGTCTGCATCTAGTACGTATACCGTCATCTACCTTACACACACACACACACACACATTAGACACAGACACACACACACACACACACACACACACACACACACACACACACACACACACACACACACACACACACACACACAAACGCAGACAAATACAGTAAAGACTACAAAATTTCGAAATGCTATTTTGATTTGATCTTGTTTTTTTGTTTAGTGAACAAAAAGAAGTTTAGCTGAAAATATTGTGTTAGTTTTTGTAAGTCTGGAATCGTGAAGTCGACGACCGGAGATCAAACGACAAATTACAGAAACATGATTCAGGAGTTCTTTGGTACTAACACAACAGACAGACAGACTTGTTGCGCATCTCATTACCCACAATCACTCACTCGCTAATAAAAAGTAGATCAGAAAATTTTATTTATAACTAGATGCCTCTCGCAACTTCGTAAAAAAAAAGTTTTGGGGTGGACTACCCCTAACATTTAGAGGTATGAAAAATAGATGTTGACCGATTCTCATAGATGCCGGATAAGCACAAAAAAAAATCATCAAAATCGGTCAAGCCGTTTCGGAGGAGTATGGCAACGAAAACTGTGACACGAGAATTTTATTATTTATAATTGAAATTATTTTGAATTGGTAAAATTTATTTTTGGAAATATTCTTACTAAAGATCATATGAAAACAATGTTTAAAATTCTTGGTTTAAAATAGATATAGATTTGATGTTATAGTTATAATGTGTGTGTGTGTAGTACGCGGCGGGCGTGGCGTGTCTCGGTGTGAGCGAGGTGGGGTACGGCGCGTGGATGAGCGTGTCGCTGGCGGAGTGGTGGCGCAGCGCCCCGCAGGCCGAGCTGGCGCGCCGCGGCATGGACCTCATGCACGACCTCAAGCCGGCGCTGCTCGCCTTCACGCGCTACAAGGACCTCGTGCGACCGCTCTACGACATCATCGAGGTACACCGGCGCTCCTGCTCTAGACGCGACTCATACACACTCTGCAATAATCTCCATTGTTTGTTGTTCAGGAGATGGAGCGCGAGGCTCCCAACAACGCGTTCGTGATCATCGTGTTCGGGATAGTGGGAGCCGCGCTGCAGGTACCACCCGCCTCATACAACAACATTACAGCGGCTTGTTGTGGAGTATCCTGTAACTGTGCGTGTGTGTGTGTGTGTGTAGGTGGCTGCGTTCGTGATGGCGCGCATCCTGGCGCGGCGGGCGAGCGAGGCGGCCCCCCCGCCCGGCGACACCGACCTCGCCGCGCCCGCGCTCGACGAGCCCGATGACGTCACGGCGCACGACGACGCCGCGCACGCCACGCACAAGCCGCACGCCACACACGCCAAGCACTGGCGCAAGGACGCCAACCTACGGATGTACACTATACTCGACAAGATTTTCTAGCAGGTACACATTGATCACTGAATATTTATTGTAATAAATATTAGCTTTCCTTCTGTACTTATTTTATGTAACGACTCCGTGAATCTGTGATTTTGTGGAGGTTAGATGGCACCACTAGTTACATTGGTTGTATGTGTTAACAGGAGGAGGAGGGAGCCGAGAGCGTCGTGCCCCCTCCCTCGTCCCCCCCGGCGGCCCCCTCGGCGCCACCCGCGCTGCTGGTGATGCGCGCCGACATCTACAGCTGCCCGCCGCTGTCCCCCACGCACACCGCCGTGTGAACCGCCGGGCAGCCGCCGGGGAGCCGCCCCACGCTCCATCTATACTAACACTAGAATCTAGATAATATTAACATGATATTATTGTTATTGATTTAAAACAATACCTTGCTATTGCGTGTAATCGCAATATTTAGTTTTAAGTTTGACTGTAAAACGAATTAGACCATTCCATAGTTTTAAAAACACTATGTGTTGTTCACACTACGTATATCAGGAGCTTCTGTAGTAAAGAGAGTGAAGAACCTCAAATACAACTAACGCCATCTATAATTAGTTCTGTGAACTAATCAAGTACTGACTATTACCGATAGATGGCGCTGGAACAAGTATTTAACTGTTAAAGCACAACATTGTACTCGATATACCTCTAAAGTTTTCCTTCACAATGTGATCTATTGAAAAGTTGTTTGACTGCCAAATATAATAGTATAGTTGTGTAAGTATATAAGCCATATTATAGTGAGTAAGTAACGGTTCGTTCAGACTGTAGGTCATATCAAGGTGTGTGTGTGCGCGCGCGTGCGTGTGTGTGTGTGACATGGTTCCCTCATGGTGCTACTTAGCTGATCTTCTACTGTGATTCCTTCTCTATGTTGTGTTCGACTGACATGTACACCTCTCCTCTAGACGTACACTCTACTACACCGTACTTGTTCTATTACTTTAATTAAATGTAGTAGTGTGTGTTGTACCGGTGAGGAGTCGTGATGTCGTTCGTTATTGCCATATAGTAATATGTTGTAGGGTTGTATGTTGAGTTGTCACGGACTGGTTGTTGATATCGCGTGCCAATACATGTGTGCGTGTGTGTGTGCGTGCGTGTGCGTGTGTGTGCGTGACGCGTGTAGACAATAAGGTGCCGAGACGCACACTGAGACGTCTTCACTAGTGTAATGCACTCAGAGCAATAAACTCATATATTTTGTATACAAATGTGTTTTATTTAACTGTTTACTAAATAATAAACGAAATATTATTTGTCACGGTGTATGACGTCACAGTTACACCAATCCGCTCATTACAGTCTGTTGTTGATGGAGTCATTGTTCAAACCTATTTACGTATATCGAATAAAAACCACCATACACTCGATGACAAAATACGAAGCTATATGAGTAATAATATAAATAAGTTGAATGTGAGCTGTAGCGCTGGTTGTTAGTTATCAGTGATTACTCATCTTTATCGATAACACAACAGATATATATATATTATATTAGGTGATGAATGTGCGGATTAGCCTAATTTTTCAAAGAAACTTTCTGTTGATAAGACAATACTAGTATTAGCCCGTGGGACTCGGTGGGATCGGGCTCCTATAGCAGTAATAATATGTCTAACACAATGTGAACGATTGTGAATAAGAAGAGCCTCGGCAGCCATCACTTGCATGAGACTCATATAAATATATTAGGTAATATTGCAGTCTCAATGTTCAGTGGTTGGTCGAGCCTCTTCTCTCTCAAACAGCTGGTATAAGAGCAAGTATTACAAAGTACAATCACAGTCGTGACATTATTGTAACACTGATATTGTGTTTCATTATCTTCGTCATTGATCTTATTTGAGTTATCTCAATAAACCACGGCGGACACCGTATCAGCGACGAATAGCGACGATACAGCAACAAACAATCAATAGATACAATACATTATAATAAGTGGTTAGTTGAAGACATATTCTCGTATTTTAATAATTTTATTGTTATTATATTGCTAACTTTGTTGTGCAGTGTACCTACGTAAAGTGTTTGATGGAAATACTTATTACATGCACAATTATTTACGTCATAAAATAATAGTAAATAATATAGTTGTGTTCGGTGGTAGTGTCGGCAGTAGCGAGGGACGGCGCGGTCCTAGAACATCACAGAGCACTCGCGCTCCGTCACTGATTAGTTCTGATAACGAGTGATAAGATACTCGGTACACGGTACCTGCTCCACTACACAGGTGAACAGTGTGTGCGCCACAACTACTTGTGTATTACATGTGCTCCGTGATCAGTGTAGCGACACCATAGTGTGTGTGTGTGAGTCGGCGCCATGGGGTGCTGTCCGCGCCTCGCCTCCGTGCTGTTCTCACATCTCAACCTGCTGCTCACAGTAAGAACACCACCACACTACTGTATCACATTCGGCTGTTCTATCAAACTCATCAAACTCATCTCACTCACATAAAACAACTTTCACACTAACTTCTGTGTCTCACATGTGCCTCAGTTGTTATAAAACTTGTATCAGGTTTCTATCTAAAAAAAGTTATCTATTCTTACTTTGCAAAAAATGTAAGCATGTAGGTAACTATCTCAAGAGATTATTTATTATTTATTTTATATACTAGGTAGTCGAGTCAATCGATATTACTCTAGTGAATATGAATATATAGATATAGGAATGCGCTTTAAACAGTTTTATTTTTTCCAATCCTTTGCCTTTACTAGATACTTAACTATTTAATAGTATTATTAGATACAAGTAGGTATTGCGTACTCCGAGGCAGTGAGTCCAGTACAGTGTGTATGTGTGTAGTTGTTCGCGGGCGCGGGCCTGGTGACGGCGGCGCGGCTCAAGTGGGACCCCACGGCGTACATCGTGCTGCGTCAGCTGCTGCCGGCGGTGTACCGCACCGCCACGCTCTCCCTGCTGTGCGGCGCGCTGCTCCTGCTGCTCCTCGCGCACCTCGCCGCCGCCGCGCTGCTCGCCCGCCGCGCCGCGCTCCGCCGGGTGCTGCTCGTGCTGTACGCCGTGGTGATGCTGTGCGTGGTGTGCCTGGAGGCGAGCTGGGCGGGCTGGACGGCGTGGCGGGTGCGCGAGTGGCTGCGCGGGCCCGAGGGACAGGATCTGGTGACGGCGCTGGAGCTGCACCAGCATCTCGTGCCGCTGCTGGCCGTGCTGGGCCGCCTGCACCCGCTGCCCAACAAGCTGCACGACCTCATGAAGGTACGTCTCCGCACTCTCTGCGTCACAGTTCGCGTGGAGCTGGTGGTAACGATGTGTGTGTGTGCAGGAGGTGGAGAGCGACGTGCCCAGGAACGCGTACGTGGCGGGGGCGGGCGCGGCGGCGCTGCTGACGCTGCAGGTGGCGGGCGTCGTGCTGGCCGTCACGCTGGCTCATCACGCGCGGCCGCTCGCCGCTCACAGACGCACGCAGAGGTGACTATCCTCGTAGTAAGTACTGCCTTGTGTGTAGTCGGTTGCGTATTGACAGTGCTTGTTGTTTGTGACAGTTTCGCGACTATAACGACGACTGCGTCGCTGGCCTCGTCCTCGTCCCGCGGCACCGAGCGCACTCCGCTGCGCACCGCTTACAGGAACGGACGCATCGTGGTGCTCTGAGTGATGACACACGCGCACTCACACGCGCCAACTCACGCATACTGTGCTGCACCGTGGTGCTCTGAGTGATGTCAAACGCGCCAACTCACACATACTGTGCTGCACCGTAGTTAAGTTAGTTAACTCAGTCTATCCTAGAATAATAGTAAAGTGTTCTTAGAACAGAGTAAATTATGATAAGAAATATCGTTAAATTGATATTAAATATTAAGAGACTTCTTTTTGTAGTTATTATTGTTACTATTTTTTTATAATATTTAAAATTGCCTAGTCTTAATTTAACTTAATTTATTTAAATATATTAGATATATTTATTAATTATTAGGTATTATATCGTTATGTTGAGAGACCTGAGTCTATGTTCAACCAACTACACATATCATTTAATAAATAATTTACCTTAATATATTATAACAGGTAAAGTATCTTAGATTTTAAGAATTTTGTAATAATTTTTAACTTAATTTAAATTGTTTGTATAAATTATAACTGCTGCATTTAATTCTAGATTTAGTTTTTTTTATGTATACCTGTTCAGTAATTATTGCCCAGACTATTTTCTTACATTTTTACTGTCCATAATGTGTCTTTTTGTGCAATTTTTTGCCATTTTTCCAATATTTATCTCATAATTTTTAGATTTAGTTTATTATTATTATAACTATAATGAAACAAGTGAATGCCGGAGACTAACTGCTTTATTCAAAATTATACATAGACAAACATAGATTCACATTGTACCATAAATTAAAATATCAATTATCTATATATTGTTTACTCTGCACTGCAAGAGATGGCGCTACCAGTAGTTTAATAGAAATACATACTTTTGTTATTTTGATATATCATTCCAACACCCCCACTTATCAAAATAAACAAATAAAATTATTTTGGTACAATTCCCAATTTATGAAGAAACTTATAATGCTTAACAGAACCTAGACCTTTAGTGAAAATATCAGCTGTCATTTCTTCAGTACATAAATATAGAATTTTAATATATTTAAAATTAACAACATCTCTTACATAATGATATTTTACATCAATATGTTTTGATCTGTTGTGACTTTGATTGCTTATTGACAATTTTAATGCACTTTGATTGTCACAAAAGATCTCAATCATATAAGAACTACCTATAATTTCATGAAGAAGATTTTTAAGATACACTGCTTCCCGAGCTGCCTCAGACAGAGCAGTATATTCTGCCTCTGTGCTAGAAAGGGATACAGTTCTTTGCTTCCTGCTTTGCCATGAAATAGCAGATCCAGACATCATGAAGCAAAAGCCTGTATACGACTTCCTATCTGTCGTATTCAATTTAGAAGCTAACTGTTCAATATAATGTTGTTGATCTACAGTTATTACATTTTTATTTTTATCAACATTAATTCTCATGCCTAAATATTTTCTTACAGGTCCCAAATCTTTCAATTTAAATTCTGT
This sequence comes from Trilocha varians, assembly GCA_030269945.2. Taxonomy (NCBI): domain Eukaryota; kingdom Metazoa; phylum Arthropoda; class Insecta; order Lepidoptera; family Bombycidae; genus Trilocha; species Trilocha varians. The sequence continues at coordinate 12,452,173 of AP028280.1, forward strand.
TCCTAAAGCACGTTTCAAATTATCAGTTTCAACAGAATTATTTGAAAATATTAAAAAATCATCCACATATAAAGCCACAATAATTTTACTTTCACCCTTTGTTTTTGTGAACAAACAAGGCTCATACTGACTATTTTTAAAATTCAAGTTACAAAGTAAATTTTTAACTCTGTCGTACCACGCAAGAGAAGATTGTTTTAATCAATAAATTGCTCTTTTTAATTTTAAAACCTTTCCCCCACTTTTGTTCACAAAACCTTGAGGTACTGACATGTAAATAGTTTCTTTCAACAAACCATTTAAAAACGCTGTAGTTACATCTAAGTGATCAATACTCATATTCAACTTAACGCTGAGAGCAAACAATAATCTAAGTGTAGAATGTCTAACAACTGGTGAGAAAGTGTCTGTATAGTCAATGCCAGGTTTTTGCGAAAAACCTTTTGCTACAAGTCGAGCCCGGAACCGCACATGATTGTCCACATCAAACTTTTTAACGAGCACCCACCTGCACTTAACAATTGTCACATCACCTGGGTTGTCAACGAGCTCCCATGCATCGTTTTCCTCAAACGACTGCAGCTCGTCAGCCATGGCGCGCTTCCACTGCTCACTCTCAGGCCCTGCTAGAGCCTCTGATATCCCAATCTCCTCGGATGCTGAAATGGTACTGGAAAGGCACAAATAACCATATCGATCAGGTTGTTTTCTGAGACGCTTGTTAGGTAATTTTGGGTCCTGCTCTGAAGTTGATATCATCTGGGCTTCTTGTACTAAGTCATCTGTAGTTAAAGTTTCACTCAATGTTTCGTTACCATCCTTATACACAGAAGAATCTGAATGACAGTCTTCGGAGTCTAAAACATTCTGCAATGTTTCCCCCACTGAATCTGCATTCACCTCCTGTATGCCAACTGCAGGTGTCTCTTCATTAGGAATCCAGATAGCTGACTCCTGACTATTGTCTTCAGTACCTAATTCTTCTTCCATAAATATAACATCCCTGCTGGTAACAATATTCTTCTTAACAGGGTTATATAGCCTGTAACCTTTTACATTTTCACTATAACCAACTAACAAGTGCTCCACAGATTTTTTATCCCACTTCAAACGACGCTCCTTAGGGACATGAACCATTACTTTGCATCCAAACAATCTTATGTGGCTTAAATCTGGTTTCCTCCCAAACCACAATTCATACGGAGTTTTCTGAATGCCTGATGCAATGGATCTATTTTTCAAATAGACAGCAGTGTTCGCTGCTTCTGCCCAAAATCTTTTATCCAGCTTTGCATCATATAGTAGACATCTGGCCTTCTCAACCACAGTACGATTCGCTCTCTCACATAGGCCATTCTGTTCAGGTGTATAACTGTTTGACCTTTGATGAAGTATACCCTCTTGCTTTAAATAATCTTCGAACTCTTTGCTGGTGTATTCTAGTCCATTGTCTGACCTTAGTGTTTTAATTTTTTTATTTAACTGTTTTTCCACCATTGTTTTGAAGATCTTGAAATAAGTAAATGCTTCATTTTTCTTTCTTAGAAAATATATAAATGTCATTCTACTAAAATCATCAACAAATAGTATAAAATATCGTGCACCATTCAATGAACTAGTTTCCATCGGCCCACAAAGGTCTGTATGAATCCTGTGTAGCGTCTCAGTACTTCTTTCACCCACATGTGAAAATGGTAATCTTTCCTTTCCTGGGCCCATAACCTATAATGAAACAAGTGAATGCCGGAAACAGACTAACTGCTTTATTCAAAATTATACATAGACAAACATAGATTCACATTGTACCATAAATTAAAATATCAATTATCTATATATTGTTTACTCTGCACTGCAAGAGATGGCGCTACCAGTAGTTTAATAGAAATACATACTTTTGTTATTTTGATATATCATTCCAACAATAACCAATAAGTACTAATTTTAAAAAATAAAAACCTATTTTATACGTTTGTGGAGTTTCAATTATGATGCATTTACCGAATTAACTTTATTTCTGGTAAATAATGTTAAATCCCTACAACTCATAAACTCGAGATCAGGGTGATCGGGAATTGTATTGAAACAAGATGTTTGAAGTCAACATTTATTAAATAATGATATAATTATGATACACTTTAAATAGAAAGTAGTAATAGTGCGTACCGCCCTCGGCTGAGAGAGGGCAGCACTGTGCCACTACTGACGAGTGCAAAAATATAATATAATATAGTGCCGGCTCAGTACCACGAACATTTACACGTATAGCTATTATACAATACACTAGTTACATCATTCACAAAATATATTTTAGAAGAGATCGAACAGTCATCACCCTCACTCACACATGCACAAACAGACACACACACATACACACCGCACCGAGTTATACCATTCTCGCCTCCTCCAAGAGGAACTCGAACCTGCGACCGACAGCCGACTGATACTATAACGAGCGTGAGTCGTGACCCACACGCACACACATCCAGATATTGTTTGATATACAATAACAATTATAATAATAACCTACTTACATCGATACACATTTATTATAACAGTCTATTATAATTTGAGAATAATCACATTTAAAACGTATTCACAACAATAGCACAACTACAACTACAACATATTCAATAGTAATTTCTCATTAAACATTTCAACAACACAACATAAACAGACAAGAGACGAAGAGCGCAACGGGAACAGGGCGGGTGAGTCCGAGAGCGGAGCTAGTGCAGCGAGTTGTCGGCCAGGAACGGATTGTGAGGACGAGGCGGAGCCAGGGAGTCTCCGTGCGAGCTGGTCGCCCCGTACGAGTCCGGCGCCAGGTCCGACAGCCGCGTCGAGGACAGCGCGCGCGGCAGCGGGTTGGACGGCACCCCGTGCGGCGCCAGCACGCCCACCTCCGGCAGCGCCGCGCCCTCGCCCGCCGCCTCCTCCTCGCCGCCGCGGAAGTTGATGAATGCGAACACGGCCAGCACCACCGCGCACAACACGCCGTACCCCGCGAACGTGCTGGTCGTGCCCCAGCGCGCTACCGCCATCCCGCCCAGCACCGCGCCGCAGCCGCGCCCCAGCCCGTGGTGCAGCCCCTGCAGCACGCCCTGCGCCGACGAGCGCAGCCCGGGCGGCGCACGCTGCGCTATGTACGAGCAGCAGGCCGCCCACACCGCCGCGTGCGTCACGCCCTGCACGAACTCGAACGGCAGCACCCACCACGGGTCCGACAGCCACGAGATATACAGGAACCGCAGCACGTTGCCCGCTAGCCCCAGGCACAGCACCTTCACGTGACCCATCTGGGTGATCAGTTTGAAGCTGAAGAAATACGCGAATATCTCCGAGATGTGGTTGATGACAGACGCGACACCGTACAAAGTAGGGGAGCCGTTGATGTCCTGGAATAAGATAAAACAACAAACATTAAACGTTAGCTCGACTTAATGTAATTGAATTTTTAACGATTTAAATATTAACCTGAAGATGCCAGAAAAGAAAGGTGAAGATCAGTCCGATACCGAAGCCCATGAACCAAGCGACGAAAAGGAATGAGGCCGCCTTCACGTTCTGGAACTGACGCAGCACGGTCACCCACTCGGGCATCTCACGCGTTGTCTGCGCGAACACCTGTGGACATCATGACGTCACACATCAGACGAGCACAGCGAGGGTAGCGTGAGTGTGGGGGCAGTGACACAGGCCTCCACGACACCCACCTTGGCGTGCTCGAGGTCGGGTTGTCGGACGGGCGGCGCGCTGGTGTCGAGTCCCGGCAGCTGCAGCTGCTGTGCGAGCTGCTGCTGCAGCTTCTCCTCGTGAGTCGGCTCGGCGGGCCCGGCGGGGGGCGCCGTCACCTCCTCGCTCACAAACTCGTACTTGAACCTTATCTGTTAGTGCAATATTTCGTTTATGACAAGTATTAGATAGCGAATGACAATCAAACTGTATGGTAATGGTATATTTTCTAAAATAGTAAATCTTTTTACGTTAAATTAATTAACTGTGCTAAGACATTCACTATATTTTTTTAATTCGTTACCTTGTTATCTATAATAATAAGACTACCAGTATAGATAATTACAGACCTGAGTAGCAGTGATGAGTGCCGCTCCCATCAAAACAGAGAAAGTCGCGAAACATATCGTGTAGTTCTTCTCGTATCGCTGCGGGCCGCCGCAGGGGTGCGAGCTGAACGAGGTGCTGTGGTCGAGGGCGATGCCCACGAAGAACATGGCCAGCCCCCAGCCCAGCGACCCGAACATACGCTGGTGACCGTACCTTCGTAAACATTAACGAAATGACTTTAGTTTAGGGACCCGCACTAGGTAAAACCTGTATTGCGGGCGATACAAGTGAACGAGAACGAATTGTATTGACTCACACTGACACGTAAACATGAAGTAACAAGAACTTCAATGATGACTATTTTTATTTTCTGAAATAATATTGTTAGCTATTAATAGAAATGCCGATATGGGATCACCGAGCCATAAATAAACATGTTTGTTAATAGTTTCTGTTAAAATGTCACTCTTTCATTTATATTTACGAAGCTATAATAATATATTTATTCCTTTAATAAGCAACATCGAATGTTTATAACATCTCCACTATTAGTTACTGGATCTATATTCCCTTACGCCTAAAAAAAAATTGCCGTGTTTATGAAAATACCTATAGGTTTGCTTTTTAGACGCTAATTTAGATTTCATAGATATAATAATCCCAGCATCCCAGTACAAAATAACGTATATTAATATAAGTATACCTATCGGCATCCTCTCCGAGCAGCGTGATGACGGCCGAGTCGGCGAGCGTGATGGCAGGCGCGCTGAAGAACTCGCCGATGACGACCAGCAGCAGCAGCAGGAAGAATGTCTTCTGTATGTCCGGAGTTCGGTACACGATGAAGGAGTGCAGTGGCGTCACCCAGTCGCCGTTCGCTTTGGGATTATAGTTGAGAGCGTCGCTGACCGCGAGCGGGGAGCCCTTATCCGGGGAGACGCGGAACGAGCGCGGCGGGGTGCTCCAGTCCTCGTCGTACTTGGGCTCCGTTAGGTTGTACGCGGTGGAGTTGAGTGGCAGCACGCACGACACCGGCGCCGGCTGCACCCAGCTTAGCGGCAGCGTGAAGATGATCCAGGCGCCGAGCGAGGCCAGCAGCAGCGTGCGTCCCTTGCGCCACCGGTCCGCCAGGCTGCCCCAGAACGGCGCCGACAGGAACTCTACGAAGGGCCGCGTCCCGATCAGCAAGCCGCACTGGCCCGCGTTCATGCCCATCTGCTTGAAGTAGATCCCCATCAGCGGGAACAGCGACCCGAACGCCGAGTAGAAGAAGAAGTAGAATGTCTTGACGGTGAGCAGCTCGGGGTCCACCGCTCCGGCGCCGCACATCAGTTCCAGCAGGTCGCTGCGGCCGCGGACCTTGTGCGTCGCATCCTTCGGCGCCGGGTACCTGCACACCACACATCACACTACAGCTCACAGTGTAAACAAGCGGGCGGTTGTTCTTGTGAGATCATGTAACGCATCTCCGCACATGCGCCGCGCTAACCTACATCGATCTTCCTTCCCGACTCTCGACTTACTTCAACTTAAGTACCAATTACCTTGTTCTAAAAATAAAACTTCCGGTTTTTTTAATGCCTTTGTTTTGTTTAAACGTTATTTGTTTACAATATAATTGTTTAACGTACTATGTTCTTGTTAGAATAGCATATTAAGTTCTTAAAGCTACATATTTTCTTAATTATTTTTTTTCAAATTATTGATTTAGGGGAAGCACAAGTAAATCAGGTTTTATCCAAATATTATTGTTTAATATGAATACTATAATATTATATAAGAGTATGAAAAAGGAGGTGAAGTAGAGAGATCAGTTATTGTTGAATGTGTGAGACAGGTATGTAGAGGTGGAAGCGAGTGTGATGGAGCATGGGACACACCTGGAGGTGTCGACTTCCCCCTGCTCGTCCGGGTTGACGAGCGGCCGACTGGCGGCGGCGGTGGCGACGGGCGGCTCCATGCTGTGCGACGCGCCGACTGCGACTGTCCCGCCGCCGCCGCCGCGCCGCCTCGCTCGATACCGCGCCACTGCGCCGACTCACCGCGCCGGCTCACTGCGCGCGCACCCATCACTATCGACCCACACGCTCTTGAGGTACTTCCTAGTTTATTTCTGAACTCAATCATCTCCTACCGTTTCAATCCAGGTTAGATCAAAATATAAACAGTAAACATAACATTACAGTCAGTTGATGTAATGACTAGTTGTTGTGGTAGGTCGTGTGTGTGCTGTCACATGAATCACAACATGATAGTTGATGTTCAGTGGGCGGGGCTTCCGCTTACTACACTCTTGTTGTTCATTGAACATGTCAAGGACGGTGATCCAAGTTTTATTCCTTCAAAAGGTTTATGATGATTTGAGAAAGAACGTTACAATCTATACTAATATTATAAAGCTGAAGAGTTTGTTTGTTTGTGTGTTTGTTTGTTTGAACGCGCTAATCTCAGAAACTACCGGTCCGATTTCAAAAATTCTTTCACTGTTGGAATGTCCATTTATCGAGGAAGGTTATAGGATATTTTATTTTGAAAAAAATTAGGGATCCGTATGAAAATATCGAATTTGTAAGACCAGGTGAAATATCTTAAACCTATTTATGCGTACGCTGCAAAAACTATTGACAATAGAACAAAATGATGTACTACGGGTTTTTAGGTCTTTTGAAGACAAACAAAAAAGTCCGCGACAGCATATATCTAACTATCATAGTTTAGTCACAATAACCACTTTTATGTTTTTAAAATTTAATATTTCGTTCCGAGATTGAATTTAACGTTAAATGAGTATCGTTATATTAACCCTTATCCAAATTAAGTATTTTGTTATCAAGAGTATTAATGTAAAATTAAATTACTTTTTGTTTTATTCCAATCGGACTTTTCGTTTAAAAGTTATTACGAGTATAAAACGCAATGAATATGTGGGACTCAGCGAGCCGCGAAAATAATACCTCGACGGCATTGCGAGTACTGTTTGAACCCCTTTATGACGCAGACGAAGTTGCGAGGATCATCTAGTATTAAATATAAGTGTTTCTGACTAATTGACAGTAAAAGGCTTAATTAGGTACTTTGTTTTGTTCTATCTTTATTTTAATTAATATGTATTATTGCAGTGTGGTTTGCGTATATTTTTCTTTTTATTTAAGTTCATTATAATTCTGTTCCAACCCCAGTGGCGTGTATCATGTCTGACGCGTGCTGGATGAGATGACATCAGCTGAGATCAGTTCTCAGTCGAGTGTGTACTTGGCAAGTTGGTTGTCTGCACTCTACGAGTATAGTATACGATTCTGTATGATGTACCTTGTAACATATCTAATATTTATTTATTTATTTATGAATGATGAACAAGACTTATGACAAAAATGATGTCAAGTACCCTCCATTGCTCTCATAATAAGGCAAGCTTCTAGAACGTGAGCTTATAAGGAGTCTAAAGTTGAATAATAGTTCGAATAACCAGCCAGACAAGGTTCCTTACAAGGTAAATGTTACATTTGTTTGTTAATAAGAAAATAGCTATTTTTCTAATGAGGTGCATTAACGTGAAATTACTCGTGAACTTCCATAGGGAGACAATCCAAAAAAAACGGTCATTTTACTGCATATCGGGATTTCCGTTATCGACTTTCGACTCGGTGAAGCTACGACGTTTATTCAAGTATCAATCGTGAACTCTCGTCAAAATCTATCGATTATATTTTTTACATTAGTGTAAAATTGTAACTGTGAATATAATAAAGTGTTAAAATAAAAAAAAAAAATGCAAAAAATATATATAATATAATGTCGGCCTATACCTACACCAAACAGCGCCGGCAACGTAAATGACGTGAATGCGGCCGAGCGGATTTTATATAGAAACTAAGGGGTGGGCCATATAAAGTTTGCATTTTTCAAAACTTCGACTGTCATGTTGGCTGTGTGGCATGTTGCGCCATCCTGTTGTAACCAAATGTCGTCCATGTCATACTCTTCAATCGGGCACGGTAATGTGACGGTAACGCTCGCCATTCACCGTAACGGCGGCTCCTTGCTCATTGTCCAATGATGCCGCCGGACCAAAACCCACACCAAACCGTAACTCTTTGTGGGTGCATTGGCTTCTCAATGGTGACGTGTGGATTTTCCGACACTCAGAAGCGACAATTTTGCTTATTGACATAGCGTCCGAGGTGAAAATGGGCTTCATCTAACACACACACACATTTCTTACAGTTTGGACTGAAGACTCACCACTTTGGAAGTAACTTTTCAATATTTCCCAATTTTGTTCAAGCGTATAGCGTCCCATTTCGTAAATGTCAAACCTTTAAGTAAATTATGAACACAAATTGAATGACATTTGAGCTGTCATTGTCTAAATAAACAGTAGTTCAAAATGCAAACGTTAGATTGCCCACCCTATATTACCCGTCACGAGACGTATTCACGTACAACAAACGGCCGTGTCCATAACACAGCCATGTCCCTTCCTTTTTTTTGAGCTCATAAAATTTAATGTAATCATGTGACTGTGTGACCAACTAACTAAGTAAGTAAGTTTGAGTGGAATTTTGGGAGTTGCATTTGACCAACTTTCTGGATTTCCACTAAGCAGAAATTTGAATATACAAGGTGTCTCAAAAGAAATTTAATATTTAGTGGATTGATTAAAAAAAAAGGAAGCGGTATATAGAAAAAATGTTTATTTATTGTTAAAATACACTTTTTGGGAATTCATTTCTTAAAAATAATATCGTCTAAATGTAAACCCTCACGTTGTTGGCACTCATTTAATCGAACAGTAAAATTACTTATGACTGCTCGACAGGTGGAGTGAGGGATGGCTGCCATTTCGTGACGGATATTTTCTTTCAAATGCGCCAGTGAAGTTGGTTTATTGGCGTAAACTTTAGATTTAAGATAACCCCATAGGAAAAAGTCCATAGGGGTTAAATCTGGGCTACGTGGAGGCTAATTTATGTCACCTCTCCGGGAGATCAATTTTCCTGAGAAAATTTCACGAACACGTGGCAGAGATATATTGGACGTGTGTGAAGTTGCTCCGTCCTGTTGAAACCATATTCTTTGGTTATAGCCAGGAAAGTTTTGCAGTTCAGGTACCAAGAAGTTGTCTAACATCTCCACATAACGCTCTGAATTCACTGTAACTGTACGCCCCATTTCGTCTTCAAAAAAGTAAGGGCCGATAATTCCTCGCGCCGACATGGCAGCCCATACGGTCACTTTAGGCGAGTGTAGGGGTTTCTGATGTTTGCGTTTCGGATTGGCTGAACTCCAGTAGCGGCAGTTTTGCTTATTTACGTGGCCATTAAGATGAAAATGAACTGTCGAATCACCGTTCTTGTAAAACTCTCGCACGCACAACGTGCGGTCCGCTCCCGAGAAACGCTCCATAGCGACTGAATCCCCAAGAGCCAAGCCACCAATTGACATAACCCCCGCACCCCTCAAGTACGCAGCGTTCACGCAGTAAGCTAAACAAATATAAAATTTCTTTTGAGACACTCTGTATTATAATGGTTTTGAAAAATTCCACTTTGTATAAATATATTACTCGAACCGATACCGACTTCCCTGCTTGTTTATTGATAACTTTAAATAATAATAAAAACAAGTACCAGTAGGTATTTATCTATTCAGCAATAAGTCACACACAGTTCATTAGTAAGTAGTTAGATATTATTATTAATTGTCGGGTATTTTACAATAAATAGTACCTAAAGCAACAACAATCCACACTTCATTAGTATTAACTTAATCATAACAATGAACAATAATCGTCGCTAAAGTTCCTACTTATCTACATAAAGGCATTTATAATGAAATACTGAAATACAAGCAGGTATATGTGGTTAGTGTCTGGGAGCCGGCGTGGCGGAGTCCCGCGCCGTGTGCCGCGCGAGCCGCAGCGAGGCCGCGTGCATCGAGGAGCGACGCCGAGCACCCGAGCCGCGACCGAGCCGCGCCGCGCCGCCCGACGCGCCCGCGCCCTCCTCCGCCTGCCCCTCCTCCTCCTCCGCCGCCTCCTGCTGCGCGCCCGGCGACTCCGGCAGCAGCGGACCCTGCGACACACACACATGTACACCGCGTCCCCCTACCAGACACACAGCACAGACACACGCGGGGCACCTGCAGCGGCTTCACGGACTGCTCGAAGCGGAACACGAAGCGCAGCTCGATCCAGAAGCGCTGTGCGAAGGTCTCGTGGGGCTCGGTGCGGCGGCGCGCGGCCCACGCCAGGTCGCAGCACGAGACCACCACGCCCAGCACGCTGCCCACCAGCAGCACCACGAACAGGCCCAGGAAGTTCATTATGTTCAGTGACTGGTTTTCGTGCGCCTCCTCCTCCTGCACACACACAGCCACGGTCACACACACACACACACACACAGCGGTACACGCGTCGCAGTAGAGACGGCTCACCGTGCAGGCGCCGCCGCCGTTCTTGTCGTTCCACCAGAGGCGCGTCATCTCGCGAAGGATGCCGCCCTCCTGCATGTTCAGCAGCGCCAGGTTCAACTCCTGCCGGTACGGGGACTCTGCAAGAAACACCATCACTCTCAGTTGTCACTACTATCTAACTATCAGCACCATCAATATTAAATACTCACATTATGAATAATGTATATACTATACGAGTATAGTCTACACTGATAATGTACTGGGTACATCAAAGCTCTATCAATCAATTAAGTTTAACAATTCGCATTGAGTTAGGTTATACTCGTACTGCTCTTATTTTCTTCAATATAAAATTACCTTTCTTCATGGCAATCCCATATCCTTTCCTGTCCAGTAAACCCCCGACCTGGAACGTAATGTATGAATATAAGAGTGTGATAGAATGTAGAGTAGAGTAGTTGCAGAGGGACGAGCTCACCTTCTCGACCTTACAGTTCCTCTCGGTCTCGTAGTCGATGGAGGTGGACTCCATCAGGAAGGCGTAGGTGCCGGTCTCCACCCTGCAACACACCGCGCCATCACACACACGCTGAGAGACTTGCTGCGCTGTCGTCAATCCTCTTACGACTTATAAACAGATTGTTAGTTTGTTTAGTCACACTGTGAGTGGACAAATCATCAAAGTTGACTAAACTTACAACTTTATTATTTTTTCTTGAACATAAAAGCGGTTATTGTTGACTAAACTATGATAGATATATGCTGTCGCGGACTTTTTTTAGATCTTACTAAGACCTAAAAACCCGTAGTACATCATTTTGTTCAATTGTCAATAGTTTTTGTAGCGTACGCATAAATAGGTTTTCGACAATATACCTACCTTGTGTTACAAATCCCATATTTTCATATGGATCCCTAATTTTTTTCAAAATAAAAATAAACAAACGAACAAACAAACAAACTCTGCAGCTTTATAATATTAGTATAGATTGGGTCGCCTACTACACATTGATGCGGTTATCTTTGCGTTGTAAGTTATTAACGCCGTTGTTGGTTGGTAACCTTACATTTGTATTCCTTGTTCATTCGAGGTCGGCATCGGGTCTTCCAGCATCTTTTGGAACATCTTGTGGTAGGTCGGGTTCTGGGAGTTCTGTAACATTACACAATCATGTATCATCGACTGCGAACTCTGACTATTGTTGTGTGCCAGTGTAAACACAAGAACAAAGAGACCTTGAAGAAGTTGTAAGTGGATCCGCCTTCCTTGGCGCCGTACTTGATGCCGTGCTGGTTGTTGGCAAGATCCTCCACGTTGCGGATGAGTCTGGTGTTACTCTTGGCGGACAGCAGCGACGCCAGGTTCGCCGTGTACGAGCTCGTGATCACCAGCGCGAACAGCCACCACACGCTCGCCACCGCGCGCGTCCCGTACGCCCTGCAACACACACACCCACACTGTACACACACACCCACACTGTACACATACACACACGCGCACACACACACACACACACGCAAACTCGACACTCACACTGGCGCGATCTCGGACCCTTGAAGCAGCACGGCACCCAGGTTGAACCAGAGCGCGTTGGCGAGTGAGAACTGGTTCTCGAGGGCGGGCGGGTCCTCGATGCAGGGGTACGGGTTCACCCACTCCTCGTGGCACAGCCGCCCCACCACGTACAGCACCAGCGACGTGCCCAGGTACGCGAACCCGAGGCAGATCCACACCTGAGCAACAACATCGTTCTAGTGAACCAGCCCGGTACAGTGCAGTTCGCTACAGTAACACACGGACATGCACCTCGTTAGAGAAGGGCAGCATGAACGCGAAGAGCTGCGGTGGCGCGGGCGCGGGCTTCGCGAACAGGATGGAGATGCCGAGGTTCATGAAGGGAGTCGTGAAGTCCACCGCCTTCTCGCGCTCCGACGTGATCGTCAGGTCCGTGATGGCGAAGTCGATGCTCTGCAAGAGGAGACAGTGTGTGTAGCGGGCCGGGGCGGGGCGGAGCGGCGCGGGGCGGGGAGCACGTACCTTGTCGGTCATGAGCCGGCCCAGCATGCCGGTCCAGCCGCCGATGGTGCTGTTGTAGCCGCCGTACACGCCGTCCTCCTGCTCCAGGAACGTGTAGTTGAACTTCAACATGTCCGCCAGCTTCTCTATTAGATCGATACAGAACCCTGCGACGACCACACTCGTCATTACTCATTCAACACAAACAAACAAACTAAAAATATTTAATAACATAAAACAAAGTCACATCCGCCGTTTGTCTGTCCCTATGTATGCTTAGATCTCTAAAAATACGCAACGGATTTTCAAGCGTTTTTGATTAATAGATAGAGTGATTCTTAAGGAAGATTTATAAGTATAATAATATTTTATTTGAAAAAATTAAGGCTCCGTCTGAAAATATCGAATTTGTAACATAAGGTCTAAAATCAAAACGTAGGTATTTATGCGTACCTACGCAGCAAACATGTAGAAGTAAAATACTTTTTGTTTTATTCCAATCGGACTTTTCGTTGAGATATTATCACGAGTATCAAACGCTGTCCGCTACAAAAAATATAGCGACGACATCGCGAGTGCTGTTTGAACCCCTTTGTGACGCAGACGAAGTTGCACGGGTCATCTAGTATTTAATAATTGATAAAACTTAGCTGAGAAGATAGTATTAGTTCGCGCTCGATGACCGTCGATAACACGCACACACACACACACACCTGCATCGTCGTGTAAACATACCTTCGTACTGAGCGTTGCCGGAGAGGCGGTGCGTTGAGTTTTGTCGCATTATGTACGGTTTGTTCTATAAAAAGTATCAAAAATACTACAATTATCAATACTTTACATTAGCGACGGCGCCAACATTAAGTCATTGTGTGTTACAATAGTTTGACTAACTACTACTAAGTACTACTAACACTAACGTAAGATGAGTCCCTTTTACTTTGACTCCCTTCATAACATCTGACAACTATACATATTTGTAAATTATAACTTCGTCTTGACTACATTTTGCGTTAAATATGAAGTGAATAATTACTATGGCGATGAGGAAGGTGAAGGTGCGGTTTATCATAGAGTCCTCGGGCAGGAGGTCGCCGGGCTCGTAGGGTCGCTGCCAGGTGACGCCGGCGTCGGGCGCCCACAGGCCCGCCTTGTCCAGTGATCCCCCGCGCCGCAGTTCCGTGATCTGCAGCTGCACCTCGAGCCGCCGCCCGTCCGACTCCCACGACACCGCGCCGCCCAGCCCCACCTCGCTCACCCACTCCTCCTGCACACACCCAGCACAGCACAGTCACAGCACAGCACAGCGCGCTGTCGGCGCAGCGCCAATAGTTACCCTGCTACGACTCACCGAGCGTATGTAGTTGAGCAGCGTGTCGGCGTGGAAGGCGCCCAGGCCGGCGTGGCAGTCGGCGGGCCTCCCCGGCGGCAGGTCGAGGGCCTTCAGCGCCCGCGCCGCCAGCCCAGCCGCCTGGTACGCGAGCGGCACCGCCGCCCACACCGGCTCCCGCTCGCCCAGCTTGATGTCCAGCCGAGCCTCGTAGTGCGTCTTCCACGACGAGACCATCTTCTGCACATTTGACGACTGCGACGGCGGTTCGAACAGTCGGAACACTGGAACACGACATAACATTAGGTAAATATATTGTATGCGTATCAATAGACGGCAGCGCCAGAGTAGCGGTGTAAGAGCAGTCAGTTACTAGTGATGTTGGCGCCGCCGTAGCTGTAGTCGGCGAGGAGCTGCGCGTGCAGGTCCAGCGACAGCATGATGTAGGAGTGTCTGTCGGAGAGCAGCCCCACGCGCTGCGCCATGTCCAGCACGCGCAGGCTGCACTCCGCGTCGCACCACACTATGAAGTTGGTGTTGCCCATCTTCTTGAGAACGAGCAGCATGTTCCGCAGCAGAACGGTGTCGTCGAGCGGTGGCAAGTGACGCACCAGCAGCGCCAGCGGCTCCGCGGTGGGCGCCACCAGCGCTGCGCCCTCCGCCTCGCCCGCGTGCAGGTACACCGCGCGCCGCCAGCCCTTCTCCGCGCACACCGCCGCGCACGCCTGCAACCAGCACCACGTACAGCAACACGCTTCCACCTTCGGGGGAGTCTTCGCAGTCACATACACGTACATACCTGCGCTAGCACCGTGGTGTCCGGGTAGAACGAGAGCACCTCCCAGGTGTGGTTGTAGGGGCCGGAGTCAACCAGCAGCAGCGGGACGCCGGCCCGCGCCGCCGCCGCCGCCAGCAGTCGTGCCGGCCGTCCACCGCCGCCGGTCAGCACCGCCGCCACGCCCTCCTCGGCCTGTTGGCACAAGTGCGCGGCCAAGGCCAGCGGCTCGTCCGGCTCCACGGAGGCGACCTGCACGCTCGGCTCCTCCTCCTCGTCGTCCAGCGCCGCCTGCGCCACCGTCGCCAGCTGCTGCGCTAACATCGGCTGCTGTTCCACCACGCCTAACACATACATTACATTGACTTACTGATATAGTTCATTCGTTAAACCTATCAATATTTTGTAATGATGTGTTTGTAAACTAACCGATGTGTACCGCGGAGGCAGCACAGAGCCAGCAGAAGAGCAGCACGGCCGCGTCCATGTCGCCGGCTGAACTGACCCCGCGCTGTACACACACACGACACACACACACACGCGCGCGCGGTTATATTTAGTCCGCCGCCGGCCGCGTGCGCCGTCTCGCGACACACATCACGATCGAAATAGTCACCAGGACGCTATTAGCAGCGGACTGACCGACATAGCGACTGTAAATAATAACAAACTGTAGAAACGCGAACACAACGACTAGAGTCTAGACAAAGCTATAACTATGTACTGATGCAGACTACATAGAGCTCTCTCTACCAGGACAATATGACAGTGTGGGCTGGTCTAATATAAATAACACTATTTCTCCTGCACATATTGATTTCAAAAAATTAGTAGATACTACAGTGTTGTTGTGAAAAATTCAAGTCTCCAAGTTGGTAGTTCATATGATTGTGTTGTTTGTGTAGTGTTGTAGCGCATCCGGCGGCACGTGGCGATGCGACCACAGCACTATGAGCACGCTCCCCTCCCCCGCGCGGTCCCCCGCGAGCCACGTGACCCGCGCGCACCGCCCCGCCGCCTCGCACCGCCCCGCCGCCTCACTCTCCGCCCCGACGCGCTCCGATGTCTGACTGCATGCGTCGCGACACCCTGCACAGTGATGTTCACTTCATGCGATGTTGCGGCTTGTAGACATTGCGCATATTGTTGTATTAAACAAAAAGATTAAGATTTTTATTTCCAGGATCGCTTT
Source organism: Trilocha varians (assembly GCA_030269945.2). Taxonomy (NCBI): domain Eukaryota; kingdom Metazoa; phylum Arthropoda; class Insecta; order Lepidoptera; family Bombycidae; genus Trilocha; species Trilocha varians. The sequence goes on from AP028280.1 coordinate 12,467,963, forward strand.
ATCTAAATCTACTAGAGAGGGAGGAGTGCCTGCCCATTTCTCCACCAAATAATAGAAATCCTTCTACAAATTGACGTAACAACGGAAGAATATAGACTCATGAGAAAGGGCATAATAAAATAAGCACGATATAACTTTACTGTCTTTATACATATTAGTTATGGACCAGTTTGTCAACTAGTGTATAAGATTTAGATATAACTTACTTAAAATACTGTTTTGAGTCCTGAATAAATAAATAACGTACCGAGGCGTGGGGTCTGTTGTAGCGCAGGGGAGGGTCGGGGGGCGCTGCCGGACCGGTACTTGCCGAGGTGACAGCGGATCGAGGTGGCGGTCAGGAAGTGAGCGCGCGTGTTGCGAGCCGGCCGACACACGCACACCCACACGCGGGGCCCCAGCGACAGCAGCACGCAGGTACCCGCCGACATGGACACGCACGTGCACAGACACGTGGTGCGCGCCTCCGTCACCGCGTACAGCGGGAAGAACGCCAGCCATGTCACGCACGTCGCGTACGCAGCCGCTCCCACGAACCGCGTTTCGTTCAGGTTGTGAGGCAGTCGCCGCGTGCGCACCGCCAGCACCACGCACCCGCCCAGCAGCAGCAGCGCCGGCGCCAGCGGAAATAGCTGCGCCATCGCTTCTTCCCCGCCACACACTAACACGGCCCGCGCCTGCCCCGGGTGCACCACCTGCGCCAGCGGGGACCACCGCGCCGCGCTCCACGCCGCAGCCGCCCAGCCCGGCGCGCTCAGCCCCAGCCACGCCCACACCTGGCCGCGCGACGTCAATAGCCTGCTCGCCGGCCGCCGCTCCATTGCCGCCACCAGCCGCGCCACGCGCACCGTGCGCGCCACCACCGCTGCGTACACCCCGCCCAGCGCCGGCGCTGCGCCGCGCACCGCCACGCACGCCACAGTCGCGGGCCGCATCGCGCTTGCAACTGCAGCCACGTGACACGACGCCGCCGAACACAACAGGAGCAAGCACAGCTCCCGGGAGGCGGACTTCACCACGGGTGTGTTCCGATACCGCCATAATACTATCGAGAAAGAACAGACGACAACAAGACCGGAGGCGCCGGTCAAGATGGCGGCGACTCGAGGCCCGAGCCCCCCGCCGGTCCACTCCACAGGCGAGGGGAGGCACCGGGTCCGGGTGTTGTCAGGGCGGTGTCCCGGCGGGCAGATCCGGCAGCCGGCGGGCGCAGTGACAGCGAGCGGCGGGCATGGCACGCAGGTCCAGCAGCACCGCTCCCTGCCCTCCCCCGCGCGCGCCCACTCCCCCGCCCCGCACGGCTCCGAGCACACCCCGCGCACTCCCTGCGCTCGCCTGCACACAGTATGCATCATGCAGTGGTGTGTGGTTAGTGTGTGTGTGTGTGTGTGTGCGTGAGTGTGTGTGTACCTGTGTGCGGCGGCGGTCCCTCCCCGCAGCTGCAGCCCCCCGCGCCGCCACCTCCCCACCCGCACGTACCGCCACCCGCCGTCGCCATCACGCTCGAACCGCATCACATCGTACTCGCTCAACCTGTGACAGTATACCAACAGTCAAAATACCTACTATAACACCCGAGAGTCGGGAGTACTAGTCACTGGCGGCTGGCGGTTGCTCCTTCAAAGCTTCTCTGATACTGTATAGTTTGTTATATGTAATTGTCAGCATAGTGTTATAAGCGGGCAGAGTTTTTGTAGTACCGCGTTCTGCTGCTAGAGGAAAGCTACCATTCTTGAGTCAGTAAGACAAAGGTCATCGCTTAAGAAGGTCTCGTTCGGTTTGTGTGAACGTTTTAGTGACAGTTTCCGTGCTCGTCGTATTTTCAGATCAATATAATATCAATGACAAACTATAAGAATGTATTAAGTAAGTGTAGTCACTCCGGGAGCGGGTCGCCGTGGTCGTCGAACGCGACGAGCCCCCCGTCCGGAGCACGGAACCGCACGCGCTGCAGGTAGTGCTGGTACTCGGACAGGTTGAAGGGCAGCAGCGCCGCGCAGAGCCCGCGCCGAGCCCCGCACCGCGCCGCCTGCATGTCGTGCAGAGCGTGCGCCAGCGCGTACACGCCGCGCACCACCAGCGCCAGCTTCGGCTCCTGCGTGTAGTTCTGCATCAGCTGCTCCGACCCGCTGCACGCGCGTACTCCGCCCTCACCGCCCCCATCGCCCCCATCGCCCCCATCGCCGCCGCCATTCAGAGAACAATTAAACTTTTGCTCCCAAAACTCCTAAACACAAAAATTCCAACGGTAATAATATTATCAACTGTATGGAATTAAGTAGTGCTGTACAATTTGGCCGTTTAAACCGGCCATAAAGTTTAATCAGGTTAATTAGTTCAGCAGCCAGCTAATTTATTCAAATTAACCGGTTAAATTAAATTAACCGGTTAAATTAACTGACTGGTTAACCGGTTAATTTGCAAAAGATTCTTAACATGGAATAAATCTATTTTAATTTTAATTAAATTTTAAATATTTTATTTTTATTTTAATAAAATTTTAAATATTAAAAATAAATTAAGTTAAATTAATAAATTAATTATAAATTGAATAATAAATAATTAAATATAAAAAATAATTAATACATACATAGAGACAGACAGACTTTGTTTTATAGGTAAAATGCAATACCCGAAACCAGGGGTTCCTAGTGTTGTTGTGCGGCGAGAGCGTTCGGTAGTATTCGTCGAAGTTGTGCAAGTATGGTGAGCGTATGCGCAGCGTGAGTGCGCCGTGAGCGTGCGGCTCCAGGCCGTGTACGACGTCACGGCGGTCCGCCCAGCCGTCGCTCGCCACCAGCACCAGCCGCAGCGACGCGTCGCGCGACATGCCCTCGAGCAGAGCGCGCGCCGTGCGGCCTTCGCACCAGCAGACGGCGACGCGCGTGCCCTTCCCCCCGCCGCGCACCTCGCCCGTCAGCCGCCGCAGCGCGCGGTCCACCTCTGCGGCGGAGGGCGCCCCCCGCAGCGCCGCCTCGCGCGCCACGCACACGCCGCGCCGTGCCGCCTCCTCGCGGAACGCCGCCATGCCGCTCTGTCCGTAGCTCTCTGTTGGCACAGCGCACGGTATACTGTAGGGGTGTAGAGCAGTGGCGGTGCAGGCGAGGTGGGTAGGGCGAGGCAGGCAAGGGCAGCTACCGTCGGTGTGCAGCGCGTGCACGTAGCTCCAGTTGTGAGCCTGCAGCAGTGCCACCAGCAGCCGCGCCTGGTGCTGGTCGGACGGCGCCACGCGGTAGAACGTCGCGAACCGAGCGCGGTCCGACAGCTCGCGCGACGTCGCCGAGTACGACACCTGCACATATACACACACACTACATTACACTGCACGGTCAGATAACGATGGTTGCTAGGTGAAAACAGTAAAAAACGTGAAATAAAATGTTCCAGTGATTATGGTATCACATTAGAGAGAACTCTCTGCCTATCGTGTATGTATGTGGAGCGGTGCAGTGGATACCTGCGGCACTGCGAACAGCTGCAGCAGGTTCTGCACGTGCAGCGCGGCGGCACTGGCTCCCGGCCCCAGCACGCCCACCAGCACGCCCTCCGGCACGCTCTCCTCCGCGCTCTCCTGCACACACACACACATACATACACAATATAGTTCACGTTATCAAAGCCACATTCACGCTGTCAGGTGCTGCCCTATGCAAGTTAAAATATGACGCATAAGGATAATAAAAAAACGTTTAACTACTACTACTACGAACTACTTTTTTTTAATGATTTTGAAACTAGAGAGTCTGAAGAAGTTTTGAGACTTATTTTGGAACCATACAGTCAATTATTTAAAATTAAAATTTAAAGTTGTAAATTTAAGTCATAATTCACTGAACGTAAATTCTTGACTTTACTACTTTAAAATTTTATATTCAAAATTATGAAGTTAATTATTTTAAACATAAAAGTGTAACTCAGGAAGATCCAGTTGCCGAGGAAAAATCTTGAAGAAGTCTTATACTTATTTATTTTTTAGGTATAAAGTTGTTCGGGTCGAAACTATTCAAAATTTCAGATTACTCGAAAACTACGAAAAATCGCGGAACATACGAATGTGGGTCATTCGGATACCTCAGGTGATGCTCTATCTCTGGACCTCCGCTTATCCATACTTCCTGGGACATCCTGTATTTAACAAAAATAACGAAACAAGTCAAGTGTATGAGCTGAGTGCACACACGTCACTCACACGTCAACCGTCTCGGCTCGAGAGACAGCTCTTAGCAGCGCTCGACTCGCCGTGTACTCGATACACAGCGTGACTGTGAATGTAGACTGGATATAAAATAATATGTAGGTACTATTAGGTACACTCAATGACATTTAGACGATTCTAACACTAACTACACCGTGTGTCATAGCGTTTTAGAGATCGCTATTAATGAAAGGTAAAACAGGACAGAATTTTTATACCAAAGTTGAATCCATCGACAACATAAATCGGAATTTTAGGGAATTGAGTTGAAATGAGTATAGCAATTCATTGAGTAATAAAATTAAAACTTCGATTACTAAAAATGAAAAAAAACAAAATAATTAATTTTTCAAACAAAATACACAGTACAGAAAAAGTATAGCAGTGGTCCCTGCACTAGGCTTGCTTGTGGCGGTCCGTCATGGAGTCGTTGGAACGGCGACTCGCCAACCCCATCTGGGGTCTACGGACCGTCGAGGCGATCCGCCTTGTTCTAAAGGATTGGGTGGATCGTGGCGAAGGACGCCTCACCTTTTGTATGGTGCTGACCGGGCACCGGTGCTTCGGGCGGTATATGCACCGAATTCAGGTGGAGCCGACGACGAGGTGCCATCACTGTGTAGAGTGTGACCAGGACATACCAGAGCATACGCTCGCGCTCTGCTCCGCACGGGAGCAGTAGCGTTGTGTCCTGGTCCAACAAATAGGTCAGGACTTGTCGTTCCCGGGCGTCGTGGCGTCGATGCTCGACTTCTGCGAATCCACCATCTCGCAGAAGAGTGTTGCGGGGAGTGAGAGAGAGTGAATATACTCTTCTCTCCACTCAGTAATCGGCCGCCGTCGAGCAGGGGGCCTGAACCGGGATCTCGCCTGGAATCTGGCCCCTTGAAAGTTTCGGGTTCCCAACGCAAAGTTTGCGCACGTCGACCAAAGAAGGTGTCGTGTCTCGCTCAGCACGCACCTTAAGTCAGAGCGAAGACATTCAACATCTATCTTATATTTTTTTCTGGTGGGTGGTATGTTTAATATTTAATCTATACATATGTTTTCAGAGAACTTCTCTTCACGAGCTACGCGCTCGGTCTACTAAACGCCCGCCCCGAAACCTTCAGAGATCTATACTAATATTATAAAGCTGAAGGGTTTGTTTGTTTGTTTGAACACGCTAATCTCAGGATAGTCCGATTTCAAAAATTCTTTCACTTTTGGAATGTCCATTTATCGAGGAAGGTTATAGGCTATATTTTATAATGTCATAAGCGAGTCTCGTTCGTATGACATTATCGTCGGCGAGAGTTTCATTCTTGCCTGTGTCTAAACTTTCCGATACGATTATGTTATGGCGATTATTGCTTGAGATGGTTGCGTATAGTTTCTCGCCTCGAACGTTCGTGAAAATGTCTCCATCTAAATGGCTTTTAATGAGACAAGAACACGAACAGGACGACTTTTTATATTATATTGTAAAAGGTTGGTTGTAGTACATACGTTGTTGTTGCACCGGTGGAGGTAAGCGCGGTGCGGGGTGCGGGGCGGGGCGAGCGTGTCCCGCAACAGCTGTATGGTCTGGCGGAGCGCGGGCGCGGGCGACCAGCACGAGTCCCGCACCTCCGCCGCCAGCACCAGGCCTGGTAGCAGCGCCGGCTCCGCGTTGATACCGTCCAGCGCCTGCAGCAGCGCCTCCACGCGCTGTATGCCGTAGTGTTCCCGCACGGCCCCGCACCGCGCCCCCGCCGCCGCTGGCGCCTCGTGCACCGCGAACAGCGCGCCCACCCGCACCGTGTCGCCGCGTGCAGTGTCGCCGGCTCGCGCCCCGCGCACCCCCCACACCCCCCACGCCGCGCACACCGCCCACAGCGACGCCGCGACCAGCGCCCGACACATTGCACCGTCGACTGCACTTACACGACACAGGTCCGGACTGATCTGCACAGGGTGATCTTCACAGACCACACTAAACAGTATATACTACACACCCTGTATATTAATTAAACTTAAACTAAACTGAACTGATAAAATGATTGACTGACTACCTTATGAACTGTAAAAAGTACGTAAGTTATTGCGTTTTTGTTCGTCGATGCACAAACAAGTGTACTGGATGTCCCAAAACTATGCGACATGAACGAAGTAACTTAAATATCAGAGATAGGATTTTGCTGAAAGGAACCAGTATTAATTTATTTTTGACGTTTAATGTACGTAAAAAATAATGCCATATTCATAGATTTTTCCTAAATTGTTTGGTTTGTGTGAAATTGTTTATTTGTTAAATGTTACTGACTTTCTGTATAGTGCTTCTCCTTCTGTTAATTGTGTATTCGTGTGTGTTATTGTGTTTGTTAATAAACTGTATTTCCGTAAAGTTGTACTTATTATACCACACCTCACGGGATAAACAACACACGCTAAAAACATAGTGTCTAAAAAGAAAGGAAGGAAGGTAGTGAAATGTTTAATTAATCATTTTAAGTTTGTTGGGAGATTATTGAAACCACAACATAATAATTAATTTATGAAGGTGCGTATGAAAAATGACATTGACAAGAGTGGCAGTTGTTATGGTCACTCTAATGGAGCGTCGAGTCTGTGGTAGCGGGGCGGCCATCTTAAAAACTCACTTATTGGAGGGCGGTCGCCGGCGCACCACTCGCTAGACGAATCGCTATCTGTCGCTTCAATCTTTAATTATTTTAAACTGAATATTGTTGGTAAAAGATTATTCAACTGTTAAGTTATTTCGAAGAAGTGTAACATCAAAATTTAATATTTTCGAAAATTTCCCGAAACCATTCGTAAACCGAATGCGAAACCTTTTCACTACACTAAATTTACAGCCCATCACTAAAATTATTGTAATTGTGGGTAATTTCGATGTAACATTCGACCAAAGACGGGTAAATGTATGCATCTATTGTGTATCGCAAGTACTTAAGCTCGGGCATTTGATCTTGTCCTTCATTATAAGGCAAGTTTTAAATTGAAGAACAATCTGATCTATTTAAGAGGCAGTAGTGCAGAAGTATTTAATTAATGTTAAATATCATTCTGGTAAAAGTGCCCGAAACTTGATACTTCGGTAAGTGATTTTATTATATTTAACATTGGCTGTGTTTAAGTGTTAGATTGTTTTCTTTATATTAATGTAACTATACGGTGTAGTATACGTGTGATTTAAATTCATTTTAGGGTCCAAGAGTCCCGTTATACGTGACTATTTATTGTAATTGTACATATTATATAATTCAATCCACGGAACGTTCGTGATTTGTCGTCGTGGAATTGGAGTGAACTTGTATCCGAAGAAAGAGGTTGAGGCGCCTTGCCTTGTAATCACAACAATAAGTAACGTAATCTAATTTTGCATTATATAACTTTTATTTTATACCATAGTACAGCCATCATAGTATCTATAATAATTTCTTGAATGTCTAATTTATGTGCCTGAATAAACTTATAATATCTCGTTTACATTGGCGCCCTGAGAAAGTTTCGAGTCACTTGTAGGGACGCCATTGCATACATGGACTTTTTTATGCAAGCTGCAATATATAAGTGCAGTCCGTAGCGCGACTCCCCAGTCGTCCCGTTAAGAGCATAGCGTACGCTCGCGTCCACACATTATTATTATTGTAATCATATTCATTATTGTGTATTGTAAACAGTGACAATAAATAATGATAACTAGAGTCAGTTGTTCATTTTAATTAAATGGTATCTACCAAATAGATACTCAAGTAATTTATAAAGGGATATCTCTTTCCGCTATAAGAGATACCCCAAAGTGGTGACCTCCGACAAGAACACGACTCCTTCAAGATCATCACACCCGCACTACGCCAGCCAGCTTAAGCCTCTTCGGGTATTTCGTCCAGTAGCCGCAACGCAGCGCGGCCTGGTCGAACCCTCATCGGCTTGACATTGGGCACACTGACTACAAGGACCGGTCAGCAAAGCAGAGCATATCTCTCCTGGTCAGCACGTAGCATCGGCCCCGCACGGCAGCATGTCCGACTCACTGGAGCCCGTGCGTCAGCAGAACAGTTCCGACTCACTGGAACTTCTTTCACTGGCATTGGCGATTCAAGCACACAAGACGGGGAAGGGGAGAACACACAAGTAATTAGTTATGAAACATACGTGGAGCTGTGAAATTATGAAGAATAGTGTAGGTTAAATACGTAGGCTGCTGAACGGACGACTCCCTGCAAGTTACTCACATCGACTGCAGGTAAAAGCAACAAGATTTAAAACAAATCGGATATTAGAAAGAAGTATACAAAATATATATAACAGTTAAGAGCAGATATGGCACAGGAACTAGAGCAACGCTGTATTGGAGGACAAGTAACGAGATTCAGTCATAGTAATCGACAAGCGAAGACCAAGGGAAACGTCGTAACTCCAGCATTGTAATCATCGGAACACCGGATGGTAGAACGAGCAAAACCAGCCAATACCATTGATCCGGAAGAGATGACACGTGGGAGAGCACCCAAGGATTTTCGGGAGAAAAGCATACTCAGAGGAAATGCCGTCGAGATCGCCACATATTATGGTGGGAGACATACTTGGTCGAGAGATATTTATTATGTCGAGAAGAAGTCAAGGAGAGCTGTAGAAACGATGGACAAGTCAAGTCGTGGTCCAATATTCTACTTCATTCTCCATAACTTATAACGTGTGAATATATAACTTGATGCCAAATTTCACGTCTTGCGGTTAAGGGGCGACGTGACAGCGATATTTGCATTCCTGTATTGCCTTTTGCATTATTTTTAGTCTGTTTGTTTTAACGTTTTGTCATTAAAGTATTTTTGTGTTTTTAATAATTTGTCACACTCTTATTAGAAATAATCGAACTATGTATAGCATCGCAATAAGATTCTTTAATGTAATTAAGTAAAGGGATAAAACCATCTTAATTGACTTAGAAATGATTACTAGTTTAAACTTTTTATGAAATAATGACATGTTTATGAAGTGAAAATTGTAATATGTTTTAACAAAATTTGAATCATTAATGTTTTGTGTAAAAGATTCAATATAGTTTGATTCGTATCATTGATTTATGGCAATGAGAACTACTTAACGAAAGTAATATTTAAAAATCTAAGTGGAATAAGGTAATATACGGTACAGCCGCTTACAAAAGTTTTAACAGTACTTAGTTTTATTTTTTTTGTTTTGTGAAAAATTTTGTTGTTGTTGTTGTTGTTGTTGTTGTTGTTGTTGTTGTTGTTGTTGTTGTTGTTGTTGTTGTTGTTGTTGTTGTTGTTGTTGTTGTTGTTGTTGTTGTTGTTGTTGTTGTTGTTGTTGCTGCTGCTGCTGCTGCTGCTGCTGCTGCTGCTGCTGCTGCTGCTGCTGCTGCTGCTGCTGCTGCTGCTGCTGCTGCTGCTGCTGCTGCTGCTGCTGCTGCTGCTGCTGCTGCTGCTGCTGCTGCTGCTGCTGCTGCTGCTGCTGCTGCTGCTGCTGCTGCTGCTGCTGCTGCTGCTGCTGCTGCTGCTGCTGCTGCTGCTGCTGCTGCTGCTGCTGCTGCTGCTGCTGCTGCTGCTGCTGCTGCTGCTGCTGCTGCTGCTGCTGCTGCTGCTGCTGCTGCTGCTGCTGCTGCTGCTGCTGCTGCTGCTGCTGCTGCTGCTGCTGCTGCTGCTGCTGCTGCTGCTGCTGCTGCTGCTGCTGCTGCTGCTGCTGCTGCTGCTGCTGCTGCTGCTGCTGCTGCTGCTGCTGCTGCTGCTGCTGCTGCTGCTGCTGCTGCTGCTGCTGCTGCAGCACACGTAAACACGTTTTAGTGTTTCGTCCCTTTGGAGTGTGTTGTCAAACTCTACGCGTAGCTTATTGTTAGACACTGGAAGGACTCTAGCTGGTGCATAACTGACGGACTTGAAGTTGATGCTTCGCTTCCAAGCCTGTATGACTTCCTGCTTATCTTGAGCATCCTTCTTAGTACTAACGATAAGGGCGGGTTTTGAGGTCGGTGGTGTGATGGAGCGCTGTGAATTCGATGCTGGTGTTTTTTGCGAGCGCGCAATGTCGGCAAAAGTAATGTTTTGAGAAGGAATTCGTGCTAGTTGAGGTGTTATTTCTTCCTTGAATTTGGCTAGTTCGCCTTTGACACAATCTATGATATCTGCTTTTAGGTTGGCTGTTGATTCACTGGTGACGGTAGTGGTGTTTGTAGAAGACGCGCTCAGAATTGTAGAGAGAACACTTGTGCACTTCTTCAGCTCATTAGCGGCCTGTTTAATCAAGGCTCTGTGCTCCGTGTAGAGGCTGGTCTTGCTGCTGTCAATCGCCCTCTCTATGGTTGTTGAGATGTTGTTTACAATGTTCTGATAGGAATCGAAATCCTTTACGTCGCTGGCGAACGATGTGAGAAAAACAATTTCTTTGTCTTTCTTCTTCACTTGGCTGGTCATCCTGAGTGTTGATTAGAATGGCTTAAAAGGTAAGAGTGACGAAAGGTAAGGTTTGGTATTTATTATGAAATATTTAAAAATTAAAGAATTTTTTGTGCAAAATTTATTGAGGTTAGGAAGATTTTGGAAAGTACGTTGTGATGCTGAGATTTAACTAGATTTTTTACAATTTAAAAATTTTTAGGCGTATATTCGGAAAATCTTCTCCGTTTTCTCTATACGCTTTAAAAACTCACTGTCTCACTAATGGGCGGGTGGGCGGGTACGATTTTTCGGTTTCTGCTTGTTTTACGCTGAACTACTGAACCGATTTCAACGCGAGAGGTCTCAGTCGGTAGGTGACAAAACAGAGCAGGTATGTATTAAAGAAAATGTAATAGAAAATGGCGGGAACTAATATAGAAAATGAATTTAAAATGAAGTTAATTTTTACTAATGAATTTAATCTTTTTGCAGGAAATAACCGGTTAGGTTAGGTTAGGTTAGGTTAGGTTAGGTTAGGTTAGGTTTTTTTTTTTTTTTTTTTTTTTTTTTTTTTTTTTTTTTTTTTCTAACTCCCCCGCCTTACAAGTTGATGGCAGGGCCCTTATTTATCTACTCTTCCATAGGTCTCTCATTTATGATCCTTGCATGCCGCATACGTCACATTCATTCATCCTCATTCATTCTTTAACTGGTGGGATGCCAGTCTACCCTCTAGCTGTTTTGATTTACTTTTATTTCTATTTATTTACATTTTATTTCTTAGGTATTAAAAGGCTTTTTCGTGTTTTATTGTTCGGTTTTGTATACATTTTTAGCTTATTTCCTAGATTCACATTCTTTAATTTATTTGAGTATTTATTACATGGCTTTTTTACAGAACGTTTTTAATATGTTTACATTTTTACTATGTTTTACCATTTTTACATTTTTACTATGTTTTATTTCTACATTACATTTTTACTTTTCTAAAATTTTTACAGGTTACCAGTTTTTAAATTTGTTGTCCATTTGTTTACATTTCAGACAGTTATTTATATTCTATTACATGGATTTACATTCTTTAATTTATTTGAGTATTTATTGAATGGCTTTTAAAATGAAAGTTTTTAATATGTTTACATTTTTACGAAGTTTTTTTATTTTTACATCTAAAATTTTACAGTTTACTAATTTTGTTACTAATTTTTTCATTTGTTGTCTATTTGGTTACATTTCAGACAGTTATTTATATTCTATTACATTAATAGTTCTGCTGTTATAGAATTACTTTGTGTTTGCTTTTTTATGCTTTATATCTTGAACGACATTTGGATTTCCTAGCAGTTGCTTAATTGCCAATTTTGTTATTACATTTATCATTTTTATATTTAATTTATTAAAATATGTTCTACTATTTAATGTTAAATTTGTTATTATTTTGACTATTTTATTTTGTTTCTATTTAGTTTACATGACATTTGTGTGTTTAATATTATTACTTACATTACTTACATTTCTATAATTTTTGAAAGCTTGTTACATACTGATAATTGTTACTAAATTTTATATTACATTTCCTAATTTTTATATGTGCGTTTATTCCTAGATTATTTATATTTATTGGCTATATACTATTTTGTTTGTCCTCAGTTCATGTTTCCGACGATGTGTCAACATCCTCGGTGCATATGATGAGTTTTGGTTTCTTAATAGTTGATAAGGTTCCAAATTCCTGCGGATGTCTCAGCATCTTTAGGTAGTTTGTTCCTCGGTTTTGATATTTGTCGGGTGGTGATTTTAGTAGTAGTGGGTTCTTGCAATTTTCGCTTCTGCTAGGGTTTAGTTTGCTGTAGTTTCCTGTTGTTTTGCCCTTAGCAGTAGGCCACCCTGGCTCTCGCCAGGGCGTCCCACTTCCGGCGTATGGGGCATTTGCTGTCAAAGGTGTTGTGATCTTTTTCAATAATGTGGGCTTGCTTTGACTTGGAACAATTTGCACACTGCGGGGGTGTACCCTGTTTGTACTTTTCACAATCTATTCTGGTATGATTTCCCCCGCAATGGCTGCAAGTTTGTTCCTTCTCTTCACACCTCGACTTGCTGTGCCCATACGCCAGACACAGCGTGCACTGCACTAACGGGGACTGGTCGACAGCTCGTACGCGCTTAATGTCTATTCGGACTTCTTCAGCCCCCGTTAGCCTTCCCCATAATTTTGGGGAGGTTTTTAGCACCACTGTGGCCAGGTGCGGGTTTCTGTGCTTCTTCCTAAATATTATTTCTATTCTGTCTTCTTCCTTTCCTAAATCTTCAAAGATTGCCCTGTTCTGTGACCTCAGTCTATCTACTATTTCTGTATCTGTGTTGCATTGCAAGACTCCCTGCAGCGCAACCAGAGGATCTTTGTTCTGCAATTCTGTTACTTTTAAATTTACACTCTTGGCCTTTTCTATTTTGTCCTTTACTTTTTGTCTTTCATTTAGTGTTTTGCATCCCACTATCACCTTGCCATCCTTTGCCTTTCTTATCTTCTCGATTTCCGTTTCCCCGTCGTTCACTCCTATCACTCGTCTGAAACGGTCGAGGACTTCGTCGCCCGTTGCTAATCCATCCGTGGATTCGACGATGACGGAGTGTAAGGCCGCCCCTACCCTGGGTTGTTTATGGGTTGCTGTTTGGTGGGAATTTGCCACTACTGAGGCATAAGTCCTCACCTCCGTCATCTGTGCCTCCACCGACTTCTTCAGGCATTCCATTTTGCTGTTATTGTCTTCTATCAATTTTTGCTGTATCTCTATCATTTCTTTAAAGGCTTCGCTGTTTCTCTTCATTTCTTCCTCTCTCTTCTTCCATTCTTCTCTTCTCTCTTCCTCTTTCTTCTCTTCATGGTCCCTGCTTCTTCTTTCTTCGTTGCCGTCCCCGCCTTGTTTTCCAGCATTTATTTCTTTAAGGAGTTTTCCTAGTTCCGTCAAGTGTTTTAAAATGCCGTTTTTAATTTCTGTCTTCAGATTCCGCGACTCATGAACTAGGGCTTCAATCCCTTTTATGTGTTTTCTTGCTGCTTCATCCAACTCCATATTCTCCATTGATGTTGTTTGGGTTAGGACCGGCGTGGCTGTTGTTTGTGCCATCGTGGTCAGAGGTTTTAGGATGTTATCTCTTCGGTCTTCGGCTCCTTTCTTGGCGATCGATGCCTGCGGCGGTCCCGAAAGGATACGTGTTTTCCGCCTTGCAGCCGTCGCCGCCGTCGTCGTCGTAGCCGTCGTTCCCTCTTTTTCGAAGTTGGAGCTCAGCCTTCGAACATTCACCGGCGCTCCGGATTCCGGTGTTTGTTCCTTCTCCGCGGTACTGCTCCGTTTATTCACAGGCGGGGAGCGAAACATTGTCTTCGCTGGGGGAGACGTCAAGTCAATGCCTGGTTTGGGTGTAGAGGGCCCGCTTCCAGGTCTACTGTCCAGTAGTCTCGTCTGTTGTAGGTAGTGTTAGGGTCCGTCCTATTTAGTTGTGTCGTTTGTGCGTCTCTGGGTCCGTTGTCGGTCAGTCGTTAGTAATTTCCTTGTTTTGTGTGTGTTTGTTGGTTCGAGTGTGTGCGTGTACTGTATGTATGTGTATATGTGTGTGCTGTGCAAAGTTTGCGTATAATCCTATGTATGTAGCTGTTTTTATAGTATGCAAAAAGGTCGTGTAGTTTGCAAGATAGTTTGATTTGAGTTACTTGTTAAACTTTCCTTAGGGGAATTTTTGTTCGGAATTTTGACCGACCTCAATAATAAAGAGGTTCAGGTATGAAGTTTAGTTGATGTATATTTAGTGTATGAATGAGTATAATTTGTGATGAGTGTGTATTGTAGTGTGAGTGTGTGGTGTATTCAGTGTCGTCTCGCGTCACACCGTCCAGTGACGAGATTCGACTTATGTATTTATGTGTATGAGTGAATGTGGTTTATAGTTCAGTTCAAGTTGTATTAAACTAAGGTTAAAGTCGGGAATATTGTTCAGAATTTTAGCCGACTTTAGAAATAAGGAGGTTCTGGAACAAGTTTGAATTATATGTTTATTGTGTGTGAGTGGGTGTGATTTGTAATGAGTGTGTGTTTAGTGTGGTGTTTCAAGTGTCGTCTCGCGTCACGCCGTTCGGTGACGAGATTCGACTTGTGTATATGTGTGTATAAGTGAGTATGATTTGTAGTTTGGTTTAAGTTCGTTTAGAACTTAAATTAAAGCGGAAAATTTTATTTGGAATTTTAACCAACTTTGAAAATAAAGAGGTTCGGGTATGACTTTAGCTAATTTATATTTGGTGTATAAATGATTATATTTTGTAATGAGTGTGCCTTGTAGTGTGTTCTGTGTGACGTATTGAGTCGTCTCGCGTCACGCCGTTCGGTGACGAGATTCGACTTGTGTATTGTGTGTATGAGTGCGATGTATAATTTAATTTAAGTTCGTTAAGAACTTAAGTTAAAACGGAGATACTGTACTGAATTTTAACCGACTTTGGAAATAAAGAGGTTCGGGTATGGACTTTATCTGATAAATATTTGATGTATAAATGAGTAAATTTGTAATGAGTGTGTATTGTAGTGCGTATGTTTGATGTACTTAGTGTCGTCTCGCGTCTCACCGTTCGGTGACAGGGTTCGACTTGTGTATATATGTGTATGAGTGAATGTGATTTGTAATGAGTGTGTATTGTAGTGTGTATGTTAGATGTACTTAGCGTCGTCTCGCGTCACACCGTTCGGTGACGAGGTTCGACTTGTGTATATGTGTGTATGAGTGTGTGTGATTTGTAATGGGTGTGTGTTCTGTGTGTGTTGCGTGTCGTCTCGCGTCACGCCGTTCGGTGACGAAATTTGGCTTGTGTATACGTGTGTATGAGTATGTCTTATTTACTGAAGTTATTTCCTTTAATTTGGTCAACGTGTAGTACCGTATGCAAACTTCTCGGTTTATTCAATTTTATTCTAAAATTGCAGGAATGTTGCACACGGCACTCGGCTACGTCACGCGCCCGGCCGGCTCGCTCGACAATAACAAACCCGACCAGAGACGCTCGGCGCTGTGTTGTGCAATTTTATGTCTTATCCGTAGGGGATAGGTTCGTATGATGTTGCAAAGACAGTTTGGTTTCGCAAAGTTGGTTTGATTATTTATTTATTTCTATTAGAGAAATGTTGTCCAAGATTTTAACCGACTTGAGTAAAAGTTGGGTAATGAGTCAAGTATGTATCGCCTTGCGGTAATATTTTCTATGTTTGACTAATGTGTTAGGTATGTATGGGTGAATAGGTTGTAGCAGATATATATTTTGTGCGGTGTTGAGGTGCCGTCACGCGTCGCGCCGTATAGGAGCAACGTTTGTTTGGTGTATTAAGTGTGTATGGGTGAGGAGATTATAATAGATATGTATTGTGTGGTGTAGGGGTGTCGTCACGCGTCGCGCCGTATAGGAGCAGCGTTTGACTGGTGTGTTAGGTATATATAGATAAAATATGATTTATAATAGATATGTATTTTGTGTAGAAGAGTGGGTATCGTCACGCGTCGCACCGTTAGTGAGCAATGTCTAAGTGAATGTATTAGGTATGTATGGATAGGTGTAAATATGATGTACTTGTGTTATAAGTTATATGATCAATCCACGAACAGATAGCTAAGATGATAATAATTATCAAAACACCGGTCGTCGTCCGCGCTCTCAAGTCGAGCGAGCCGCGTTTGTTTACAAACAAACCCCGGCGGTCGGAGGCACACGGCCGGTGCACGATTCCTGAGTATTTTAATATTTCGGTGAATGAAACTATATATTTATTTTCTGTTTTCTAAGCGGTCGCCGAGTGCAGGTTTGATTACCTGCGCTCGGTGTGTGTGAGTGTGGTGTATGTGTATGTGTTGTAAATGTGCGTGTGACTATTTGTGATGTTGTTTTAAATAAAAGTAACGATAACTTGCACGATTTATTTTTGATATGATAATAGGTATTGTAGTTATTAGAGTTTGTTAAAAGAATATAGGTTCTTATGTTCGGGGTTTATATGTTTTATATGTATATATACGTGTGTATGTGTGACTAAATGTGTGTGTATTGTTTTATATATGCTTTTATAATATAATATACTAAATATAAATTTAAAATATTTGTAATAATATGTTTTAGGTGTAAATTTGATTTAGTTATCAGGGAAGTATTTCTATTTGATTTTGCAGATCCGTGCGACCGACTTCGAAGGCCTTGACCTTTAACGAGCGAGCCGGCTTTGTTTGTAAACAAACCGACCGCTCGATACGTCGCCGCGTGCACGAACTAACAATATTTAATTTCCAAGTAATGAAATATTTAGCCAAGTGCTAAAAGAGTGTTGTCGTTTATTATTGTTTCTGATTTAACTATGTAGTTTGGTTTATTGCTTAGTAATAGATGTTGATGTATCGATTAGGAATAGTTATACAGTAATATATAAGTTGTTGTGTTGTATGTACTTGTATATATATATGTTTTAATTGTATGTGTGTGTGATGTATATATGAATATATTGTGTATTGAAAATATATTTAATTTATATACTATATATATACGTATAGGTAAATGATGAATGATAATAATAATAATTTCAATATTTCTATGGGCCAGGTTTCGCCTATGATCGGTCGATCCACCAGCCACGCGCTCGGAGACAGCGGCCGTGCAGTGTGTGACGTCAGAGCGCGCGCACCTCGCCCCGCGACCCCGCACGACAAGATGTCCCACCGTCCACGTCACGCGGCGCAGCAGCTATGATTATTTGTGGAACACAATATAATTTAGGATAAATAAATAATTTACAATATTAGGTCGTTGTTTTTATTTGTTCTGCCTGCGAAAAAATAAAGCTCTAATGGGTAGGTGACGAGCGTCACGATCCCTTACTGCCAGACGGGTCGAATGCCTGCCTTGCGCTCGTCAGCCTTCGCTGTACTACGTAGCATACAAGTTGTCCGCTACGCACCAGCTACGCCAAGTCTACGCAGATGCTACGCGTATCTACGACTGTGTGACGCAATATGGCCACTTACGACCGGCCGCTCCTTCCCGCTGACACCCTAAATGCAAATTATTCCACCTGCTACAACTCGTAGCGGCTTGATGACTCGCTACGCCCCCGGCTACGCTGGTCTACGCTTGGCTACGGCAGTGCTAGTTGTTAAAATAAAATAAATTTATCGCGAGTGATAAGGACGAGAGATGTATTGTCGTCCCTTTCGCACCACAAGCCTCTTATGGCGGAACACGCCACCGGTGACGTCGTTTGGTCGCGTGGTCGTTGTGTGCGACTGATGCTCCAGTGGAATGTAGCTAGATTTTAACTGCGGTTTTACTTGTTCAGTTAGGATTATTTAAACTTTTAATTTTTTTTTACTTCGGTATGGAGTTTAATGTCTGTTTTTAATCTGAGTTGTTTGTAGGTTTAGAGCTTATTTTAAGAATTTAGGTTTATTTCAATTTTTAGGATTTCTATAGATGTAAATATTTTGTTATAGATTTTGCTGTTTTAAGTGTCTGGTAGGTTATTTAAGTATATCGGTAATCTGATGTATGGTCAAGAGAACTTCCCTCTTTTACAAGGGTCGGTCAAAGTGTTCCAAAAATGGTAACACAGTTTATGTTCACTTGTCAAGTTTATGAAGCCCAAGACGGCAAGTCACAATTTTAGTCAAATTAAAAATAAAAGTTTTGTAAAATAAACTTTTGTCGGTTAACAGTTTTGTATATATATTTTACGGCACGGCCGCGAGGAATGTGGATGACGCAATATCCTCTTATGTTTTACTTTTTAGTTTTTTGGCTGTAGTTTGATTATTATTAATATTATCAAAATTTAAATTAGTGGGCTGGATTAAGGGTTATTGACCTTATCTATTGACATGAAATTTAGAAAAAATTTTTTGGGTTTAGTTTTTAGGTATTTGCTCGAAATCTATTAGGTTTAAAAATCCAAAATATGGTTGTCAGGTTAGGTTATGAACTAGGCTATGAGATTATGATTTTTAATTTAGGTGTATAAGATGATTTCGTGAAGTTATTCACGATCAAAGTTTAACAGAATTTTACGCGTGGAATAAGGATGACGCAATTTCCTCCTATGTTTAACTTTTTTAGTTTTTTGGCTGTAATTTAGTTATTATTTATATTATCAAAATTTAAATTAGTGGGCTGGATTAAGGGTTATTGACCTTATCTATTGACACAAAATTTGGAAAAATTTTTATGGGTTTAGTTTTTTGGGATTTTCTCAAAAACTATTGGGCTTAAAAATCCAAAAAATTGTTTTCAGATCAAGTTAAGAACTAGGCTTTAGGAATATGATTTTTAATCTGGGTGTAAAAGATAGTTTGGCGAAGTTATTCACGATCGAAATTTAATGGGATTTTACGGGATTTTAAAATATTAATTACTCACTTGTTTTTGGGTATTTTTTGATGGGGTTTTCGGAAAAGTAAATGAGTCCTTTAACACTACCTAATTGTATATTTTGTTTAAGTCTAGCTTGAAAAAATGATTTTTGTCTAACACGTGGTTTTTATGTTTTATGTTATAAGTCACTGAATTTAACTGCAAAAATTTTGAAATTTTTATGAAAAATAATATAGATTAATTTAAGTAGAACTGCACTTGAAAATATTTTTATTTGTCAAAAATGCGCGCAGCGTCTGCGCGCAAAGTTATGGATTTTTGAAATCTCGCGATTTTTTGGGTCAAATTTGGTCGGATTTTAAAAAAATTTTCACCACTAGTTAGAGCACACCAGCGCGCACACAACGATATATCACACTTGTATTTTTGATTAAATTATACCACTTTTGTTGATTTTTCACGTTTTTAGGCTCACGGAGCTCGTTTTAAAGGGTTTGGGTGCGTGCGTTCGCTAGCGCGGTCCAAAGCAGACTAGGTTAGGTTAGGTTAGGTTAGGTTAGGTTAGGTTAGGTTAGGTTAGGTTAGGTTAGGTTAGGTTAGGTTAGGTTAGGTTAGGTTAGGTTAGGTTAGGTTAGGTTAGGTTAGGTTAGGTTAGGTTAGGTTAGGTTAGGTTTTTTTTTTTTTTTTTTTTTTTTTTTCATTCCTGTTCTATTCCCCTGCCATTGCCGCAGGGATTTTGGTTATCTTTATATTCTTAATTGCTGGTTTTATTTGTCAAACTATACTAAAGTAAGATAATCTTTATATCTGTTTTCATTTGCTATATGTATATGTTTCATCACTATATTTCCGTGTTTCGAATCAGCTTATATTTACATGTTTAATCATTCTATATTTCCATTTTTCGAATCATCTTATATTTACACGTTAATTATTATTATATACGTACCCATTTTTTTTTTTTTTTTTTTTTTTTTTTTTTTTTTTAATTTATTTATTCCTTTTTATTACAGTTTTTCCAAGATTTATACAATATTTTACAAATTTTTCTCTTTTCTTGCTATCTGTCATTATCATCGCAATAGTTCCAACGTCGATACAGCTATCAATTTGTAGTTCCGTCTCAAATCTTTGTCTAGCGTAGGCCTGACATTCCGTGATTATATGGAGCGAACTTTCTTCAATTCCAGGGGAACAGATGCAGCATGGTGAATCTTTACATTTAAATTTGTAGAGATACGCGGCAAAGCCACCGTGTCCTGTCATTATTTGCACCATTATTGGTTTCATCTCCATGCTGCGGACCGTTTTGTAGGCTTCTATAGCATCCGGAAAGAATACTTTGGTTGTGGAAGCTGTATCTCCGTCTTTGTATCGCTGGTTCCATATCTGCAGCGACTCCAATCGTAATTGTTGCTTGACGAATGACACTGGGCACTTGTCATAGTTCGCTATAGTTTTAAGTTTCAGCGCAGCGTCTTTAGCAAGTGCGTCTGCACGTTCATTTCCCTCCATCCCAGCGTGAGCTTTTATCCAAAACAATTTTACTTCCATGCCGTTTTCTATTAAGGACTGGATATTGACTCTTATTTCAAACGCTAGTGGATGGAGGGAATTGCCATTTGTGACCACTTCCAGGGCTGATCTTGAGTCGCTGCATATATGGCAACTTTGAGCCACTTCTGTACTCGCAATTCTTGTTGCTTCACACAATGCCAATAGCTCAGCCTGAAAGACGGTGCAGTAGCCTTCTAACTTTAGCTTTCGGGTTTTTGTTTCTCGATCGTCGTGCCACACTGACAAAGCTGCTCCGACTTTGCCTTGAATTTTACTCCCGTCCGTGAATATTTTGAGGTCTTTATTGTCTTGTTGCCTCAACTGCTCCTCGTCTTCTAGGCATTCGAACTGCATCTCCAGTTGTTTTGCTGGGTGTTGTGCTGTCCTGTAGTCTAGAGGTTTTTCAATATCTCGATCTCCGACAATCCGTTGAGAGAGGCCCCTCTTTATTTCAAAAAGGGCAGCTGCCTCTCTAATTCTAAGATCCAGTGGGATCAAACCTGCTAGTACTAGAGTCGAGTTGAGTGATGCAGTTCTATAGGCCTTGACGATCTTCTGAGCGAAGGCGCGCTGCACCGTCTCCAGTTGCTTCCTTACTCCTTTCTTGCAGGCAGCAGATGCCCATGCTCCCGCTGCATACAATATCGTGGGTTCCACCACTGCAGTGTATATGGTTCTGACTATCTCCGGTCCTAGTCCCCAATCAATTTTGGCTGCCTTTGCTAATTGTTTATAGAGCCTGATTGATTTTTGGCAAATATTGTTGATGTGCGTGTTGAATGTTAACTTTCTGTCTATTGTTAACCCCAGGATCTTTATTTCTTGTGCCAACTCTATGTTTACGCCACCCATTTTCAGAGTTGGAGAGTTATATCGGAGTTTATTCGTTAATATCATCGCTTTGGTTTTTTGTGGTGCGAACCTAAGTTTATTCCGAACTCCCCAGCTCCGAACACGCTCGAGTGTCGCATTGGCACGTTCTTGGATGTCTTCCACTGTGTCTCCGGAGATAATCAGAACCACATCGTCTGCAAAAGCCTGGCAATGCTCCTCCTGCTCCTCCAAGTCCCTCAGCAAGGAGTCCAACAGAATGTTCCAAAATGTTGGACCCCCGATCGAGCCTTGCACACACCCCTTGGTCGTAGTCTTTATGGCTTCTGTACCCGCATAGCGCACTCTGACCACTCTGTTTGTGAGATAGCTGTCGACCAGACGCCTCAGGTTCGGCGGACAGCCTTTTCTCGCCAGTTCGCACTGTATGGCCGGCCACCACGCGCTATCGAATGCTCCCTCTATGTCTAACGAGATCATGAGAACGAGCTTTTTTGATTTTAGCCCCTCGTTTATTCGACTCATCACTTCATAGAGGGAGTCCTCGGTGCTACGCTGTGGTGTGAAGCCATACTGCTGTTGGCTCATTCCTGGCTGGATATGCCACCTAATGCGCCTGATCAACATCTTCTCAAGTATTTTGCCTAGTACTGGTAACAGACCAATAGGTCTATAAGATTTGGGGTGTGTGTAGTCCTCTTTGCCAGGCTTTCTGAGCGCCACAACTACTGCCTGTTTCCAAGCCGCCGGGAATATTCCTAGAGCCAGACATCTGTTCATCAGAGACAAGAACATTCCGCCATCAGCTTTTATTGCGACGTCGCATATATCTGATGTGAGGCCATCGATCCCGGGGGCCTTTTTGGGATCGAAGCTGGACACAGCCCATTTCAGTTCAGCTGCTGTAAATGGAGGATCACATGAATCTTCATGCACCTCCACATTCACTATCTTCGCTTCCTGTCTAGTTTTTTCATGGACTGTGTCGTCATCTTTTGGGTCATCCTCGGGATAGAAGGTCTCTGCCATCAACTCCGCCGATTGCTTCTCGTCCAATACCTGTCCATTGAGCGTTAACGGAATGTCTTCTGTCCTTTTTGCAGTCCTACCGATCACTCGATAAATGCTGTCCCACATTGTCTCGCGAGTTTGTCTGCTGCAAAATGTCTTCCAGCTGGAAGTTTGAGCTCTTTTCATTTCTTGTTGGTAGGACTCTTTTGCTTCGAGGTACTGTTCTACAACCCAGGCTCGACGTGAAGGATGGGCTGCACGAATTCGGCGTCTTTTGGTATTGACTTCCTGTTTGAGTCGGTCGAGTTCCTCGGTCCACCAGGATAATCCAGTTCGTTTCTTGTTTCCAATATGTGGGATGGTTTCTTCACTTACTTGTTTTATAGTTTCGGTTAATTTATCTACTGTTAATTCTATTTGATCTTTGCTAAAAATGTTTTCAATGTTTTCTTTATTAAATTTATTCTCATCCCAGATTTGGGTCAGTTTCTCGCGAAACTGTGCCCAATTTGCTTTTTTAGTGTTAAATATGCGTGTTGTTCGTTTGATTTCTATTGCAGTTAATGGTTCTAGTCTTAAATTGAACTGGATTACCCTGTGGTCCGAGTTCGTGACATCTCCTCTTGCTTTCCAGTTTTCCACCAGTTCAAGCATGTCCGATGTGCATGTTGTTATATCAACACAGCTCTTGTACACCCTTCCGCCTCGCAATACCTCGAAAGTTGGCTTTGTTCCTTCATTCAATATTTGGAAGTCTAGCTCATCCATCAACCCCGCTACGGCTTCTCCCCTAGTGTCTGTCCTTAAACTCCCCCACCACGTATTCCAGGCGTTGAAGTCTCCCCCCCAGAAGAATTTTGTCTGTCCCTATCTCTCTTTTAATTTTTCTTAACCATTCTACATATGGTTCGATAGGTTTGTCACCCTCCAGATATGCACTTACAATCCCAATAGGCCCTTGGTCTGTTTTAATTTTGATGGCTACAATGTTAGGAGTGGTAAGTGTTGGGCATTGAGTAATTGTTATTTTGTCATCAAACAGAACTATTGCCGCCTTGTTAGGCATATCTGGTTGTTTGTCACATTGTACGACTCTGGTTCCGATGTACTCTTTCATGCGACGGGTATTGCCTATGTAAGGTTCTTGCACTAGTGCAAGAGCTACCCTATTTTTCTGCGCTTCTATGATGAGTTCGGAAGTCGCCAATTCGCTCCTCTGGAGGTTTGCCTGGAATATTGTGTAGATCGGAGCATTGTTGTTACCTTTAATTTCCCGTGTGACAACTTTAGCAATAAGAAACTGCCGAGCGCGCCAATGCGTCCCACTTCTGTCTCACTGGACAACATGAGTCGAACGCATTGTGTGCCGCGACTTCGGCGTTTGCTTTCCGGCAGTTAATGCAAGAGGCTTTATTTCCAGAGTGCCATTCGGGGCATTTCGATTTTACATGTGCTCCTCCGCAGTGGCTGCAGGCATCCAGTTGATCCGTGCAAAATCGCCTTGTGTGACCATACCCCAAACAGCGCGAGCACTGTATTATGGGGGATTGGTCAGCTACTGGAACCTTCTGGATGTCCACATGCACCGCGGCTGTCTGTGTCAGTCGTTGCCATATTACGGGTGACACTTTTAGGACCACATGCTCTGTCAAGGGGTTCCTTGCCCTGCGTCTGTAGCAAACCTCTACGCGATTTTCCTCTTTTTCTAGTCCCTGTATAATATTTTTATTTTGAACCTGGATGGACTGAAGTATGTCTTCATCGGTGTTACTTTTAAGAACGCCATAAAGTATGACCATTGGGTCCTTATTTTTCACCTCTTCCACATTCAGTTTCCCGTTCTCTTGAATTCGGGCCTTTACTTTCTTCATCTCTTCGTGGTTGCTACAGCCTACTATGACTTTTTTGTCTTTTGCTTTTCTTATTTTATCAACTTTGATTCCCTCAGTTCGTGCATTGACTACTTTTCTTATTTTTTCCAGAACCTGTTCGCCGGAGTCATTCGTGTC